>OY292395.1:4593680-4979035 GCA_958496205.1 Idaea biselata
ATAGTACTAAGCGTCCGGCTCGGACTCGCCGCGAGATCGAAGACTTCGCTATATTTATGGATTAGTTTAATTTAGAGTATTTGTAATATTACTTCGTAGGATCGTTTGTTACGCAGCTTCGATCCCGCCGCGAGCCGCCGGCCGAGGCTCGCCGGGATGTGTGTGGAACGTGCCATGTTGAGAGTGCGCTCGCGCTGTGTGTATCGCGACCGAGTGTTTTAGAATAAAATATCGTTTCTGTAAAGAGAGTCGGTCTCGTATCGACTACGTAAATCGATTGTTGATATCTGCCATAATATTTAACGATATATTTTATAATGTTAAGGCCTAACGACTGTCCTAAATTGTAATTATTGTTGTACTAGGTCTTTACAAATTTCTGCCGAGCGATGTTCAACGACTGCCGAGTCCGGTCTCCCTTGTTATATTAGATAATGTTTAATGAATAGTGTGTTCAAATATGTGTGTGTTGGCGAGGGCTCGCTGCGGCCGCTGCGCCCGCGCCGCCAGTCGCGACGCCGGACTGTACATATCACCGTCTCCCGAGACTGCATATCGCTCGAGCGCTCGCGAGACAGAGAACCGACATTCTCTGTCTTTGGATTGTATAGAACCTGACTCAGTCACATATTTCGACTCATTATTTTAAAGTCCGCCTCTTTGGTAAATTACCAGTTTATCCTGACAATTTTCCAAAAGACAACCAATATTTCGAGTCCTATCAGCGCTGTTTGTATACAAAAGCAATTCGCTACAATAATGCCTCTAGAACATTTATGCTTTTGATTTTAGTTTTGCCTAAATACTAGTTCTGAACAAAATACGGCACTTTCAAAATCCATAAATATAATGAAAGAAATAGACAGGGTTTCTCAGGCCTAGCTACAGGCATTATTCGGGAAGAAAATACGGTCGTACATGTGTACAAAAACAGCGTTCATAGGATAATCTCGTGTCTCAAGTTGAGATCTCTGATTGAGTCACTTTTATACGGCTCTTACTATCGTTTGCATTTTTCTAGTCTAGAATTTTCACGAATTGTTAACGTTTTTATTCTACTTATGCAATAATAAACTTCAGACAGATAGAAGAGATCGTCTGACGCATTTCAAACTGCATTATTAATTTTTTACCGTTTCTTTGAATGAGGGAAAATCAAAACGACATGTTCATTTATGTTTCGATAGATGTCAGCATAAATTAGCTGCATACAAAAAAAATTCGTAGTATATTAGCGCTACCATTAATTGCACACAGATAACTTGATCGGAGTGCTAATCTTTTGCGATAGTGTAAATGTAAATAAATTTACTGCAATTTTGTTTAAATATGGATTGGATTTTAACTAAATATTTGCAAAAATGACATGCAATGACTGACTTTTACATAAAAAATAATACCGTTACGTAGTTGTTCACACAATTGTGAATCACAATTTATTTGTCCGAAAAATCGACGAATCACCTATCTAGGTCGTATGGAATCGCATTCGACTATGCCTTCTCACATTCGTGATCGCTTGTGTCGTTTATAATGAATGGCCTATTGTGTAAAGAAGTTTAATTCCTTGCGCCATCTATCGAACGATCCCGAAAATCGACTTCATTTTGATTTTCCCTCATTGCATTGTTTTTCCATTTGTATTATTTGCTCTCGGAGATTGCATTTTGTTTTAACGTTTGTCTTTGAGCGACGGTGGAGTGACCGCGCTGTTCTTGTCGACAAAATCATTTTCTATTATCGCCAATTTACGTTTCTTTTGTATGAATTTGACAAAGTCGTAAGCCAACGAAAAGTCTAAAGCAAAACCTATTAATTTAAGACTTTTCTTGGTTTATGGAAATATTATTATTGAGAATAATGCGCTACCAAAAAACGAGACAGTGGAAAGTAATTTTGTCTGCAATTAAACGTCGGTCGATTTGCACGAATAATTTCGTACATTAACCTCTCTGTGACTCCGTTGCTCAAGTGTATTATACTGTCACTCTCGCACATTGTCACGTAAATATATTTACGCAGAAGCGACAGAGATAGAGGTCAAACCCTCAGATACACTAACGGGAGATTTTGTTCACAACATGACGTGCAACACTCAACTTACGTGTCGCTGCTGCAACGTTGCAAAGAGTCTCGCAACTTGTCCATTAACGACGGATTGACGTGTAATTAATCACGTGACGCGGGCATGTTGCGAGCTCCCGCTCAAGAAATGTTTTTAAATGTTCCGCAACATGTCGCTGCAATTGCCCCCTAATCTATGCAGTTAAATGTACGAATTTCTTCGTCCAAGCGACCGGCGTATAGTTTGTTTATCCCCGGTTATATTGTTTGAATGAGAATCAAGTATTGTGTTGTGTTCGCGATATCTAGGCGCCTACAAACGCGCTCGCGGTTGGCCCTCGAGATCGCTTTGCTCTGTGATGTCAAGGCCAATAGATAATTTTGTAACAAAACTCGTGTAATTAACTAATAAATACCTTACATCTTTAGAACGTATTATATCTTTACCACGTTGAAGTCGTATTCTAATTAAATATTTATTATTTTATTGTTGCACTGATTTTTTTTTTGTTACGTTCGATGTTTTATATTTTTCTTAATGTAAACCAACTTATTGTAAATAGAAGGTATCTACTCGTCCTTATGTTTAGTTTGATGTCGAAGACTTATGTTTTATTGAGGAAAATTTAATATGCATTCAATGTGGATGTACTGATAAATTTATTGGAAATAATATTGATTTGTTTAAAATTATGATATTTTCTTTTTGACCTCTACTTTAACTTTAATTATGGAAGTCTTAACCTCGGTCTTTGAAATAACATCCTTGGTACCTGGATGTCATATCAAAGTATTCCCTAAAACGAATTCCCCTTTACATGCCTTTAATCTACATTTAAAACTTTCCGAACATTAGCACATATTAGGTACATTTAAAGGCGTAGTTGGTCTGCAGAATTAATTTTATACACTTCTCTATCTCTCTCTATATCTGTTTCTGTCGTTATTTGCGCAGGAGTATGTACTAAATTCTTCCTGCAAAACGTCCATTCTCTACATATAACAATACTTATTTTAATGCTCTTAAGCAAATTTACTACAAATAGAATAGATAGTGAAACATACATATTCTTAAATTCGCAGCTAGGTTTAGAACTCGTATCCTAGACGCTCCGACAGAAACGGAGAGGTTCAAGCTTTTATAAAGATAAATATTTTTCAAAGATAATATTTTAATTAACACATTACCAAAAGCTTTGTTCCATTTTTGATGAAGTCGTATGTCAAGATGAAGCATTTAAGCATTTCTTAGTGGGGCCTTCACACACAGTATTCCACTAGCTAAGCAAATTCCATCCAGTGAAAAACAGCCCTCACTTAAGGGGACTATTTCACGAATGACCCTCCATACAAAAAGAAAATCTTTTCCACCCCTTAACATTATCAATTTCCAGTGGTTTGTTTTGTGTATTAATCTCACAACCAACTAGGCCTATACTTTTTATTGTTTTTAATTGATTAAATTAAGAAGCCTAATCCTAGTTCTCGATGACGTAATTAATTACACAAAATCACTGGAATCGGATTAAGGACGAGGCGACTCTTACCATTTCAATACAAACTTAATACCAAAATAAATTTTGAAAAATTTAGTTTTCTACCTTAATATCGATATTATTCGGATTAAGATTTTACTTTTAAATTTTAATATCAATATTAAGGTAGAAAACTAAATTTTTCATAATTTATTTTGGTATTAAGTTTGTATGGAAATGGTAAGAGTCACCGCGTTTTTAAAAAGGTTTTTCTTTTTACCTTCGATGTACAGATAGTGAAATCCTATTAATGTGCCCGTCGAGTATTTCTCTTTAGGATACATACAGTGCTTGGATTCAATGAGAGAGTAATAAACATGATATTTCAAATTAACTTTGTGAAAGCTATTTCACAAGTAATTCAATTAATTTAATTACAAAACCATTAAGACTGGTAATAACATTTTAAAACCTATTACTTGTTCCCGAGAAATTCTCCGTGTAGCAAGAGTAAATAGAAAAACCTTTTTTACATAGTTTTACCGATTCTGGTGTTTTTTTGTTTATAAACATAAATCTCATAAAAAAATAGGCTAACACATTTTTCTTTAAAAAAACACGAAAAATAAAATAAATTGTAAAATAAAACATTTAGGCCTAGATTCTTGTAAGATCAGTTTACTGTGTATCGTTAATCTAGTCTAGATAACTCATTTAAAGAAACATCGAAATGGGTTATTGTAGTCCCCTTAATTATATGCCAAAGAGTCTTATGCTACAATTAAATCGTCTCAGGTATAGAAAAAAAATCGAACATTGCTGAGGCATACTTGAGACGATTTATTTACAGCATTAGGTAGGACCCTTTACGTTTTTATAAAAGTAAATATCTACTAGGTATATTATGAACAAAGAATTAATTTAAATTTAAATAGCAATAATTTTGGTCTTGTTCGGAAACCAGCAAATCTTCATGATGATAATATTACAAATACAGAGATGTTAAAATATTAGACAATAATCATCTTTGTAAATGCATTTATTCTTCTGCTTTCTTCACTTTTCCTCAGCCTCGTAGTTTCTTCTTAAATCTTGTATGTCTTCTTTTCGTGTTGTTAACCTGTATAAGCGATACAAACGGACGAAGATCCCACCGACCATGGTATTGTAGGCCGCTCTGGGATGTTCATCCGGGCGTAGCACTTGATACTTTGTTTCTTCTGTCTTCTTCTCCGAACGCCTTCTTATAGTACATATTCTTGGTCTACGGAGAACCTTGACTGAATCCGTTGCTTATAACTTATACCTAACTCTTTCTTAAGTTTGTTAATTGCTACTGTTTGCAATAGGTAGGTAGTTACTAGTTATTTTACAATATTGATGGGATGTCATTTGTTTAGGTGAGCGTTTGACCACTACCACAAGCACGCCTAGCACACGTGATCTTATTTTCTGAGAGACAAACAAAATGATACTAGACAAAAATTGCCTTGTTCTCGTGTGTTGAACGTGTTGCTCTTCCGTTAAAGTGTAATAAAGTAGAATAAATCGTGGTTTTTTTTACAAGTGGCTGCACCGGCCTACATGTCCGAACACGGACGAGCCAGCTCGGGGAAACGACGCGGTGGATAGTGCCTAGCTATGGCCGAAGGGCGCAAAAACTCAGAACATTTCCGATGTCCTTGTTTTTTAAAGGCGCAATCAAATAAAGTAGATACTCGTACCTACTCATGTCATTGCTCTCACAATTTAAAAGTTTTAAACAAAAAATTAGAAAGCATAAAAAAATCGTATAAAACGCAGTTATAGAGTAACAATCATCAAAGTACAAAAACGTTCGTACGAATAAATAGATGACACGTGTAAATATTATGTGAATGAGCCAATTTATGTACATTGTATAAATGTAAGTATAATGTTCAGTTCACCTGTACTGTAGGCAGCGCAGCGGTGTCGCGAGTCTCGGGACGGTGTGATGTAGGCGCCCGCCGCCGCCCGCCGTCGTCGGTGAACGAACTCACCTTGACAAATGCACCATTTGGCATTGTTCGCGGGAAAACCGGCGGCCTTGCGCCCGCGACGCCGGCCAATCGCGAGCCTTCGCGCCACAGCCTGCGCGCGCGCACTGTTGTGGCGGGAAACTACCTACCTACCTATTTGTTGTCTTAGTTCGGATATATTCCGCGGCGCTCGGCAACACCGATTTCAGCATGACGACTCCGCTCCGCGACCTTCCTACGTAGTCAGTCTCGTGAATGACATACGGGCATGCCGCGACTATAAACAATTCGCAAAAGGTGATAAGCACTTGTTAATATTAATGTTGCAACAAAATCTATACGATCGCGTTTTGTTAGATAAATAATAGTTTAATACACGTTTTACATACAATAATTGATTAAAAAGCTAAATCGTCACGTCACAGTTCTCGTTTTAATAAACCTAGTAATCTAACTCTACAATTGGTAGAGTCTAATTGTACACGTATAAGACATTCAATTTTTAGTTTCAGCAGTCTAGAACCAGTTCTAGATTCAAGCTAGCTTTGACTTTGCCCCGCATTTAGGTACCTAAATGGTTATGCTTGAGTGACTCCACAACTAGTAGTTAATCGACGGATAACGAAGCATTATGAAATGCCTTTAATCCAGTAATTAATTCGAAAACTCAATTCGAACTAAATTCGATATTATCTATCCGTTTATGCTTAACCACGTTTCAAAAGAATAATTAAGTAGGTACCTACTTACAATATTTTCCGCTGCGTAAACATCGTGTTTGATCTAAGTTATGTAAATGTCTAATTAGTTGCCATGCCTCATAAGTTAGTATTAATTAAATTTAGATATCTATCAGATTACTATTTGGTTAAAAATGTGAAATGCGCACGAGTGTCGGATAGCTACCTACATACATTTTATTATCAAAATGGCGGAGAAAACACGGGGCGCGTGACGTCAATGACGCCGATGTTTTCAACGAAACAGCACCATTTAGCGTGAATTGGACACGCTACGGAACAAACTCTGAATAAAATTACAGGATTTCGTGATGGATCTAAATACTTGCATCGTTAAGTCTCACGTTCTTAATTTAAACCGGTAAACTGTCGAGTAAGATTGGTCTAATACTGTTATAATAATCTAAGCTAAATTATGTTCCTTCATGCCATAGCATTATAATATCAGACAGGTCCCGAGGTTATGTTAATATTGTCGTCGCTGCGCGTGCGCTACGAAGGAGCTACGATGTAGCACATGTTCCCGCCCTTCCCTGTTTCAGGTTACGGTTGCTACGAAAAACTTTGTATTGTTTAGTTAGTTAGAGACAGAAAAAAATTGTTACTTTAGTCTCATTTATAGGAATATTTAGTTTTTCTAATATTTGTAGCCTTGGGTGAGAGTTGCATAATAGGTACGATATAAACATATTTTTGAAGAGAAATGTAACACCAAGAACATGAACCCATGTTTAGAACATCTGTATCGACTTCTATTGAATTCGGGGGCGTTACGAAATTAACACCGCTCGAACCAGTCAATAGTTATAAAACTGTTTTGGTAGATGGCGTTAAAATCGAGCCTTAGTCGAATATAAACAGGACAAAATGCATACCACGGATGCATACCGTATGAAAACATAATCATAAATACACCGTGTCACGTGGGTTGCCGTGTAGCGTACGTAGCGCAGCTCGCCCGGTATGCGAAGGGTACGGGTTCGAATCCCGTGACGCCGTAATTGTAAATAATATGTCTTCTAACATTGTCCCACTTTAAAGTGGGACAATGTTAGAACACATAAACATACATACAATACATATACTGCCAAAAACATAACCCTTCCTTTTGGCTTTGCCGTAGTCGGGTAAGGAATATTTATAATCCAAAGCCCGTCCGTTAATATAGATAGATACCTACCTGTAGCGTAAAGGGATACCTACTTTGTGGTTTTCGATGGAAAATATCAAAAACCTTTTTTAAATACAGTTTTATTTTAACGATTCTTATTACCAAAAAAGTTAATTCCACGAATTCAAATCACAGGCGTCATTGTTCGTAAGTTTTTTTTCTTATAAATGAATTAATCAAAGTCGTGGCGGGTCGGTCCCTTCCTAATACGGTCGCCGGGTCGGACTCGGGTCCAGATTGTAAATCTGAGATTATACCCTAATTAGGGTAATCATCTTTATGCATCACCGCTTGTTTTTGTTAGGGTGAACGCATTGTTGGGACAAAAAATGTCCCTTTTAGAGAGATATCTATCACCCAGGTGCAAAAAGGATATATTTTGCTTCGTTGGCTGGTGAATTCTGGTATCATGGTAGACATAATAGGTAGGTAATTCGTTTAGTTTATACCAGGGAGGGACAAAACAGATAGTAAAAAAAATCAGAAAACAATACCACAAGTAGAAGGTATCCAGACTAAACAAAAGAGATTTCTTCTATGCATCCTATAGCTACTATGCTCTGTTTTTTCGGTTTTCTTTGGTAGGAACACGGTGAGGAAATGTGTGGCTGTATTTTCATTTTCATGACCCCTAGTTAAAATGTGCCATTAAGAACGCGGCGACTGTTACCATTTCCATACAAACTTAATACCAAAATAAATTATGAAAAATTTAGTTTTCTACTTTAATATCGATATTATTCGAATTAAGATTTTACTTTTATAGGGTCCCCACCACAAGGTTTTATAAAATATTCATTCGAAATGAAATAAAACGGAGAAACATTTTTTTTCATTTTTACAGCGTAAATTACTTTTTATTGGGAATAATATAAAACAAATGAGATTTAAATGAGATGTAAACTAGTAATTTACGCTGGAAAAATGAAAAAAATATTTCTCCGTTTTATTTTATTTCAAATGAATATTTTGGAAAACCTTGTGGTGGGGACCCTTGAAAAGTAAAATCTTAATCCGAATAATATCGATATTAAGGTAGAAAACTAAATTTTTCATAATTTATTTTGGTATTAAGTTTGTATGGAAATGGTAACAGTCGCCACGTTCTTAAAACGTGATAAACATGTATTTTTCCGTTGTTTCCAAAGCTCGTAAGGAGTTTTTGTAAAATAGACTGATTTTATATCTGCCTAATTTCAAAATGACCATTATCGGTTCGAGACCAAGACCAAAATAATACTATAGGAAAATCTCAATAGAATATGAGAGGAGAATATTATTTCCTTTTTCTTTATTTAGTTATTTAGGGGAATCAAATGAGCTATAGGAGGTATTATTAGCAACGTGTTTATTACCGTAGAACCTATGAAGCCTCAGATTTAATGGCGCTGTATTAAATATTGGACAATAATTTATTTATATTTACTGTAAAAATCCGAACGACCTTAGATCGAAAGCAGCAAGGCAGGTTTGCACTGGCACCTAGAGTGGTTTATGTTTATGACTCATATTATTTGTTTTTTTTCTGTAATTTAACCGGTTTTAAATATTATTATAGGTACATAAATTGAATTCGGCACGTGCATGAATTCTAATCAAAGAAGTCTGCACAAATAAATCGGAATAAGTTATCTAAAATTTCTATCAAAATACATTTTTCTTGAAAAGATTATTTAAAGTAAAAAGGCTCTTTACTTTCTTTTGCGAAAACATGACAAACAAAAATAACCTGTCATTCGTTCAAAACTTCTACACAAAGAATTTTAATATCTTCCAAGTTAAGAATATCGTAGATCGCCCAAGTCAAGACAACTCTAAGTCCACTCTAGTTAGCATACCTTTTTTTTGCTCTATTATCGTAAAGTCACGTGTGATCACGTCTTCAGCTTCACCAAGACAATCGGGTAAATGAGCCACACGGAGGACTCGACTGACAATCGTAGGACTAAAATGCAGTCTCCGTGTCCGAAATCGGTCGGGAGTACATCATCATCATCGTAAAGTCAATGGAGTTTTCAAATAAAATCATTTTCTTTGCACATGCCTGCTAACCGTTGAGTTGTTAGACTTTTTTTTTATAGATTATAGGTGAACGTTGTCTTATAAACTATTAAAAATGTCGATCATCTCTATCTAGAGCATTATGCTATCTTATCAGATGGCAGTGACGATGTTGACTACGATATAGCACGCTAACCTAGAAGTCCTATGCCGGGGAAGTTCCTATTTAAGCGAAAAAGCCTGTATACCCATATTTCAGTAGGAAAAAGAGAATAATTATAATCCTTTTATTTTATCATTAAGCTAGTGCGAATGTGTTGCGCGCGCCCAAAGCGTGAGTCAGACAGGTGTCGGTCGTTCACCCGCGCTTCGTCACAATACCTAGTGTCGGCCATTACATTTTGACTTACACGAGATTTTAGCTTTCAATGTTGTATCGTTTTACAGCAATAAGATGAGAATAAGCAAGAGCTTTTACGACCTTCGGAAAATAGTTGGTATAGTCTGTTTTCTGGAAGAAGGAATGTCTGGTTTGTCAGCTATTTGTGACTTGGTCTCTCTACCAATTAAATTTTCCAATCATTTTTTTAAAGTTAAAGCTCTTATTCTACAGCTCTATTCTTTTTTTATTTGCTGTGCCTACATGAGGCACAGCAAATAAAAATATTGTATGTTGTAGTTTGTATAGCTTGTAGGTACAAAGCCGCTCAGTGTGTGTGACTTTTGTGTTGTCGTCAAAGAATGAGGAAGAACACTAACTTTTTATCCCGGCAGAGGTCGGTAGTCGGATGATCTTTACTGTCAAACGTCAGATGTTTTTTACAACTCTCGGCGCCAAATTGGTCATATCAGTCTCAGACCGAAAGAAAAAAAAAACTCCGCGTTTCCATTGGTGGAGGACCGTCATCGAAAAAAAAAAAAGATCATCCGATGCCAGCGCCTCTTCAAACAGCTTTGCGCGTGGCACCCCATTGAAAGTGTAGGCCTAATTACAATCTCTTTGGATGTCAGACTTTAGCGTGGGCCTATGTTTAGGCCTAATAGATATCTGTGTATAAAGCCGACGACGGCTTGTTCTTTCTTTCATTCTCGGTCTTACACCTAGCTAGATCCAGACGTATTGGCCCGTTCTTTCCTCTGGGTCTTTACCAGGACGTCCTTTACCATGGTGGCTATTTGACAAGTGACTTTATACAAAATGAAAAAAGTCGAGGTAAGAAAATTAAAAAGTAAACATCACGCGATGTAAGACCAGGGAAAACATAAAATCATGAGTTTCAATCGTGTTAGTTTAAAAAGTTTACACGATTACTATTTATTATAATTCGAACTAGGTCTAGATCGCGTTTGTAGATAATTTTAGATTTAAATTATCTCGCCGTTTCGATAACGTGATACACCGGCTGTGGTCGCGAGCAGACACATCTAGGTTATTTCTATGAGGTAATCATTTTGTCCCCGGTATAATTTTGTATTTATAAATAATCAATATCAGTACTACGACATACGGTGTTTTCTCGCGACCACCGTCACCGGTCGCCGTAACCCGTTTGTCGAAACGTCTAGGCAATTTAAAATCCCTAGTTATCTACAACGCGATCTAGACCCGTAGTTCTAATATTAATAATGGACCGAAATCGTGTAAGTATAAAAAGTGTGTTTGTATAAATAATGTAAAACTGGATGGACAGGACAACAGGAATTCACGCATTGCGGTTTTCCTCGTTTTTTATTTTGAGAAAATATTATATTTACTTAGCAGGTACCTATGTAGACTTGCCTAGCTAGAGCATTACAAAATAAATTGAGAAAATAGATGTTGTTAATTCACGTCACGTAAATGCGGTCTGTAGGTTCCGAGAATTTGTTCTTTAACCCTTTTAAGGTGTTCTTCCGTCCATTTGTGCGTTTAATATTCTATAGAGGTTGTATCATGAATTTAAATAGTATTGACAATATTTTAATGTGCCCTTTCATTTTATATAGGTTCGATGAACTAACCATTGGTTACTTATTGTCATGTCCAGGGCTAAACACGTATTAAGCTTGAATTAGCTGTAGGTAGTGCTATTCCTGACCTAAAATGTTGTAGCTCCGATGCAGATGCAAGTCAACTTTTCTAAAACTTTGTTGGTCACACATACACAAATTACCACACGTGGCAATTTGTATGACGTTTTAGCTTCTGGAATTCATAGTGACCATCATAGTTTTAGTGTCTGTATCGGAGCTAGTTAAATTGGCCTGTGTTTTTTTCTACTGTGAGGGCTTTTACTGTGAGTGCGCAGATATTTTGACCGTGTTATAGACCCGGGTTCAAACCCCGTCCCGGGAGAATCTTTGATGACGCATTTTTCTTGTTTTTTAACTATATTTGTTTAAATATCCAACAAAAAGTCGTAGTTTTAGGTTTGAACTATAAACTTAGTTAAACTAGTCATACCAATGGTGCATGCATGTGACACTAACACCAATAAGATATCTGAAACAAATGAAAGGTAAAATTAGTAAAGATAAGGCATAAAATTAAAAATATACAATACAAACAATACAATACAATAATATTTATTTATTATTATGAAACTTATTAAACACTAGCTGTGCCCGCGACTTCGTCAGCGTTTTTCGGACTACACTTGAACGGAGCAAAAGTCTACACTTGAACGGACGACCAGGGAAGTCTGTTGCTGAACAGAAGAGAATCATAGCAGAGTCTATTTAAGAGTAGATTTTGCACAGCGCAGCGGTAGGTAACGTGTTGCATGCTTATTCGCATTACTTATAATAAGAAGTAGCCTTTATCGAAAATTAAAAAAAAATCAAAACCCGACTTCGAATTAAGGACAAAACAATAAAAATAAACTCTCCAACATACAATGCAACTGACTTTCTGTTGAGTATCTTTTTATATCCTTTTTTTACTTGGGTACTGCACCTTATGCACTGTCAGGCCACTCTCGTTGGGCTCCCTACCATAGGTTTACCCGACAACGGCGGCCTTTCCAAGCCTCATCTCTGCCTCTGCCCGATAGACAATCCCTCTCCGTTTCCTCTCCCTCAGCACGGTCACGCCACCGTCTCGAGGTCCCCAAAGCCGGTGATAAAGCCCCCCCTCCCTCACCGAGTTCACCACCAGAGGCTGAGGTGATTTTTTATAGTGGTTATAATCCATGCGGCCCCTTTCTTGCGGAAAGGACCCCCGAGCCCGCTGACGCGGGATTACGGATTAGAAGCCTGGCAAGCCCCGTTTCCCACTTCGTGCGCCTCTTAGCTTTCAGCTACTGAGTCCCCTCACAACGGCAAGGTGGACGACCATCTGGAGGGTAAAACGTAACGTCGTGTCCGGGACTCCTGACTCGAACGCGCAGCCGTCGAATCGGAAGCCATCACTCGGCTCGGTAGGCCACCGTTCCTTAAAAAGGGAATGCGCCGGTCTGTGATTCGAACGCGGAACCCTCGACTCGGAATCCATAGCTGCCATTGTGCCACGTAAACTACATGCAATCTGCATCTACCCAGTAAGACTGCCCGATTACAGATATATTTTTTTAATCCATTTTATTGCATTTTCAAGATTGTAACCGTAACTTTAATCATTGAGGAATTTTTGAGAAGGTGGTTTCAGGTGGTCCATCAATTTGTACCTTGTTCTTAATAAGCCGATTCTATTGATGGAAGTCCAAAAATTAGTAATTTACAGCATTGCGGGATGCTATTCTGCTCATCATTCCGAAGGTTCTCATCAGATCTTCACCAACAATTTATGGAACCAACTCGGGACTCTCACTCTCCAAATAAAAAAAGAATTATCGAAATCGGACTTTATATGCCGGAGTACGGTTTGAACATATTCACATACAAACAATATGCGGGTAGAATTGAGCAGATCCTCTTTTTTTTAAAGTCGGTTAAAAACAACCATTATAAAGAATTTCCGTATGTCCGAAGGATCCGGATATATGGAGAGACAAAGGTATACGGTATTTTAGGAATTTCCTGAAAAAAAAACTGGATATCCGTTTTTTTTATTTTCGACCGGATATCCGGTTAGTCATGTATTGATTCCACACAACATACTTCTTCAATACAACATTCAAACTAACTAAGTAAAAGCAGAAAAATCACTTTATCCGGATAACCGGACAAAATATCCGGATAAAAAATAGCCTATATGTTAATCGGGGTCTAAAGCTATCTGCATACCAAATTTGGTCAAAATCGGATAAGCCGTTTCTGAGATTAGCGGGCACAAAGGCACACACAAACAGACAAACAGATAAACAGACAAACAGACAACCAGAAAAATAGAAAAATAGGTTCTACTGCGTTAATAGATACCCCTACAATTTATCTTTTTTTTATATCTTCCAAAAACAGACACCGATAAGTTACGATTTTATTATATGTATAGATTTCTCAAATTACATAATAAATCAGTTCTACACTAAGCACAGCTTGTATCGCAGTAACCGAGATACCAATATAATAATGAAGATGACATTTAATAATTATTCATATAAACCTTATACCTTATGGACTAACATACATATGTTTTAGGAATAAACTTTTGGATAGGTAGGTACTCTAGGTACCTAGTCTCCAATTTTGTTTTTGCTAACAGGACCAGTCTTGTACCATTAGTCGTTTAGGTACCTATGTGCATACAACAGTACGTCAAATAAAGAGATTAAAAGAATTTACTGGAACAAATAGTATCAAGGAAAAATGCATCGTCAAAAATCCACGAAGATGAGAAGTTATTTTTCTAGTAGAGTGAGCAAATAAAAATATAGGAACTTGTGCTGCCATATATCTCAAATCTGCCTATCCGGACAATATGTGTGAAAACTCCGGGTTTTGGAGATTAAAACCCGGACCATAGAGAATTTTATGCGGCATTGAGTGTTAAGGATGATTCACGCTACACCGTGCCGCGACCGGGACGTGCCCCGGCCGGGACACGTCCGCCGTGCGCCGGCCGGGGCCCGGCCGGGCTAGTCATTCACGCTACACCGTGCCGCGACCGGGACGTGCCCCGGCCGGGACACGTCCACCGTGCGCCCGGCTGCCCGGCTAGTCATTCATGTTACACCGGGCTGTTTGCTAGTGATTTCGTCTGACTTGACGATAATAAATACGCTACGATAATATATTGTAAATATGCAATTTTCGCAATTAGAATTGGCAGCTATTGCAATTGCCATCGATGACGAAGTATTGGAAAATCGAAGCGCAACAACTAAAAGAAGATGGGGTGTACATCCAACCTGGAGAAAGCGAGAAGCAGAAGGAGAATTTGCTTTACTTTACAAAGAATTAATAGATGACGACACTAAGTTTTATGGTTATTTTAGAATGTCTAGGAATGCTTTACTTTTTTACTTGAAAAAGTAAAACCAGACCTAACCAAAAAAACGACAAGATTTCAAAAGCCTATATCTCCCATCGAACGATTAGCAGTTTGCCTCAGGTAGATAATAAATTTATATGTAAAAAATCACAAAGTATTTATCGTACACTAGCTGCGCCCCGCGGTTTCACCCGCGTAAGTCCCGATCCCACGGGAATATCGGGATAAAAAGTAGTCTATGTGCTATTCTAAGTCTCCAGCTATCTATAAGGATTCCAAGTTTCATCGCAATCGGCTCAGTAGTTTTTGCGTGAAAGAGTAACAAACATCCATACAAACTTTCATATTTATAATATTAGTAGGACAGGATAAAAAAAATCGTGTGTATCAGGATGGCGGGTGTATGTCTTAAAATCGTAAAGTTATATACCTAAGAGGAATGTACTAGCAATGTACTGAATGTACCTAAAATTTGGAGCAATGTACTATTTCTTTTGATGATATCTCTGTAACCTTTCGCTATACCTATTGGGTTGGGTTTTTAATTACGTGAGACACACAAAAAATCGACCAATCTCGATTGTGAGACGAGTCATTTTTTTTTCTAAATAGGAACTTCATATTAATTCTCCAAAAATCAATATTGCAATGTGAATTAAAAAAAGTAAAATTTTAAATAATTTACATAGTAGGTATTTATATTTACGCATACACTCTAATAACTTTTCATCGTTCATTTTGTTGTTTAGCTGCTCACCTCACTAACATTTGACGTTGAATGCCCTGCGGGCGCCCGGGCGCATATGTTCATGTTACAACGTGACGGGACCGGACCGTGCCGGCGACGGGAAACAATACCCACCGACATATCAACGACGTGCCACGTCCGTGGCCCGTCCGGGCCCGGACGGGGCACGGCCGACATACGGTCAAGCATGAATTACTTCATACAAAAAGTATACCTATAATGTTTGACCGTGCCACGTCCGGGGCCCGGACGGGGCACGGCACGTTGTAGCGTGAATCATCCTTTAAACTCTGTTTTTCGGTTTCAAGATTCACTTTGTTCTAAATCAACTTAATTATTTTTACCCTATTTAGCGGTAATGTAGTTTTGTTTGACAGTTCGTTATTACTGGCCGCTACATCTATAAAAAACACGAAGAAAACTAAAATTATCAATTCCGGTTTCCAAGCGGAAGTTGCCAATATATTTTTAATTGGTCTTTTCATTTTTTTCTTGCAAATGGTGCCAGTATTTTTTCTATATATTATTATTGTTAAAAGAAAACCATATACTTACTCCTAAAACACCCTCAATAATAAATAAACGAAAAATTAAACACCACAATAATGTAACATTATGCATTTTTGTGCTTAGGTACTGACAAAAAAAAGTTGTTTTCTACGAATTGGAATAGCTATAGTAGGTAAATAGGGACTACCAAAAAGACTACCAACATTTTAAAGTGCTCAATAAACGGAATGTAGGTATACAAATAGTGCTTAACTTCGAGAAATTAGTTTCCTTATGAATAATTCTCGTATTCTGAGAAGCGAACATAACAAACAGAAATCAACGAAGTGTGAATTTAATCATATAAACACAGTGGTATGAATGATGTCACTTTGTTGCTGTGTGCAGGTTGGCAGCACCATGTGTGAGTGTTTAGGCCTATTTGTCACCTAACTTTGAATAACTAAGGCACTCCGCGCGCAATGGTATTTTGTAAATGGCAAAATATCCATTAAACTCAACTAATTTCCTCAATCAACGCGGACCGGAAACCATTTTTTTCATAGTAAACTAGCTATAGGTATATACCACATATAAGTACAAATTATCTTGATTACAACTCAAAGAATTCAAAGGAATCGCTCCTATCAACCGACTTAATAGTATTTTTTTGAAGCCTCTAAAAAGAAAAAGGTTCTCTATTAGGCGCTGTAGGTGAGTTGTAAAATTTGTAACGTAACAAAATGCGCCGGTATGCTGTGTGAGTAGGTATGCGTTCGAGTATTGAGCAAATTATAAAATGTACTAGGCAAATTTGTATTCGTCATTTCTCTTAAAAAAAAAACAACAAGCTAGAAACAGTATTTTCTAATGACCTACACATTTGTAGGTACTTCTACTGTCTACTTAATCTATTTAGCCTCTATAAATAAATACCCACTAATTTAAAATTTATTATAATCATCGCAAACAGTACTAAAATAACTTTGAATTTCATCACATTCCGACGAAATTTTCAAGGCAATGCCAACCTCAAAATATAACCACTCGGCACCACAAATCATACTGTGACTGTTTGGCTACTGTTTGGTGATAAAAATAAAACAAACAACTAGCTATCGTTACAATATCTCTGTGCAACTAGAGTTCATTCCAGGAAATGCCTTCAGCGCTTCCGCGGCAGATTCTTTTTCTCTATGACATATTGGCGACGTGAAATTGTTGAAATAAGTAAGTAACCTACCTATAAAATATGCAAGTAGTTATTTTTACTTACGAAAAATATTATGATAATTAGAAATTGAAAACTCACTTAGAAAATATATTTCAAAGAAAAAAATCATCTCGCGTTTTTGGATCAGTACCTACCTACCCCAACGTCTGTCAAATGCGAATTATTTTTTAAAGTTTAGTATTTCTAGTAAATCTGTCAGGAGCAATTAAACCAAAAATGCGGAGTAATTTAACCTACTCCGTATTTTTTTTTTAGATTATATTTTTTAACACCTTAGCGTACTAATTGTTTAAAAAGCTAGGTTTTTTACCTTTTTAAAAACTAATATTCTATATACATTTTCGTTATCGTCGAACAAAATAATCAAAATGCGCGCATTTATAAGGCAATCGCTATATAAGCGGTTCGTCTGCGGTATTTCTTCTATGAAATGTACTCTAATCTATCTACAACTGTACAGCTGTTGGACCGGTTCTCTGCATTCCTCAGGGAACGCCGGCGGCTGCCAATGTAGCCACATAAAAACTACAAATTACCATCCTCGTGCGCAACTCTTCAACAAAAGTCAACATCCCACTGTAGCTAGACTTCATGTTATGCCAAATCTGTAATTAATTGAATACTAATAACGATGCTTGGGATGCTTCTTCATAATTTATAGCAGTGAATTCTGTTAGTATACTTACTAACTTCTTAGAGCAATAAATCTCACTAAGAATTTTATTATTGTTCGTATTTCGTATGGTAGGCACCTATATGTATAGGTATATCTACAAAAGGCTTTGTAGATATAGATAGATATAAAACCGTGGGACCCAGCTAGTCATAGGATAAAAGTAGGTACGTACTCCTACTACTCAGTACAACTAAAATTTCATTTCTTTCTTTACGTTCCTTGAGTATCCGACTTATTATTCCTACGAACCTAGAGTTTAAATCACGATTTAAATGCCGGCATGCCGGTGCATTATTTGCAGGGGGCATTAAAATAAAGAAAAGGGTTTTTTTTTCATAGTGTTATCAAACAAGTAGTCCACCTACGCTACAACAAGCAACTACGAGGTAAATTACGATAACAAGATGTCATCAGCAACATTGTGTTGTGTTATTATTATAGTTTTGTTGGCAACAATTGCTAGCTACCGTTATTTGGCGCCGGCCATGCATTCACTCAATGTAATTCGGTAACATAGCCGCTATTATTGTCTCTACTCTTGCGATCTAACTGACTTGTTTACGACTCAATTTCTCTTAGTTTATGATTTTGAAAGTGTATCCGTGACTAATGTTTGATATACAATTTTTCTGTTGCTAGTGTTAACGGGTTGATTTGATTTTAAATTTTGTTTCATTGCCTCTTTAGTTTTAAGTGGTCATTTGGTCATGTAATCGTTTGAGGCGACCGACTCATCGTTCATCGCATTGAATGTGATGGGTGGAGAGAAATTAGTTTCCAAATTGTCACACTGCAGGTAGAGTCGATGACAAAGTTGGTAAAATAATTTAAATTAATAATCACATGCAGGTTGTTGGATGAAGAACGTTCCTGAGGGGTCTAATCCCTGAGGGGTCTAATCCCTGAGGGATCACGGGGTCCCAACTTCTGGTACATACAAAAAACAAAGATAATTGAAGTAGGTAAAGTAGTAGGTAAAATAAAGTCTAAAAATAAAACTAAATTAAGTACTTAGATAACATAAAAATATCCGATGTATTTTCTGTTTCTTTTATTTTTAATTATTTTAAAACATTTTTCTTTTACAATATACTTAGGTACATATTTAGTATTTTACCAAAGTTAGATTTGGTGTATTATCAATTAATATCTTACTTCTCTGTGAGTATACTTGCACTAACACATCAGCATGATATTAGTAAGTAACAGTCAGGCCCAATAAGTTTTAGTTTCCTGTCCAATATATGGGCTCAATATAAAAATAATGAGTCACGCGTGTATGTAACATCTTCTACATTATTCCGAAATGAATGACACTCTGGGTTCGGTATACACTATACACCGTCTCGTCGCGTAGTCCGTCGTTCGGTCAGTAACACGTGGGAACGCATCCATCGCTGCCTGGCTCGTTACTGGTTTCGTAAAGACTCTAGTTTCAATTCAATCTAGGTTTGATTTCAGGTACCCAAGTTAGTCTGATTTTGACTTTAATAACAATACACCCGCAGTGACTGGGGCAGGTTTTTAAAAACGAACGATCAATATTTTTTCATAGAATTTGTAGGAGCAGGAAATTATCGATCGTTCTTTTGTAAAAAGCTGGGGTAGGCCCCTTGGAGCCGAAATTCCAAGTGTCTGTCAGTGAGTCGGTTATGATAAAATTAAAAATCAGTCATATACGGGACGTGCGCCGTCGCAGCGGTAAGCTGTAAACATGTGTCACATAGGGTGGTTTTAAATGTAGGTACCTATTCATTAGACTCGGGTATTTAAGTAACCCGTCTTAAAAACTTTGCATGAAAATAGCTAATTCATGTAGCTAGGCAGGTAAATTAGTGTTTATTTCGTTAACTACACGTAATTTCCATTAACATTTAAACGTACCTGCTTAATTATTCATGTTGTATGAGCTACAGCTATTGTTTAGTTGCCATAGCTAAAAAGTCAAATTTTTCGTTCTATATAAAGATTTATTTGCATAAAGCATGGTGTTACATGTTCTTATGTAGGTGTTTTAGGTGCATGCAACGCAATGGTCAGTCACATAAAATTAAAGTAAATATATAATACCCATTCTAAAATTAACAAAATAAAATAAAATAATGAATTAAGTACATACCTATCTTTTAGGTTTTAGTAGGTTCATATTTTAGTTTTATTTCATATTTATGTTTTGAGTTAGTAAGTAGGTACCTACCTAATTATGCATTGCAATAAAGATCGATGCGTATCCACTTAAATCTTTTATTTAAATTTTTCTTAATTCAAATTAATGGTATAAATTCAGATAAATATTAAAGTCAAAATCAAACAATACTACAAGTATAATACGTAACATAACATGCGACGACTTAAGGCAACGTTCCTTAAACCACTGCGCTGTAGGTAGGTACTTTACCTATTATAATATTTGAACAACTATTCATAAAAATTTTCAAATGATAAATATCCAGAATTTTCGTTATTTAATTAAATTATTTAGCCATTTTTAATTATTTCTTTAATGTTTCTATGATCGAAATGTCTAACTACAAACCATAATTTAAATATGCATTGAAAAAAAAAAAAAAAAAAAAAAAAAAAAAAAAAAAAAAAAAAAAAAAAAAAAAATGACATTCTTTGTTCGTAATTAATTGCCCATAGTTTATAATTATCTGTAGATAAGATAAAGGTTATTGTTGTAGTTAGATAGACAATTTGTTATCAACAAGACCAGTTTTAAGAGGGCATCAAACTCACTTATTATTATTCGTGTTTTTTTATCGTTGCCAATGAAAAATATTAAAAGAAGTTTGCTAGAAACCTATTTAAGACTCTCTGTAAAATTACTGCTAGAAGGTTAAATAATTTAGGTAAAATGTTGCATTGATCAGTTGGAAATATAAATTAGGTTGCTATGTGCAATGCAGCCCTGGGTAATTTTATCCATTTGGTTCCATGTCGCAAATATTTCAGTATTCCAAATACAGGTCTTGGAATCAAAAGCTACTGACTAGAAATATTAACAAAGATATTTACCATCGCCTTTATAATTTCTAACAATCTTATCTAAATGATTTAGAAATATTTGTATAAGGAAAGCAGCCGTCACAATCAGCTGTGCTACTTCATTAGAAACCTCGACGGTTTTATCGGCGTAGATAACGAATATCATCAGTTGAAGGCATTACCTGATTATGTGGTGACTTTAACTCTTCGCAATTTAGAAAGTTGTTGGATTAGTGCCAATATTGTCCGGAAATCTTATACATAGATAGGCGTAATGGTGTGCATGGAACATTTTTCTACATTCCATTCTAAATATACGTGTGACGATGCTGACAGTCGTATGATAGTCGAGTGACGTGCGTTTACGCAGCGGCTGCCCACGTCAGCGGGTTACTGAATCACGCGCAGGCGCCCGCGCACCGCCTCCGTCCGTCCCTCTCCTATCCGTTTTATATTTAGCCTACATGTGATTGATAATATACGTTTTTAACTCGGTTTTCATCGACTCCCAATCATCGAGTATCATCAATTATGATGATTGATCATTTATCAGCATGCAAACATTTACCTTCGTACAAATTAATGTTGATTTCATTTACAAATGAGTTTGTTTTTCTATAATCCACTTTAATTTTGATGCATTGAGTTCTATACAAGGCAACCGATCAAAATCGTGGGCGATATCTTTCAAATGATACCTAGGTATTAGAGTTCGAATATAAATTAACTAGAAATTAATTCATTTCAAAGTAATATAGATAATATCTTTGAAACTGAAATATTTAGAATTTCAAATCAAGACAGATAGCATTTTAATTGGAAATTATAGATTAAACTATTTAACATAACATCCCCAGTTTTTATGTCTTTTTTACCGATTTCTTTTTTTACCTGGTCTTGTATTCTCTGATTTTCAGCTACTCAAGAATTAATTGTAGGATGATCATTATCATCAGTTTGATTTGTTAATGGATTCTAAAAATTAAAACTTGTATGAAGTGGGCTCATACGTACATATAGTACACGAGTTGTTGTCAAGGAGTATTGTAAGTATGTGTGTTTGGAAGGCAAACGTTCTGGTCAAAGGCATCGGAACCGGCTGTGTGACTCATTGGCATTGGCCAGGTCCCGTCGCGTTATTACAAAACATGGTAAGGTAGAGCGCCCTAACAAGGTAGAGTTTTATGTCTCTTTTTGTTGAAAAGTGTTATTATCGCCTAAGTAATATATTTAGTTAACTCTTTGTTATTTAGGTATTGTGCTTGGTTTATTATGATTAGTTCTTACGGTACTTTTATGATCTTCTAGCTAATTATAGTCCGTAACTTAGTACTTCGGTATTATGTCGTTAAAAATTACTGACTAGCCTAGGTTTGCGTATGGACATCATAAAACACTAAAAGAAAACTCTATTAATTTCTTTCTTCCTAAAGTGTTTCTTTCATTTTGATTTATTGATTCCAAATATCTATTTCTAAAACTGCCGTCACATAAGTTATCTACATTAACAAAACGTATGTTTAAAAGTATACCCTATTACGGCACCGCAGTTTCTCGATACGCGACCGCGACAGGTCTCGACATGAAGCTTGGAGGTAATCACCCTCAACAGACCCTGCGATAACCTCTGTCTATAATGTTCATTATGCTTGCTTTTATGTCCTTGTATGTACCTACTTTGCTTATAATTTCTTGGTTGCGTTTAGCGACTAAATATTTATCATTAGAATTTGATTTTGTATGTCTTATGTCAATTTAGATGAACATTAAAATAATTTAGCATGAATATGTTAAATAAAAGTAGGAAATGGCACTAGTACCTATATGTGTGAGTATTGCAATGTTTTGACTCGGTAAAGGTTATAATTTTATTTTTCAGTTAAGGTGTTATGAAGCTGTAGGTACCTACGTATTTTTGGTCATTCGGAAGTAGCATTATAATTTTATAAAAGAAAAACTAATCTTTAAAAAAGTTGTTGAAATATGAAGTGAAATCGCCCAATATCTAGTCAAAGAAGTAGAGGTCACTAATAGATGTAGTTAAAGAAAACTGAGATGTAAGTTGGTACCTATTATTTGAGTTTTACAAGTAGGTAAGTAAGATATAACTCTAATTTCAATAAATATATTATGAACCAGTCTAAGTTGTAATTGGTATTTATCGGTACCTAGCATTGTCGTAAAGTTGAGGTCGAAGTCGCACGGAGCTGGCGGAACGGGGCGGCCACGGGCGCAAACGTGGCTCCATTATCTGACGTCATTCGGAGATAGGTGACATTATCGGCCACGGACCATTAGTTTCTGTGGAAAACTATCAGCAGACACCTATTTGCAAACTTTGCTATTCAAGATTATTGATAACCTACATTTCATGACCTTTTATTTATTAAGCGTTACACTTGTTTGCTCTCATCTGTGCAATTAGTGTGTGAATCGCCTTCATTACGAGTATAAAAGTAGACGTTCACGACACGCCGAAGCACAATTCAACCATCAAGAATCAAATTACGATGAGTCGACAGCGACCTCGTCGATAAAGAATTTATCGATGAAATTATGCAAATGCATGACGGAAGCGTCGTTTGCTTCAAAGGAAGCGCTCTTTTTACACTTCGATGAGAGATTCTGATAGAGAAGCAAAAAGAAAAGCGGAAATGCTCGTCCGTCTGTCAATGCGGCGACAATGTCGTGCTATTTGTGTTAAAGGAGCGATTTATTTCAGTCGGTCGTGGCGTGAATGTCCGCACCGGAATTTCGGCCGCGAAGAATCTGATTCCGTTAGGTTGTAGAGATACCTATCGGTGCCGTTCCCAGGTCGCCGAGAGGAAACGACACGCTTGCCTCCGTCACCCTCGTCGACCCACCACTGCGTTTATCGTTCGCGGCGGTTATCAATCGCGTCGCTACGACACAGTCGGTGCCATTATTTGCCCACTCATAAGGAAAATTCGAGATGTAGCTGACTCATCACACCGTTCACTGACGTTGCGGTCTCGGTTGCCCTCGCCTTCACCGGCGGCGGCGGCACAGTCACTAGTTCCCCCAGCAACACACTTTCCCTATGCATTTGAACTTAGATTGCTGAAACCCGGTCTTGTCGGCAAATCAAAAACTTTACTTTACCTTTAAAAAAGAGCAATATCCAGCAAGTTAAAAGTGGAGGCACGAAGGCGGCGTATGCGCCGATAGTTGTCGATGTTCACTCACAGCAATTTCCGATTGTAAATCACACTAAACGTCAGTAAACGAGACGATGCGCGGGAGACGGGCAATGTATCGGTGCGTCTGCGCACACAGTACGTCGGATAGAACTGCGAGCGCTCACGGAACTGACTGCGTCGGCGCTCCATTTGGGTCACTGTCAAACGGTGGTGGGTAGAGGGGGACACATGTTCGCCAGTTCGCCTCTGAAAAATTGGCGTCTAGCGAACATGTTTCATCGATGCGGGCGTTTTCCCTCCGCTTTATGCACCAATCACTTGCGTTCGCGCCTTCGGCTGTTGCCGCCGAAAGGCGGCCATTGACGCTGCCGTCATACTGCTGCCTTCGCGCCAAACACACCACGAAATCGATGCTTGACTCATGACTCCATGACATGAACATGAACTAACTTTTAGTACAATACTTGGTAAAAATATGGCATCACAACTTGAAATGAATCAGATTTAATTCTTATCAAAAATATAACTTATGTTTATAATAATTAATCATACAATGAGATCAAAACAGATAGACAGCTAGGTAAGACATAAAAAAAATCAGTACACGTCATGTCTCGGTCGCCTGTTATTTTCCGCTTTAACAACTCGATGCGGTGAGAGATACAGTTTAGGAAGTGAATGGTATTTGAAAGGCCGACGGCATTATACTTTTTCTCATTCATAAAATATGGCGCCGTCACGTCTGTTCTTCTCAGTTAAAACAGAATGTAGAGAAAGTTAACGTCGATCAGTACAGTACCACCATACCACCTTAATTGGATCAAATACTATTTAGGTACCTACATATTATTAGCTTTTAATTTTTCTAATTATTAAGGCAATTCTTAGGTAGGTATATGGTCTATGAATTACCTGCGCTAGGCGTTAGCCAAACCTACAACATATACAAATGTCACACAAGTTGAATAATTTTGTACAAGCCAGTACAGTATACGAACGCAGTGAATAGATATCTTATAGGCAAGCATATACAGTTGAACACATCGTGATTACTTCCCTTTAGACCAGTGGTTCCCTAAGTGGGGGGCGCGCCCCCCAGGGGGGGCGCAGAGACCTTTCCAGGGGGGCGCGGGCCACACGGGATCGCTGAGAGAATGCTTATTTACTTACCAAATACCTTTTGTATGACTTTGTAAAACTTCAATAAGCAATAAGAATACTTATTTTGTTATTAATTTTTTTTTATTCAGACCTGATAATCTGGACTGGAGGACGGGGGGGGGGCGCGGATTTTTTTTTATGGTCGAAAGGGGGCGTGGCTCAAATAAGTTAGGGAACCCCTGCTTTAGACGATGTGAGATCAAATGCAAACATCTATAAAATTTGCGATCTCTTTTACCTCTCACAACATGACGGCAGTTTTCTCCCTTGTATGGCTCATATAACTATTTCTTGACCTTCCTATATCATATAGAATCTTTCAAGCATTAACTGTACGATGTGGGGTATAGGTTAAAATCCCATAGGTATCCTTAAGAAAGAATAGTCTTTCCTTCTATGAGTTATACGAAGATGCAATATTATAGTAAGTGTCCAATCATTTTTTATCACTTAAAAATATTTGTACAAGTATTTGAAGAACATACATATGAAGAATTCCTTTGTGTCTCAGTTTTATAGATAATTCACGTAAAACTTGGTACCACAGACATGTCATAGCCAGTGCAACATACCATAATTTCCCCTACTGGTCTTACTGCATTCCTCTCTCTTGTTTTATTACTTGCTTCGCCTAGCGGTTCCTGCCGCTCAGCTGTATTTCCGATACAGAAGGTATTTAAAGATCAAATATAGCCTTTGGCTCAAGCCTCCTCAAGTCAATAATCATTATAATTTAACCTTAGTCTCCAGCTATCTACATATCGACTTTTATCGCAATCGGTTGAGTGGTTTTTAAGAGAAGGTGCTATAAGTAGGTATTAGTTATACCTAGGTACATACTTACTAAGATACAAAGATAAGAAAATAATATTTTTCTAAAGTGTACTAGACTAGATACAGGTGTATGTACTTACAATAAGCCGAGTGCACCGTAAAACCACGTAGAACTTTATGTAGGTAAGTTACGTGTTGTGACAAGTATTTGGATAAAAATCAAGATCAAGGACTAATGCTAATTTTTGTTAGGCCCATTATACCTACACAAACATTTCTTATATGCCAAACAAGTCAGTTTACATGTGTAAATGTATGATAATACACATACATATTTTTACACATTGTAAATCTAGAACCATTGGCCTATATAGGATAAGATATACGAATAGATACAAAATATATAAAAATGACCCAATACAATTATTACAATTCAATTATAATTTGTTAAAACTTATGACGTTATTTATTCAATTTTCTATGTAGGTAGGTACCTACCTATGTGCATTAAAACAAAAAGGTTAAAGATTTCGCTTCCTTGATTGGGAAATGTACCTACCTATCTCACAAATGTTTATAGCACATGGAAACAACTAAATTCCATAATTATCTACATGCCTATACAGTATTCGGAATGAAAGCTGATTAATATTGTGATAATAAAATTATCATGTCACGCAATAAAATTTAATTTTCTTTCGTGACTTGATAATTTTTATATTAATCAGCCAATGATCAAATACTTGGCTGTGTATGAGTATGAGTAATATAATTATTTTTATTTAGCTTTCATTCACAATTAACTGTTTCTCTTTACAATAATTATAGGTCAGTGTTTATAAAAACTGTTTTTATTTTAAACTAATTAAAAGTACTTAGTTTTAATTTTATTTAATAGTATACTTACCTATTTAATTAATTATGTTGGTATTGAGTATTTAAGCCTTATAAAATTATGTATTTTCAATGACTGGCATAATGTTACTAAAACAACCAGACATGCAAGTTACCAAAAAACTATAACTGAGCAAACTAACGGAAGCATTGAACACGTTTCTTATTAAACTTAGGAGCTACTTTTACGACACCCAAGGGAAGAATGAGGTAGCCCTATTCTATGCCGGGGCTACACAGCTATCTTGTTATTCTTGCTTTTGTTGCTACCTACTATTATGTATTGTTATTCTTGCTTCTGTTGCTACCTACTATTATGTATTCTGTGCTTATAGGAACCTACATTGAAACGCTCATGGGTATGATATGTATGTATGTAAGTAAGTATAGATAGTGTTTTCGGGCAGACGGGTTGGAACATTTTCTATATTAATTAAAGTTGTCTTAGTTCAAAATGCAACCACTTGAGATGACAATGACTGGACCAACGAAGACTGGACCGATTTTTATAATGTTTGAATGTCATCTCATCTTAACATATAAATGCAAATTAATCACTATAGTTTCATTCTTACACTTTGGAAACAGCCCAGGAAACAATCCAAAATTCCGAAAACACATCACTTTCACTAATTAACTAAATTATTAATATGTTTGAATTAAAATCTTTACTTATAATAAAATGAACTTTTTAAAATAACACGATTAGAACTCATAATTTTATATTTTCCCGGTCCTTCCTCCTCCCCCCAGGGATTGTCCCCTCGCGAACAAAACCATTGTAACATGGTAGAAACGTCGAGATGTGTAATTAAAAAAGTAAAAATCTCTTGATTTTGAGATTTTTTATTGAAAATGAGACATGACAGTTTTTAGAAGACAGATACTAAAAATACAGACAACCAGAAAAACATTAAAACCATTTTTATGTTTTTCTGGTTGCCGTTTCTGAGGTATGCGTAGTCAAAGCTACAGTTGACTTATCTCAGAAACGGGAGGGTTACCGCGGTTCGTTTCGATACGACATCGTTACGATAATACGATGATTCTTCTGTCACATTCTGATAGTAGGGTGACAGTAGAACCATCGTATTATCGTATCGTTGTTGTATCGAAACGAACCGAAGTAACCCTCCGGCTCATCCGATTTCAACCTAGCTTTAGATCGCGATTAAGATATAGCCTCCTTTTTATCCGGTTATCAACTCCGGATATCCGGAAATGGTGATATTGATATTTGAATACTGTATTAAAAAGCATCATTTCCGGATATGCTGTATTTGTTCCTATATCCAGTTCCGTCTGGACATACGGCAATTCTTTATATGGCTTTGTTTTTTTTTGTTTTGAGCAGTACTTGGGCTACAATTTACAACAAAGGCTACCCTTTAAAAAATATTAACTATTAATAGATATTTATAAAGATAAGTAGTGAGCGCAACACGTGTGGATTTGTGTACAGCTTATTGCTGTACAAAAATTCACACTTAAACAGACTCTGCCATCAGTAGGTCCTCCCCTGGTAGTCCGTTTAAAGTTTTTTTTATACTTTGTAGGTTATGTCTCAAAAAAAAATGTAAATAATTTAGTGCTAAGTTCGTGGCGTGTCGGACAAACACGCAGCTGCGACGCAGATGGTGGGGATTCGATTCCCGCCTCAAACAAATATTTGTTAAAAAGTAAATATTTGTTTCTGGTCTCTGTGAGTCTGTATGAATCTACCTACATAAGTGAATTATCATTTATTTTGTGCCTTGTCTGGTATATATGTTACCGGAAATGTATGTAATCCGTCATTATATAGAATTCCTAGGAAATGTGTACATTGCCTAAAATCCACAGGAAAAGTGTAAAATAATTTATATTATACACATTTCCTAGGAATTCTATATAATTTCCTAAGCAGCAATCGGAAATGTGTTAAATTCAGAATGTTGATGGGTAGCAGGGGGTTTGGGTACCCCGTATTCGAATAGGTATCTAATATTAAAATATTTACAGTAAAAAACCCGATGCTATCTAACTATTTAAAGCACGGAAAAACTAAACGGAGCACCCCGACTTGGTTAGGTTAGGTTAATGTTAGAACATGATTACACGCAGCGCTGTGGCGAGCGAGCGAAGCGAGCGTGCCGCGGCAGCGGTCGCCAAAGCGCCTTATTCTGTAAATAAAAAAGGCGTGATGTATAAAAATCGCACTGTATATGAAATAAATGTTAATAATGTTTTTATTTATAGTATGGTATAGTATACTCACATAATGGTAATAAAATATGTATAACTAATACTTAACATCTACACACATCAAATACACTAAACCACATCGTCATAATTCCATCTACCCACATTTATCCTGTCTATAATATCATTTCCTAGGTGCCTTTAGGAATTGTATACAATCCCTAGGAAATATGTAGATTTTCTAGGAAATGTATGTATTAAATAATCTTTGATAAATTATTTTACACATTTCCTAAATGAGGTCACCATTATATACAATTCCTAGATTTCATACATTTCCGGTAACATATATACCAATGAAGACGAGTCAGAACTCGTTCTTCTGCTATCATCCTAGGCAAGCATTCTACAATTTAGACCCAATCGTTGCTTACAATTTTGAGATTATTGGTTAAAGGCTCACCTATTGAATCCTTTGATGCATTAACAGAGGAGTAGAAGTCTGTTATTATTATGTTGTTGTAATAATTCACAGTTTGGCAACATTCAATGACGTGGCGTGGCTTTGATTGAAATGAAAAAACGCGGCAAAATCTATGGGCGGGGCGAGGGACGGATAGGGCGTTGCGCCCTTGGCAACGCCCCTCTGAGTCAGCAACGGGAGCGCAGGCGCACGCGCAGTGCGACCACAACGTTGTTTTTATTATTAATGGAACAAAAAAAAGGGCTTGATGAAATGACTAACCGAGATGTATGAGAATGGATTTATTTTTATGTATGGGTCAGGCTTAAAGGCTTCAAAATATTAAGAAGCCTTTGGTAAAGGTCAATTACAATTTAGAAGAAGCCGAGTTTCACTTTTCATGCAAACGTAATATACCAAAATTACTATATTTTCAATACTATAGACTGGAACTGGAGTTATTCGGATTTAAACACCACCTTATTACACCTATGATAAATCATAGGTGTAATGAGGTGAACCTCTGTGATACAAATAAACAATTTCGTTTATTTTTATTGATAAACACTAATACTACTTTATAAGCTAAAGCTATATTCGTGATATTGCGCAGTTAACTGGGGTATTGGATATTGGATACACAGGTTACAAGCTGCACCTCGTGGTTTCACCCGCGTAAGCCCCGATCCTGTGGAAACATCGGGATAAAAAGTAGCCTATGTGTTAATCCAGATCACTAGATATCTGCATAACAAGTACCATCGCAATCGGTTCAGTAGTTTTTGCGTGAAGGAGAAGAAATAAAGAAAAGAGGTTTATTCGGACAATCACACAAAAACACATCAAGGAAAAATAAATAGGTAGTAAATAATAAAATAGTAGAAAGCAATAACCTACGAAGCACTAAAGAACACATTGCAAACATAAAACAAACATAAGAACAATGAATAGAAGTTCAGTCACAGTCAGTTGTAAAAACCCTCGGGATCTAATCGGGAATTACGCTGGTGATACCGCGGGACGTATAATATGTATGTGATGGATGGATTTGCCATGTAACCGCGATATAGAATAAGGCTGGACTACCCCATCTCTTCCCGTGAGTGCCGTACAAGCCGAATTAAGGATCTAGGGGAAACTAACGAACCTGGAGCAGTTACTCCCCGCGCGGTGGCGAGTAAGTGCTTGCTCCCTAGAAGGGTTGGTGTCAGGCAGTCCGCCAGCCGTAAAAATATTTCCAAATGTATTTTCAGAAAGTATATGCGGTCAATGATGATGATTGATGATGATGACTTACCTACTGTGCCTAACCCCATATAATTTAGCGTGTTACCGGACCCCAGCTTCCCAAAGGGGTGCTTCCGGGCATATCGCTCAGATGAGAAGACGCGGTTTTATTGCAAAATAGTTAGTTGACAGTGGTCGGCACAATTTGTCCCATCACTAGTCTTCGTGTAATCGTATTTACATACTTCCCGGATCTCATTAATGTATTGTTATTTTAAAATTATCTTACCTCGACGTTTCGACTATATTACAATAGTTTTGGTCGCGAGAAGATGAGTGATAAGACGCAGGAAATTTGTACCTAAATAAGAGTATAGAGATCGTAAATCGTATACGTCTTGTTAGTCAAGTCAGTAATCCCGGATTGAGTAAGATGCGTTGGTTCGAACCCCGCCCAGTGTCGACTATGCGTTGTATTTTTGAAGATGTATTTTTATCTTTAAAATATTTCTAAATCGTGTAAGTTTAGAAAGTTTATGTCGTTGCAAATATTATTAAACTAGCTGCGTCCCGCGGTTTCACCCGCGTAAGTCCCAATCCCGTGGGAAGATCGGGATCAAAAGTAGCCTATGTAATGTTACACAGGGTGAATGTAGCTTTCTAATGGTGAAAGAATTTTTGAAATCGGTCCACGAGTTTTTGAGTTTATTCATAACAAACATACAGACGCACACACACACACACACACACACACACACACAAAAATACAAATCTTTCCTCTTTATAATATTAGTATGGAATGGATCGATATAGATATAGATAACGGGGTATTTACAATATTCAAACGATTTTTTCTTTTCTTTTAAGTATGTACCTAATTGGTTTGTCAGAGTTCCGTCTATGAAGTATTTCAAAGTCTTCGGTTGTTAACTGGTTACATTTCCATTACATCGATGAGTCATTGTGAAGCAATCAAATATCATTGATATCCGGAACGATCAATCCGTGTCTTGTTTTGGAAACATGAATATATTTGCCTATTAGCTGTGCCTCCAGGTTTCATCTGCGCATGACATGATGTGATCCAGTGAAAACACTGTGGGATCCACTGACCTCCACAATACAAGTAGGTACGCTGGACAGAAGATCGCGCACTAAATTTTGTGCCTATTTGATTTGCGCTATGTTGCGCTGCTTTCTTTTAATAGTGATGTCATCTTCACTATCAATAGGAAACAGCGCAAAATGGCGCAAATCACTATTAGTTCCGTGGACGGCCACCATCACTATTAACAAAAACCAGTGCAACGTGGCGCAAATCAAATCGGCACAAAGATCTGACGTCATTTTGTATCGTAAAGCAATTACAGCGTACTTGTATACTTCAGTTCACTGGTGGGATCACAACAACAAAATAAACTAGAAGGTCACTAGGGGGAAGTGCGGCGAACATCAATTTTCTATGGACTTACAATTTTATTCAATCTATCTATCTATCTTCCTTAAGAAAAAGTGTCATACCTATACAAAGAAACAAAACGTCAAATTATAGTCTGAAACTAAAATACGTACCACAGTATTAATAACTAGCTGCAACACCCGGTTTCACCCGCGTAAGTCTTGATCGCGTGACAGTATCGGAAATAAGGTAGCCTATATTATTCTAGAACTAATCAGCTGCGTACATTCCAAGGTTCACTGCAATTGGCTGAGAAGTTTTTTCGTGAAGAAAGAGTATCAAAGACTTTCCTATTCAAACTTTCACGTTTAAAAACGATAAAAAATTAAAAAACCTTCGTTTTTAGGGTTTCGTACCTAAAGGTAAAAACGGGACCCTATTACTGAGACTTCGCTGTCTGTCTGTCTGTCTGTCTGTCTGTCTGTCTGTCTGTCTGTCTGTCTGTCTGTCTGTCTGTCTGTCTGTCTGTCTGTCTGTCTGTCTGTCTGTCTGTCTGTCTGTCTGTCTGTCTGTCTGTCTGTCTGTCTGTCTGTCTGTCTGTCTGTCTGTCTGTCTGTCTGTCTGTCTGTCCGTCCGTCCGTCCGTCCGTCCGTCCGTCTGTCACCAGGCTGTATCTCATGAACCGTAATAGCTAGTAGGTTGAAATTTTCACAGAAGATGTATTTCGGTTGCCGCTACAACAACAAATACTAAAAACAAATTAAAACAAATATTTAAGAGGGGCCCTCAAAATGGCTGCCCTATCTGTCAGATACCAGTCTGCCTTCGCTTACCAAAGAGTTTCAGATTGTCTTTGTGCCAAAGTTTTTATTTTTTTCATTTTTTATTTAGTGGCGTGTCGTATGATGGAAGTAAGAAGTTTTAATAAAGTGTTCGTTTGGTTTGCGTTGATGTCTTTATAGGGCAATTGTAGCACATCCCCGTAGCGCTGCTACGAAACACCATAGAACTCGCCGTAAGATACCGCTACGATAGCTCTACGGGCTACGAACTTTGAATTGCTAATGGCATGCCATGACAGCTTGTATGACCACTTTTTTTGGCCGCAAACAGAGTATAATGTATTCTTAAAACGCCTTGTTTTAATGAACCGGGTCCAAATTTTGTTGGACCCAGTTCATTAAAACAAGAAAATGACTAATATGACACTAAAAATGACATAAATACGTCTCGCTTTTGTTTCAATTTATCAAAAATGCTGCAAAACTGTTCTTCTTGATGACGTTCAAATCCAGCCAAATCGATTATGGGAAGAGGAGAAATCCATCATCAAAAATTCTCCTGTGACAGGATTCAAACCAAACCATAAAAATATTAATTTGAAAGAAGTTAGAATATTATAGGTAGGTTAGGTACCTACCTATAAATCAATACCAAATAAAAAAAAACATCATAGTTAATGTTCGTTTGATGAAATCGATATGTGAGAATAATGGGATATTAAGTTCTTCATCTAGCTAGATATTGAGATGTTATTGTAAAACTAGTTTTTTTCTAAAAGAAAAATGACTATGTGTTGAGTAAATAATTTTACTTATGAATAATAATACGTGCCTATGTAAAACACAGGTAAATTACTGTTATAATAGTTACATGTTACCTACCGGGCCTTAATCGCGTATTAAGACCCGGTAAAATGTAAATATGTTAACAAATCGTGTGAATTTAAAAAGTTTATTACTGTTATATTACCTACTAGCTATGTCCCACGGTTTCATCCGCATAAGTCCCAATAACGTGGGAATTTAAAAAGTCATAATTGTCATATTTTTGACGTGAATTTGACACATTTGGTAGACAAATGTGTCAAATCTACGTTAATAGAATATAGAAATATCGAAACCCAGCAGTTTAGGTTAGATTAGAAAAGACCTAGATTGATAATTTAAAAGTTTTTGTGGTCCTGTTTGTTTTGTTAATCTATCTTCACGCAAATACTTCTAAATAACAACAACGACAAAGTATACAAGAGGTTAAATGCTCTAAGTTTTAAACCGATTTTGATAAAACATAGGATCTACTTATATATGTCGCAGCGAGCGGATTAGGGGCTTAACAAAATCATCATCAACATGGTTATTCGCCTGAATAGCGCCCGCGCTGCGCTGGTCACTACTTAATTTTATACCCCGCGCCGACATATATAATGTAGATACCTACTTAGTTGAAATACTTACATGGAATTATTAAGAGATCTTCTTGAATTTAAAACACCGATGAATACCTACATATCAAAGCTATAACAAATTATAATTGCTTTAAAATGTTATTTCGAAATTGTCAAAAGGTAGCGGTCGGTGGTAGAGTCTGGCGCAGGTGAATGACCGCCAAACCGCGCCAATCCAATCCACCATCTTGGATCCGTCACGGAGAACGGGCATTATGTCTTTAGCCGGCGAAAAGTGGCCAGCATCATTCATTCATACCAACTTTATATTCTTGAACTTGTTCAAAATAAAAAAGTTAAATAATAAAGCATTTATTTGAAGGTCAAACCAAGGTGATACAGTGGAGCGGTAACGAATGGGGTAGGTAATAAAAATGAGGGGTAAAAAAGAGCAAAACGAAAATCCGATGAAACGAAAATACAACCAAATTTCTGTTTTAGGACTAAATCGTATGGTGACTTCTTCATCCATCATCAATCATACGCAGTTAGAAGTGGCGGAAGAGCGAAGGCTAAGTAATGGATGACTATCGCCTTTTCTGATGCGCCGCGACTTATCACTGCATATTGCATCTAGCATTGCTAAGCTTAGGCTACCCTAAAAAGTTTTCGTGTGTTTAATTTATTAAAACACTCTGGACCTTACACAAAACCTTTATCGACGACTTTGACGTTTAGAGCACTCTTAAGGCGAATTTTGTTTGAGCAAGAGAAAAATCAGCTATGTTTTGTAAACTACGCATTACTTATCACTTGCTTCGCAGTATGGATAGGTTACCGACTACGAACCGCGGCTTAGCAACACTCAAATTATCTGTGCGCGGTACAGTCACTTCTCTGAGCTACACGCAAGGCTCAATTCGAGGTCGAACAAACCAAGGCTGTGACCCGCTCTTAACAAAGTTAAGACAGACCCTAATTTGGGCGGTTATTGCGCGAGTTATCAAGTCTCGTTCAGTCATCAATGAAAAGTATACAAATGCGTTTTTGGGACGGTCATATAAGCCTAAAGTATCAAAACACATTGTAGAGATTATTACCTCATAAGTATTACACCTATGGGTAATGATTATACCAAGGTACTACTAAAAATAATAATATGAACAATGTGGGTAATTAGTTGTAATTTGACCATGACTTGACTTTAACTATTATTAGTTAGGTTAATAAATAAAATATTAGTTTACGTGTGATGATGATAACCTTGCCACGATAGCAGTGACATTATTTATTACCCATAGATACTTTATATTTGGTACAACAGTCATATAATTTGACGAATATACTTTAATATCAGCAATGCCCTGCGGTTTCACGCGTAGTTAAGTCCCGGTACCTTAGGAATATGGGGATAATTAACATAACCCATGTTACTTTAATTAAGTTTTATACAAAATCTGTTTAGTGTTTTCAAAAAATAGTCGCTATCTCTGATAGCAGTCGTTAGGTGAAGTTATAGGGGCGACCTGAAAACTCTATATAAGTGAGCCACATCACTACAAGAAAAGAAGAGAAAATAGTAGCTTTCTTCAAAACAAAAACGTTGTACTTCTGCAAAAACATAACGCATGATCAACAGAGAGCGGGATTCGAACCAACAACGCATCTTTACTCAATCCGGGGGCACTGACTAGACCAATTAGTCTACCTGCGTCGGTGACTCATACGTCGAATTTAAGCATCCGTATTGTTTTATATAACACAACTTAGGCATGTTGTAGTGTTCCTTTAAAATATTTCTGAAAAAGTTGTTTCTTTAAAACGAAATCATATGGTCGTATGACTATGAAAATCATCGTTGTTTGTATGTTTAAGAAGAAAGTGACTAAGGCCTATTCAATACACCAATTAGTTATTAGGATAATTGTTAAATTGATCTTGCATTTCCAATGGGAGGTAAATGTCAAAAGTAAATGGAATTTAACCGAAGATATAGGTAGCATGTGAGTGACTGACATTCCATGTGCAGGGGAAACTGGCCAGACGGCATTCAGAACGAGCCCTTGGCCACGGCCGAGGCTGGTACCGTTGTTGCTTAGCATTATAGGGTTATCAAGCCTTTGTCTCCTCATTCTTGGTTTCTCACTTTTAAAACGTGTACTTACTAAATAAATAAGAACGTTGCACACAACGCAATAAGCCAAACTAAGCAATTAGTCTTTTACTATGGGTACATACAATCGAATAAAACAAATAATCTAAAAAAAATGTATAACAAAATTTAACTGAAACACAATTTGACACAGTTTACAACCCATCATGCTTTTCTGTTACAGAAACGACATCGGGCATTCTCGGGGTTGTTTTTTCACCCATTCTCGGGGTTTCTTATTTTTAAACCACCCAGAGAGAATATATAGATCGAATGGTTTAAAGAATAATTGTGTTTTAGTCGAATTTTAAGTAAATCTTTTATCCGTAATACCAGTCAATAGGAAAGTTATAGAACTTGACCTTACTGACATTTTGTATCATGCTTAAAGCCGTTAAGGATTAGTCACCCCGTTACATTATAGAGGTGTGCCGTGTTTTCGACGTCTTTTAAAACTTGATGACTCAGAATCGACCAGTCCGCGCCTTGCCCTGGTACTTGTTGTTATGATCCCTTTCATCTTGTTACCATTTGACGACCTCTGTGGCGCGTCGTGCGAAAGCGCGACTGCAATGCAGGAGGTTGCGGGTTCGATTCCCGCCGGGTGCAAGTATTTATGCTTATAGAATAAATATTTGTGTCTGGTCTGGGTGTCCCTCTATGTATAATATGTATCCAATGTTACGAAAACCATGTGGGAAGTAGTTACCATGGAGACTGGAAAACAGAAGAGGTATGTAGATTTCACTGATATCATCAAAGTACCCTGCGTAGATAGTCACAGGTCGGCCGTGAAATACGTTGTGGTTAACGCTGTAAACAAGCCCTTTGGGGCGGCGGCGGCTGCGTGCGGCGCGCCCGCTGCCGACGTGGTGGAAGCCATGCGAGTCTTGGTATCAGTTCGGTCAGCCAGCGATCGTAATTTAAGACTTACCCATTTTACGCCGAGGGAAGTGTATATGATTTTAACAAAAGGGGTAGCGAATAAGCCAACTAATGATATATACGATATGTCCACCAAGATACTGCGAGACGCGGCTGAGTACATTTCCGGTATTCTAAGCAAATGCTACAATGAGTGCATCAGATCGGGTACGTATCCTGTCCCCCTAAAACAGGTGAAGATAACACCACTATTTAAGGGTAAGGGATCAAAAGAAGACGTAAACAATTACCGCCCAGTCTCCATTATTCCATGTTTAGCAAAAATTTTAGAATTTGGTATAAGTGAACGCTTGACACAATATCTCAGCGAGACTTGTGCGTTGTCAGATAGACAATACGCATACAGAGCAGGTAGGTCCACGACGAACCTCGTGTGTGACCTCGTAAGGAGGATGGTAGATGCTCGTGAACGGCAACAACAGGTCGCTGTTATCTTCTGCGACCTGTCAAAAGCGTTTGACGTTGCTGACCATTGCCTGCTCTGTGCTAAGTTGACGCACTATGGTATTAACGGATCTGCACTGAACCTCGCAAAAGACTTTTTGGTGAACAGAAAACAAGTTGTAGTCTCCGACGGAGGAAAAGTCAAATCGGAACCCTTTTCGGCAAGCATTGGTGTGGCTCAGGGTTCATCGCTTTCCAATATTCTATTTACATTATTAATGAACGATCTTCCCGATTGTATCTCTGAGTGCGAGATCCTGATGTATGCTGACGACGTCGCGGCTGTTGTTGAGGCACCAAATATCGACGTTTTGGAAGCTAAACTAAACAGAGTTGCAAATCGACTAAATTCGTGGTTCAATATGAATGGACTGGTGCTTAACACTAGCAAGACCCATTTCCTATATATGAACCTTTCAGGTCGCAGGTGTCGACAGCTCTCGGTCGACATCGATGGTCGGAGCATCGAGCAGGTTAAGGTCACTTTATTCCTAGGTTTTTACCTGGACAGCGGACTGACCTGGGAAAAGCATATCGATGTTTTATGTGACAAACTCGGTCGAGCATGCTTTGCGTTGTGGCGCCTGTCAGCCATTCTACCAACAGAGATGGTTCGAAGCTGCTACTATGCATCGGTTCACTCTCTGCTTCAATATGGCATAGAGCTATGGGGGCGCGCTGCAGACTGGGAACGTGCCCTTTTGATGCAGAAGAGAGCGCTGAGGGCCATTGTGCGCGTGTCTCGATATACTTCTATGATTCCGTACTTTAAATCTCTCAAAATTCTCACAGTTCCGGCCATGTCTATTTTGCAGTCAGCACTGTACGCTAAGAAAAATTTAAGCGCGTATAAACAGCTCGGTGATCATCATCCTAAACTTGAAACCAGGAAGGGACACCAGTTAGCCCCTATATGGCATCGACTCGCGAAGTCATCAAAGTTAGTACATATAACGGCTCCCACAACGTACAATCTGCTACCTGATGAAGTTAAGAATACTAACACTATACAGTCGTTCAAGCTTCACATAAAAGAAATGCTATTGGAAAAAACCATTTATGATGTAAAGACATTTTACAAATCTTGACTATTATTTTTATAATTAATTAAATATGGATGTATAATATTTTTCTATTTATTAACTATTTAGGTTAATAAATCAATTATTGTTAAATTTTATTTTTTTAAAAAGTTCTGCTTAGACTAGCATAATCGTTAAGACCTATTTTTTGTTTTTTAATTTATTTTGTAATGAAATCATATTTGTGACGTGTATTTTTATACCAATAAATTACTATGACTATGACTATGACTATGACTATGTATTTACAAAAGAAAAATAAATATAAGTATTATATCCGTTGTCTAGTCACCGTAACACAAGCTTAGTCGCTTACCACGGGGCTAGATGGCTGTGTTGTTCACAGAATTTATTATTATTTATTATTATTATTATTATGTGTTTTTTCTTGAACAAAAACTCTTCACAAATAACACGCCGTCCAAATTTAATGTCTCTAAGACCAGAGGTTTAAGCTGTACGTTGATTTATAGTTCAGTAATTGAGTCAGCTAGTCAATCACACTGGAGTTTCAATTGTATACCTATGTATAGACGTAGGTTGGTACAGTTGGTGTTGTGACAACAATAAGTATAAGTTTTTCTGTGGGTATGTCAAAGGAATTTGCGACGCTACGGCGACGCACTTCTGCCACTGTATAGCCTTAACAAATTAACTTTGATAACCTATTATATATTATCCTCAAGCTTCCGGAGGCATCCCTAGTCGCGATTCACCTAATACCACTAAGTATTCGAACTATATCTAGATATTGGAACAGTGAACACAATCTGCATCTTCATCAATCGGCTCTTTGCATCATTGGTATGCAATGCTGGATCTTGATATAGGATTTAGCGACTTTGTTTAACATTCTGCTAAGTTCTCACTTAACTATAGTACCTACATTTGTATTTTGTTTAACAGTATTCTAAATAACAGTTATAAACATATTTTATTATAGATAGATGGTACCTATGAGTCTTTTTTATCTGCTACGTACCTATTGAATAGCTATTAACCATACAATATTTATAGTTCTAAAGTACCTACTTAGGTATTTGAGTGGAAGTAGCTATGATTAGAATTAGTAAACCTAAAAAAAATGTATAAAGAAAAATCAATGATGAAGATATTCTACATGGTACTGATGTTTGTACTACATAGGACCTACTGATTACGTATAATTTAGGAATTATATAAGTTTATGATCGTGACATGACGCACACGCATTTCATAAACAAAGTTTCCTATTACGAAAACGTTTTGTGACATAAGGAGGCAAGGCTGTTCATCAGAATTACATCGCGCCTATCATGAATCACTGGGCCGATTTATAAGTTCCTTGTCTCGTCACCACAACGGCAACACAAAGAACAAGAACCACAGAATTACTAACAGTTTGATCGAGATTAGACGATAAACTGAACAGTCGACCGATAGTTTGCCTACAAACAAACCTATACTTTGAACAACATTTTGGCCCGTGGCAGGCCTGCTAAAGCAAGCAGCGCGAGCGGAAAAATAGTTTCCCAAAGTTCTGCATGTATTATGATCATATTAAGTTTTGTATACTATGACACTGTGCCCCGCACTGGAGTTAGAGTAGGTATTGAAGATTGGACTACTTTGTATACATATAATGTGCCATTTATGTAGATTCAAATTACAATGTAAAAATGCCTTATGTGCGCTGTTAACATCGCTTTTAATTATGGTGAAGGAAAACATTACGAGGAAATTGGCGAGCAATTTCAAATTTTAAGGCTGCATACGAAAAACACCCAGCTTAACGCCCAGTAACTTTTACATAACTTTGATGTTTAATTTGGCATTGATGGCCAAGAATCCATTGTTGGTCAGAAAATGGAAGGAAGATTTGAAACAAAGCTTACTTAGTTGACCATGCACAGCTTAGTTGACCTCTGCGTTTCTTCGAACGATAAACTCTGATGTTCGAAATTTAAAGTTTTATTGAAACTGCTAAAGAAATTTTTCGGTCGGTCCGTCCTAAAAATTCCTAGATTACGAAGTAAAGTAGGGCCAGCTTTTTTCCTCGGCTAAAAACAAATGAACAATCTTCTACCTTTTCAAAGTATCGGTCCATGACATGTCTACAGTCTACGCTTACCCTTTCCACATTCTGAGTTACTCCATTAAGATGAGTCAGGGTTCCGAGAAGCACATCGCTATGTGGACGCAGGTCACTCTCTCTGCGGAGTGAGGCATCTCTGAGGACATCAATTGAGTTAATCGTTGAATCGTGCCGACGAACTTCCTAATTAGATTGGTTCTGATTAATTGCTAAGATTAGAACTCTACATTAAAATAAACAAAAGAACACTCATCGGTCTAGGTAAGTCGTATCGGCAAGCGGACTCGTCCGGTTCCGATAAATAGCGAAATTCAGAGCTCAGTTCTTGCAATTCGTGGTAAGTATACTAACCTACCATGAATTTCACTAATATAAAAAATATACCACGTACCTATAATTATATGTACCTACCTGGTACCTTATTTCGATCAACTCAACCTCAAGTGGTCAGTAACTATTGGGGGGTCAATTACTCTAGCAATCACCCTAGTATATTATAACAATTTTCTAGTAGTCATTGTTCAAGCCCAGTTGCGTAATTTGGGACAGTTGATCTAGTCTCAAATTTTGCAACTAGTACTATGCCGCTTGCTGTGTGCACTGTGCAACGTTCTACAATATTTATTTACTAGCTGTGTCTCGGGGTTTCATCCGCATAAATCCCGATCCTGTGGGAATTTTCAAAAATCTTTTCTTATCGGATGCCTAGAGAACTTATTGTTCATATTTCAGCCCTCAATTATTGATCAGTCAGGACAAAGCATTTTACAGATAAAGATTGTGTGCTCGCATTTCTTTATTCACATTCATTGAATATTATTCTGCCTTCATCGTCAGAAGCCAGAATAATATTCACATAAAGCATATCTTCATAATGGCCGGGCCGAGTCCGACCGGTCGTTAAATCAAAGAAATCATTAAAACTGAGGCGGGTAACGTCAACGTCCCGAGCACTTACCGTGACCACTAAATGTTATTTTTAATTTCAATTAATTATTATTTCGAAGCGAACTCGCTAATTAGTCAGAACAACTCTTGTTTCACCTTGTTGGTAAAATATTTAATCAAATTATAACTGAAATTGTGTACTACGTATGGACTTTGGACAATGTGGCTACCTAGTTTTGCTTCAATGCATTATAATTATCTTCTAAAAACGCATACGAATATGTTCTACCATAGAAGTATTAAATATTACCTAAATACATTCAGATTGCCTCTTCCATGGTTTAGTCTAATTCAGACAATGCAACTGTTCATTTTCTCTCGGTTGATACTTATTTCAATAGGTAGACAAGATACTGAGATCAAAGCTAGCGCTCGGTCAGACGATCGCCCAGACGAGACGCAGTGAGGGAAGTCGCTGGCGCTCGCGGGAGGGAGAGGGGGAGGTTCAGACGCGGGGGGCGCGGGGGGGAGGGGAAGGCTGTCAGTGTTACATCACCCGCCCCGCTGCATCCGGGTTCGCGGCCGCAGCACGCGTTCGTTCGCGCCCGCGCCACACCGCGCCCGAACCACTTCGTATTTTCAATGTATGCTTTACTAACTAATCATGAATTGCCTGATAGATGGCATTTAAGGTTCTTACCTCTGTTAGGATGTTTTTGCCGCATAAGATTTACCTACCTAACTCTATAGCCAAGTTTGAACATACACATACCTATGCATACATCACACGCGCACGGGAATTAAACATCCGAATACAGAAAGACCACTTAAAATTTGAGGGGTACTTATATAATTGAAAAGCTTCTAAATTTAAAATTAGCATAGGATTTTTTGACTTTGAGAGCTGCAAGTTTAAATAATTCTCAAAAGTTAGATAATTGTGTAAGTAGAACGCAAAAGAGTAGAGTTTCTGTATTGGGCCGTAAGTCACTTACATTTTTTGGGCAATAATTGATCCAAACCATTTCATGGTCACGGCAATTTGTCCCTTTTGAAACTGGGAATATTCACACAATATTTATTAAAATAACATGTTGGTATATATGTACCTACTCGTTATTTTAATAAATTCTGAATTCCACATGCATGTTGTCTGCAATTTTTCTGTCTGTTAATATTTGAACACGTGTATCGCGATGCAGTTATTGGGTTAACTATAGTTTTTTTAAGCATACCTTCTCACTTTAATCGTTATATAGGTGCATTTAATAAGTAAATACCTAAGTATCTACGCATTAGAGTTTTCGCCCACGATACGACAGCGGCATATAGGTATTAGGTTACCTAAGCCTCAATTTGCACCCTCTATTGGTCAGCGTGCTTTATCTTAGACTCTATACCTACTTAAAATTACTGTCAGGTGTGATAGTGGTCAAACGCAGGCCTATACGTATAACTAATAAAAATGCCCCCAAGAGTTTTTTTATGAGTTTTTAATTTTGAGTCATTGGTCGCAAGAAAGTTACCTAATTGGTTTCAAATGTGACTTCTTGCACATTACAGAGCAAGAAGTCACAACACTTCGAAAGCTTTGCTTTTTAGAACCCTGTACCAAACCATTCGAGAAAAAAATGAACTTTCATGATATGATTGAACAGCAAAGATTATATTATGGTTACCCCATCTCTTCCCGTAGGTGTCGTAAAAGGCGACTAAATGATCCGACAAGGAAATTAAATTCTCTCCGCGCTGTGGCGGATAAACTGCTTGGTCCCTAGGAGGTAGGGCATGCAATATCGGAAGGTTTTCAATCTCGGGACGATATCGATATTAAGAGCTCAATCCCGGGATCCCGGGATTGATACTGAGATTTTAGATATCGTTAAAAAGGCGAATTTAATACAATAAAAATGTGTTAAATTTAAAATATTTAAGACTCTAGTGGTTTCATTACGTAAATAAGTTACCCCGAGGGCCGTCCACCCCATCATTTTGGAAATATGGCGGACAAATACCCTAAACCCGAAAGTGTCTAAACTTTCGCGCCAAATTCTAGGCGCACCACTAAAATGATGTTAGCAGAAAAAAATTGCATGCGAGCTTGTATAAAAAATAATTGTCTTAAAAATTGCAATGAATCACGTTACTTTTATTGTTTTAAACGTTTTACCAATTCCCTACGCTTCTAAATCTTTACAGATCTCTTCCTCGGGGGTAGACTAATTTGGGTTTAATTTTAATAGTTCTATTCAATCATTCCATGAGAAAAAATATAGCTAAAAACCTTAATTTATACCCAATAAGTAAATTGCTCAAATCTCGATATCGGATCACTCAATCCCGGGATTATAATATCGAACTTTTGGGTCCGAGATCCCGGGATTACGATATCCCGGGATCCCGGGATTCATGCCCTACTAGGAGGGTTGGTGTTAGGCAGGTGATCGGCCGTAAAATATTGCCAAATCTATTTGCAGAAGGTTTGCTTACTAAGGCGCGCCCACGCCAAATAATAAAAAAACAATTTGTGGTTTAGCCAACCAGGGCTCCCGAGAGGGATGCAACCGGGAGCATCACTCGGATGAGATGAGAGAAGCCAATTTATTCTGCAGAATATGACCTTATCTAATTTATCTTTAAATACATTTCCTTATATTCTCCAGTATAGTGAGAGAAGAGCTTAATTTCTAGGTACCTATAATAAAGTCCAGCCGATGAACTTGGCTAGACTACCTACTTACTCTCTAGGTAGGTATATAAAGTAGGTAGGTATGTAAGTATAATCATGAACATCATGGAATGGTTGCGCCCGCGCCCGCGCCCGCGTCTGGCTGTTGCTAGGCTGTATCGAGCCGCAGCCGACCGTCTCAATCGGAAATTGTTCGAAATCTAGGCCGAGCGAGTTTGAGCCTCGTGTTTGTCTTCGTATATGTAGTTTTGACTTACGTGGGTTAAATTAATAATTGAATCACTGTTCGGATAGGGAAAATGTTTTAAAAAGGAGTAAGCATTTTACAGGGCAATTTGAGATAAATATAATTGTAGTAAGGGAAGTTCTATTGTGGCTACGAGAAAATGTAAGACTATTAATAAAAAAAACGTGTGGCACTCGGGGACTGCCGCGGTAATGCTATTGCATAGCACATTTTATCAACTTATGCAATTATAATTATTTATTTATTTTGTATCACGTTGCCATGGTAGGCGGAGTGGAGGGTGTTAGGTATTATTATTTAAAAAAAATCCGCATATCAAGTAGCTCGGCTTGTTTCTAATTTTTTTTTAAATAATCCGATTTATTATTATTTAAAAAAAATCCGCCTCCGATGTAGCTCGGCTTATTTCTAATAATAAAAATCGACCGACGCCGATTTAAATTATAATTTAAAATACTTGTGCAATACCATGTAGCTCGGTAACCATGGCAACATGGTAAGCGGTGTTAGGTGTTTTTCGTTACGAAATTTGTTCAATGAAAGCTCAAGGCCCGCGAAAACAGCTATGCAATAGCTTAAAAATAATCGCCCTTTCGACTTAATTAAGTATTACATGATTTATACAGCGCAAGCAACTTTTGAGCCATGCTATTTATGGCACTGTAGTGCCCGGGACATGGTTGATTAGGTGCTGGGCGAGTCGTAATAAAGGAACCGTCTACCTAGTCTTAGCAGTCCAGCCCTAGGAACTATCGGGACTATATTACAAGGTAGCACTTCAGCGGACTAGCTGAAATAACTAGTGGAGACAAACGTCAAGATGCTACTCTACACTTATCCGTAAATAGCCGAATGTGACTGCAGTAGATATACTAAAGTCTTCTTCTATTTTTAGTATAGCAGAGTACGTGGCTCAACCAGTGTTAGTTTTCAGATCGCCACAAGGCCTCTAACTTGACCTATGACTGCTATCAGAGATAACAACCGGGACCAGCTGCTTAACGTGCCTTCCAAAGCACGGACGAACTCGAGAAATTGTTTTTCTGTCACACAAATTATTGTTCACCCATCTAAATAATGACCGCGCACGGCGTTGCTTAAAACCCGCACGATTATACAAAATCGACGAGCTAGGTCAATGAGCTCCTACTTCATAAACTAAATTAGGTTTAGACAACAAGCTTTCACATACGGATACAGATCATTTGCAACATTCCATGTTTTATGTCCACCGCGATATCATTGGCACCGGTCCAAGCAAGAGCGAGGTGCATTTTTTGCTAACACCGAACCGGTAACCGAAAGTTTCGCGCGGGCACCGGCCGCAGTGCGAGGGAGGGAAGCTCGGAGCTCCACATCACTCCGTGGGAAGAGCGAATAGGCAGTATTAATACATTTTCTTCGAGTTCCGGCTGTGCCACTTGCCCCACGCCTTTCACCGCGAATGAGCAAGGTCGCCGCGCGGCCGCGCCACTTTCTTTTATATAATAGCTGGTGGCTTGCTTCGCATGCGGAATGCGACATCCCAATTAACAGATACCGGTGCCCCGGTGACGTCATACCGGTGAATCACCGATACTGTTTTAATGAGTTCTCTAACGAGATATTGGTAAACGGGACTACGAAAACGTATCCGTGGTCCCGTTTGAAACATTAACACTGTGAGGTCTTCCTAGGCAAGTTCGCGCTGTAATTTAGACTTCAGTTAAGTGTAAGTAATTTTAGTTACTCACACAGTGTGTACCTAAGTAACTAAAATGTTCAACCTTAGGTAGGTACCTTTGCCCTGTTATCTGTTCAATTATTTTGTTATTTATTACACAATAGGTACAGTTTGTCGGTAATTTTGCAAGAATTCACTAGCGCTTTAAAAGGGTCAGCAAAACCTTGCCAAAATATAATGAATCGTTTTCGAAAAAACTTGAACAGAGCTGAGGCATGGCTGAGACGTTTAAGTTATAGAATTACGTGTTAACTAGTAGGTTATAAATAAATAACTAACTGCCAGACTGCTGCATCTAGTTAGTGAAGTCCATATTTCAAAGTTACTTCGTAGGTATGAATGGGGCTTTTAATTGTGCCAAAACTATTGCCAAAATGTACGTGGACAGTGGTTAGAAAGTGACAGGTAGGTACCTAGATCCGGCATCCGGCATGATCCGGAACTGAACATGTTTTGTGGCCGGTTACATCATCGACCGTCGACGTCATACGGTCACTACGGAAATGCTAGTAAATTATAAAATACTTTTTGGCTTCTCTATGTGATTATTTTCGTCAACGGATGTAGAGGCAAAGAAACGGTAGTATGTTGGTTAGATTAACTGATTATTAGTCTTTTTACAATTTCGTACATTTAAGGCTCTCTTAGTATAATAATAATAGGTAACTCTAAATAAGTCTCCTTTTATTTATGCAGTAGGCTATATATTAGAGGGTATTTAAGGGCGCGTCCATAAATTACGTGAGGTGTTTTTTGAAATTTTCTGTCCCTCCCTCCCCCCCTGGTGAGATGTCGTGAGATTTTATTTAACCCCCTCCCCCATCCTCCAATCTCACGTGAGATTTTTCAAAATGTGGGTTTCTTACGCGTTGAATTGTTATTGTAAAAAGAAAAAAAAATGTAATAGACCGTTGCAATAACGAACTAACAAACTGTAGAGTGTGTTCAGTTACTCATGTAGCAGAAAAATATAGCTCCGGTAGCAGATTTTTTTTTCAGTGTGTACAATCTGGATTAAATGGACCAAAATAAGTATATTTTTTTTTGTTTCAATCAGAAAAAAAATTGCGTGATATTTCCCGAGACCCTCCCCTCTCACCAACGTAAGATTAGATGAGATTTGGCTCGACCCCCTCCCCCCCTTAAACACCTCACGTAATTTATGGACGCCCCCTAAAAGGTACACCTACCCTATGCTTAACATCCCGGTCCCGGATAGGTCCCGGTTTCACCGAAATTGACACGATTTTCTGACATGGAACCCACCCACAGGTCAATTGTCCCGCTCGCGGTTTAGAGCATATAAAACTTAAACTAAAAAACGGGGCAAGTGCGACACTCGCGCATAAAGGGTTCCGTACCACTATCACAATTGGATACGGAACCCTAAAATGGTTTACAACAACCAATTTTTAAATTTTATAGGAAAATATGAAATATTTATCTTCGATTCTTACTCCCATCAAACGACCGAATCACTCAAAAAAAAAACCTTGGCACAAAGAAAATCTGAAACATAAAAGAAACTCTTTGGTAAGTGAAGGCAGACTGGTATATTTGACAGATAGGGCAGCCATTTTGAATTCCATGACCAACTCGATTTGTCCTCCTGTCCCTCTTCCTGTCCTCCCGCGATTCTCGACTCCTTGTTATGTTTGAAACACGTTTGTTGTATGGGAGCCCCTTTTAAATAATTGTTTTATTTTGTTTTTAGTATTTGTTGTTGTAGCGGCAACCGAAATACATCTTATGTGAAAATTTCAACCTTCTAGCTATTACGGTTCATGAGATACAGCCTGGTGACAGACGGACGGACGGACGGACGGACGGACGGACAGACAGACAGACAGACAGACAGCGAAGTCTCAGTAATAGGGTCCCGTTTTTACCTTTAGGTACGGAACCCTAAAAATGAATGCTGAATGTTGATGATGTTGTTGAAAAATGTTGATTATTTTCTGACGCAATAAGCGTTTGTAGATGACATTTATTGTAAGAAAATAATAATTGTTAATACTTAATCCGACAGAAATTTTCAGTAATATTTTAATATTTATGTTAATATTTATATTTACCTACTAGCTGTGTCCCGCAGAACCCCGCGAAGTTTCCATTTCCATTGGAATACCATGTGCACATTGTGTGTCAAATTCTAGCCAAATCCGTTTAGCCGTTTTTGTATGAATAACTTTTTATTTATACTTAAGAGGATAGTCTCCATTCTCTTTCTCCATACAAACGTAGTTTAAATTTTCCTCCCTGGATAAATACATTAGAGCAAATATGTTTATGCCATAAAATTTATATCTGTCATGCATGACTATATTTTTTTTTTTATTTTTTTTTATTATTTTAATTAGAAAAAAAAAGGTAAATGCATTGTCATGTCATGACAGATTTGGGTTTTATGGCATAAACATATTTGTTATGCCATAAAACATATTTGCGGGAGGTGTTGCGGAATAATGGGTACACCGCGAGGAGGACACGTTTTTTCCGAGGTAGTGGGAGGAAACAACCGTATGTTCCTAGGCAGCCGGCATTTTTACCATATATAAGGGGAGTAACGGACAAGATTGGCTCTTTTTTGAGGTCTTATTCCATTAAGGCCATTTACTCTCCGATGACAAAGATGTCGCAGCAGTTAAGGTCACCGAAGGACAGTATTACAGAGTATTCCCTACCAGATGCCAGGTGTATACAAGGTTGATTGTAGCTGTGGTAGCTCGTATCGTATCGACCATCGCTGGACGGGTCAAAGAGCATATAGCTGCAGTCAAGAACGGCCAGGTGGAGAAATCGGCGATGGCAGAACACCTCCTATTATCAGGATCAAACCATTGGATTGAGTTGCATGCACCCCGTGTCCTTTCCACTGAACGACGATACTACTCCAGGATTGTTCGTGAAGCGGTTAAAATTAAGAAACATACAAATTTCAACCAGGAAAACGGATACAAGCTCTCGTCTACGTGGAATCCGGTAATAGGAATGTGTAAGTGTCGCGAAAAAACTCCGGTCGTGTCTACGGATATTGTGAGTGTGGTATGTCGTGCCCCTTAGTGATGCGCGTGGTGTGTCGCGCTCGCGCCCCTTAGACTTGTTTGCGAACTATGACGGAAAAAATGTGGGTAGTTGACCTACCCGCGGACAGTAAAAATGTGGGTAGTTTTACCAACGGAACGGTCCACATCCAGTAGTATATAAGAAGACGTCCGTCGCCCGCCGCTGCTCCAGTCCCCTCGCGACCAAGACCATTGTAACATGGTTGAAACGTCGAGGTAAGAAAATAAATAATATGCGATAAAGACCCAGGAAAATGTAAATATGATAACAAATCGTGTGAATTTAAAAAGTTTATAAACATATTTGCTCTAATGTCTTTATCCAGGGAGTAAAATTTAAACTACGTTTGTATGGAGAAAGAGAATGGAGACTATCCTCTTAATAAGTAGATACCTATTAGTTAGATTAAATATTAGGTACCTACTTACACTTACAAAATAGAACGTTCGCGTTGTTCTCTCATAATAATGCGGATGATTGTAAAGCGCTTTTAAAAAAGGGCATCGTTCTCAATTTGTTATACTTTACTTTCATGTGTTCATGATGTGTTGGAATATCATCAGGTATTATATACTGCGTAGATAAGTAGGTAGGTATCTAAATAAAAAATACTCAGACCGCATAGGTAGACTTACTTGGCAAAATATTCAATTTGTCGCGTTGGTGACCACAAAATGCCTTTATAATTATTATTTTTTGACTACTCGCAATACTTATTACGAGTAGTACTCGTAATAATATTACTAGTAGTACTCGTAATAATATTACTAGTAGTAATGTAATGTATTATGTACCTACATCTGAAGAATCCAAGATTTCCAATACATTCAAAAAACTTTTTCCCGCGAATATTTTAGTATTGCTTCCGGATTGCTTCCGGAACGGCTGTGTGATGTGACTCTCATTGCTGTCAAAGTTACGTTATTTTTTTGACGTTGACATTTGTTTGATTATTGTCAAAGTCAATTTGTTTGTGCTTGGTCCGCTTGCTTGCTTGGGAGAGCGCGTAACCTCGCAAAAATAGAGATTTTACGTTAAAATTAATATATTTAGCGAAAAAGAGATCTTTAAAACTGTGATTAATAGCGCAAAAAGAGACACATACAAACATAAAATAGTGGAAGTTCTATAATTTCGTTTTACTCAATGAGGTAAACAACATATTGTGAAATTGAGTTTTGGAGGGTAAACATCTATAGAATGACCTCATCTCAGTGTTTTGACAATAATTTCCTTACAGCTGCGTGTAGATATCTGCGGCAACATGCTGCCAGTAACCTCGCCTCGAAAAAAGCTGAAGAGTCCATTATCTGATGTTTCTAACCCCAAATGTTCGGTCACGTAAGTTAAACAAAATAAAGCATTATATTATGGTGTTAAAAGTAGAGATGGGCCGACTAGGGGTTTTGCCGACTAGCAGACTAGCCGACTAGTCGGTTCCAAAATTGCCGACTAGTCGGCAATGCAGATCATTATAATTCCGAGATATTTGGGTTAATCATGATCACCCGGCGATTGTTCCTATTTTTGGATAAGTTTGCACTTCGAAAGCTGTAGCGAAACTTCGAAAAAATGGTTGAAATAAAAATAAAAGTTGGAAAAATAAATGGAGCTGAGGCATAATTATGACATTTTAGATGATGTATGTAAGCTATGACGTGTTTTGTTTACGATTTTCTGACTACCCACCTTCTAAACTGTACTACTAATTGAATGAATATTAGTTTTATTGTATAATTGTTAGTTGCCGGCAGGTTCCGACTAGTCGGCAAATTATGCCGACTAGTCGGAACCTGCCGACTAGTCGGTTGAACTGCCGACTAGTCGGCTTTCCCGACTAGTCAGCGACTAGTCGGCCCATCTCTAGTTAAAAGGATTATCCTGAAGTCCTGTGACGCCAAGTCGCAATTACTGTATGTTGGTCTATTGGTAGTAGTAGTAGCTACTCGACTACTTCGACTTTTATTCTGAAGGTTGTGTGTGCAAATCCCGGCGGATCTTGCTTGGTACCTACGTCTTTTCGTACGAAAAAAATATGTGCGGATCCCTCATATAATTAATGACATGCATGCATGTCACATGCACATACACATGGAAACCTGTAGTAAAGACCATGATGCACATGCATTGTCTATGTTGGGAGGGTGCTAAACAAGCCAACACCACTTAATATAAGTTGGTGTTACACCTTACACAAAGGGTAACTTACCATTACCTACCCTTGCCTGGGTCATATAGACACTATAGGGCCATAAATAGCATGGGTTAAGTTGATTGCATTGTATAAATCAACTATTGGAAGTTAAAGGCCTATTTTTAATTTAGTTCACTAGCTCGCCACTATGTCCCAGTTTTGTTTGAACCCTTTTCAGATGTACCAATGTGCCTGAAGGACTGTTCGATCAAACTGCAGCCAAGAAGCATTTTAGCAAATTTGGTCGCCTACAGAAGATAAAGTTGTTTCCCAAGAAGTTAGTTTGTATTGTTGAGTATGATCAGCCGTTGGCAGCGGAGCGTGCTGTGCTCAATGCAGGGGCATTCGATGGATTCATGTTTGATGTTACTCGCACGAAGCCCAGATTGTAAGTTACAGTTAAACAGATTGTTAGAGTATATTGAGCCTGTGATGTAATTTTTAACCAACTTAAAAAATTTGTATGTTGTCATTTGGATGTGGCTTTTTTTATTACTTTTTCACAAATTAGCACACACTGAATAGTAAAAAATGGCTCTTAAAAAGCAACATGACGTAATTATATCAGACTTTGTTATAAAAAAGTTTTTGTTAAACCAAACCAAAGCAGTTGGGGAACAAAGTCAGTCATACTTTATAAACGGATTCCACTTTATGATTCAACAGAAGAAAAAAGAGCAAGAGGGAGGATGATCCGGACTGGGTTCCGGATTCTGATGTGGAGGAGGAGCTTTCTGCGATGAGGGGAGCACCTGCATACAGGATGACTCGGCAGAAACGTGCGTTAACTTTACTATGTTCATTTTAAGGACAGTTAGAAGTCTGATTCCTGTCAGTGTGTTCTGTCCCTTTAAATTAAAGCTGGATCACATGAGGGTCCCAAGTCTGCTCTCACAATGGGGTGCCACGCGCAAAGCTGTTTGCAGAGGCGCTGGCATCGGATGATCTTTTTTTTTTTTTCGATGATGGTCTTCCACCAATGGAAACGCCGAGTTTTTTTTTTATTCTTTCGGTCCGATATGGCCAATTTGGCGCCGAGAGTTGTAAAAAACATCTGACGTTTGACAAACGTTTGACAGTAAAGATCATCCGACTACCGACCTCTGCCAGGATAAAAAGTTAGTGTTCTTCCTCATTGTGTCTCAAATCTCAATAAAGTATTGATAGAATAGTAATTGTCATATTTGACGTGTTTTTCACACATTTGTCTACCAAATATGTCAAAAACAAACAGTAGACTTGGGACTCCGAAGTGTGGCATGCATGCATAGTATTGTCATCTCTTCTATGTGTCTGATATGTGATCAGTGTAATCAGAGATGTGTCTACTGGGATCTCTCTGTCAGTTCCATCTACTGTAAGAGAAATAGCACATATTTCGGCCTTGAATGTAAAATACTTATTTAATCTAGAATCTATGTTTTATGTGACAAGAAAATTGGACCTTATTTTTGTTGAAATATTTATGTAGGTACCTAATTGTACTTGTTTAATTTACAGCAATGGACTTTGAATCAGATGTTGCTCCAAAATTAAAAACAATATCCAGAACGATAAAGCAGTCGCCAATAAAACGGAGTATTGCTGTTCCAAGAAAACCACCTATTTCGTAAGTTGTTTTATATTCCAAAGAGAAAGGTTTGCATTTTAAGTTTCTATTTATTAAGTCATTGTCATTGAACATAAAAAAATACAATTAATTAAAACAATCAAACTTATCATAACCAAACAAACTAACTAAACAAAAAAAAAATACACTTCTATTTTGTTTAGTTTCTATTTTGTTAACTTCTCACAGACAGCGCTATCTAGCCTCATAGTAAGCTTTTATAAGCTTCTATTAAATTGGAAAGACAATGAATATAATACTTATATATTTTTCTCAGACAAATATTAAGTATGTATAGCATTCAGTAATAAGGTAGTGCAGAATGTAAATGGATACATATTAATATTTCTTATGTTTTTATTGCTCAAGGCATTTTTACTAGAAAATATTTTTACAAGGAGAAATCACAAAAACAAGTGAGAGATCATGATCAGAAATTCACCATGACACGTGGGTTCCCGTGTAGCGCAGCGGTAGCGCACTCGCCCGGCAAGCGAGGGGCACAGGTTCGAATCCTGTCATGGGAGGATTTTTGATGATGTATTTCTCCTTGTAAAAATATTTTCTAGTGGATACATATTATTATAAATATGGAAACACACAGACCAAAAACAAATGTCCCTATTGTTTAAAGTTCATTTTATATTGGTTTTTTTATGGTTTAATTCAACAGCAGTCAACCAGCCAGTGGCATAGAATCTCCAATTCCAGTGACAGTCACACAAACCTCAATGAGTACATTTGAAGCAGCTGCTGAGTTGCACCAACTGCGATATAAAACATCTATTGGTGCTGATGAACAATGGCGGATTTTAGATGCCAGAGACAGGTAAACTAACCTTTTTAGCAATAGTCTGCCAATCTCTAGTAATGTCCAATGTAAACAGGTGTTTTGCAATTGAATGGGTTTTGTTAATTGCAGGATTCTACGAGCTTGGGGCGGGGCTGGATCTCGTGTCAAAGTAGGTGGTGCTACCATAGGAACCTGTCAGGATATGTGCCCAGAGAAAGAACTTCTTCACAGACAGGCTGAACATCAGGTAACAATCATTATCAAATACTACTATGGCTTGATTTGACTAAACTGGAATAAGCAACTAATAGCAATTCTACACACTTATTTTGTTTGAGAGACTCTCAAGCTGTTCTTTCGAAAAAAATACAATTTATGCAGAGATGTCGATCTACATCAAACTAACCCATTTTTGGAGGTCTATTTGCGGAAAACGAGCCGGTAAACAATTACAACTGCTTAAAATAATACAAGCAACACAATTGTAATCGAAAAATGAGTTATTTTCATAAAGTTTTCTTTGTATTTTCCATTGTCCATGACTCTAAGGTGAAATAACCTCGTCTTGCCGCAGGTGATGACTCTAGAAACCTACATCGACTCGGACGGTCAGCTGGAGCCATGGCGAGCGGTGAAGCAATACAGCCGAAGCTCAGCCGATCAGGAGATGCCGATGTGTTATGAGCTGCGTCCACCCGCAGGGCTGATGCGCACCTGCTCATATTTGCTACATGAAATAGCTGATACTACTCGACAGGTAAGAATGCTAGAGTAAGTGATGATAAATTATGATCTAAGATATAGCACACTCAGATGGGTGTCTGGAAAATGGGAAAGACGGCCGTGGAACAAGATGTGATCCGTTTCGTTTAGTGGGTTCATTGATTTACGTATTGGAATTCGAACCGTTTTACTTTGCGCTACGACATTCTAAGTTAGGCCCTTATTATTATAAGCAATGATCAACACAAATGACTAAGTTATGTAAATAGCGTTTGTTTCTGGTAGTTTATGTATCTGTTAATCATCATTTATAATAAGAAAGGAGAGGGTGGTTGGTATGCTTAAGTGTTTGGTAAATCTATATCTATAAAATGCTTTGTCCTGAGTGACTGATTGATCTATCAACGCACAGTCTGAACCGCGTATAGTAGAGAGCTGAAGTTTGGAGATGAGATTCTTTATATGATTTTTTATATGATGGAGGCATCTGATAATAAAGTTTTTTTTGGAAATTCTCACGGGATCGGGACTTACGTAGGTGAAACCGCGGAACTGAACTAGTATTAATATAAAATTATGGTTTTCAGGTCACTCTGTCTGATTGGTTTCATTTCATGTGGGATAGACTACGCAGCATTAGAAAGGATATCACTCAACAAGCGTTATGCTGTGCAGGTACATAAATACAACTCAATTTATAATTTCCTAACTAAATTTTCTGATCATGTTGCCTAAAAATCAAATTCTCGTATGAAAACCTAAGAGTAACAAATAGAAATGGAGATCTAACTCTTATAGTAAACACGATAAAAATGTGTTCTAAAGTCAACCATCGCGCAGACATTCCGCGCACTGGGATGCATCACATGACATGACTGACAGTAATTTGGAGCCCCTCTACACGATGGCCTAGCACTGGGCCAGTGAGATGGCCATGCGATAGTTGAAACACAACTACACGATGGCGACGCGGACGTTCTGTTGCCAATTCGAGATGGACGTAACAAACAGCATTAGCAGCTGTAGCATTTTTTATTTATTTATAATAAAAAATATATTATATTACGTTATATTATATTATATTATATTATATTTGCATTTATCGCCAAACTGTTAACAGTTTGTTGGCGAATGTATATTATCTATACAGCACATAGGTACCAATGTTTTCTTAACACGTTCATCTCCTTCTGTTTTTGAAGTTCCTTCTGTTTTCTGGTATGCTTGTCACCGGGGGTCGTCCTCATACGCGGCGAGCGCTTTGCACGTCGTTTCGACGAGTGCGCGAGGCTCAGGAGTAGCCTTAGTGGTGCCTCTCGGGGCGCCGCATCTCCGGCTGCGCTGTGCCAGAAAGCGTAGGTCTCTACGCTAGGGAAGACCGGTCCTTACCAGGATTTATAGGCTCTTGGTAGGCATGTGGATTCATGCCGGGAAGTGAGCGTGCCTTTAACAGCTCCGGTACCACACATGGAAATGTGGTAGGTGGCCTCTCCGCCGGCCCCAGCGAGGTTGTCGTTAGCTCCTCTTCCGAGGAACGAGTGGTGAGCGGCTTCATTGCTCCGGTACCAATCTGGAAAATCTGGTAGTGCCGTTTTGGGTACGGGGAAGCTCTCCCTTTTCAGAGAACCGAAACTAGCGTTTTGGGGACACGATCTGTCTATAACTGATCCCGCAGGGTTGCCCTCCGGGGTGGCCGGACGGAACAGCGGACCCATCTCTTCATACCCTAGCTGGTTATAGCTTGGGACGCTATAACATATATGCGTAGAAGTCATGGAACGGGTTGCTGTTTTTGAAGTTGGTTAAAAAGAAATGGCATAGTAGATGTTATCTTATCTATCCATCGCAATAGTTACTGTTCACGGAATGGAACAAGTGTAGATGCGTACCACCATCGTTGACCCAGTACCTGTGATGTGCGACCGAAAAACCGACACCGTGGCCGTCCCGTCGCCATCCCGCGCACCATCACCCATCCGACACCAATACGGCCTCCACGCTCTACATGATGGCGCAATGGGGTGGCACACACTAAGCTGTGAGTAGATGGCGCTGGGGTCGGATGATCTTTTATTTTTTGATGATGGTCCTCCACAAATGAAAACGCCGAGTTTTTTTTTCTTTCGGTCTGAGACCGATATGGCCAATTTGGCGCCGAGAGTTGTAAAAAACACCTGTTTGACAGTTCTTAATTCAAACCTAAGATCAAGTCGACCAACGCCCTCTGCCGGGATAAAAAGTTAGTGTTCCTCCTCATTGGCCCAGCATGTAGAGGGGCTATGACAATAGGTACGGACATAGTGGATAGTGTTATACTGTAGTCTTTAGGGATCAGTCATTTAATGTTATTTAGTTGGGTTTTAACTTCGTCTGGGAAAATATTAATTTTTAAATTCGAAGGGTGTTCATGGAAACAGGAAACGGGGGTATTGGTGTGTTCGGCGCTGCGCTGGTAAGGGAAACCTACAGAAAAATATTTGGAGAACATAAGACTTAAAAAGATTATCTTATTAAACCATCTCTCGCTTTTAGCGATAAGGCCGCCTTGAAGAGATCGCTTTTAGCAATAAGACCGCCTAAAAGAGATGGCTTTTAGCAATTAGGCCGCCTAGAAGAGAACGCTTTTAGCGATAAAGCAGCCTAAAAGAGATCGCTTTTAGTGATAAGACCGCCAAGAAGAGATTGTTTTTAGCGGTAAGGCCGCCAAATTGTCCTGCGGAGTCTTCTCATACAAAACGTCATAGATAAACTTTTAAATTCTTGCGATTTGTTAACATCTAACTAGATGTTAACCCGGTGAAATTTAACTACATTTCACCGGGTCTTAGTCGTGTAGTAGTATTTATTATCCCCTTATAGCTCTAGAACTGATCTGACTCGCGGCCAAGACTATTATAAAATGGCTGGTTGAAACATCGAGGTAAGAAAACTAATAATACACGATTAAAACGCAGTCAAATGTTACTTTATTTATTAAGACTTATTAGCTCTTCTATTCTAATATTATAAAGCGAGAGAGTTTAAGTAAAGAGTTTGTTTGTTGGTTTGAACACGCTAATCTTAAGAACCGCTAGTCTGATTTGAAAAATTCTTTCAGTGTTAGATAGTCCATTTATTGAGGAAGGCTATAGGCTACTTTTAATCCCAATATTCCCACGGGATCGTGACCTACGCGAGTAAAACCTAGTTCTCTATAAAGTACACACACGAGCACACATCTATGCACATGTGCCCTAAATGCACAGAAATGCTCTACTGGCATTTTTAGGATAAGAACTAACTTAATCGTATCTAATATTGTATAATAAAATTTAAATAAAACTTTCGCATTGAAAACTGACTGACTGTCGGTTGCATAATACCATCCATATTTTTTTCAGTAAAGTACGAAATTCTTTCACTTACCTGTGATAAGTAACTCCGGTATTAATTTTAGAAGTTTCTTTCCTTTTTCTACACCATTTAACCACACAATTTACCTACCAATATTAATGCGATATAACCGACGATTTATTATTATTAGAGCAGACTGACTTCTTATCAAAGTGACTGGTGACAGACTGATTCGCGATTAGTCGCAATTTTACGTCTCCGACTTCCGAGTCGCAATGTCTGTGGACCATTTTTTTGAATCAATGCGTGTTCCATAGTATTCTGAGTTCGTTGATGAAAACGTATTTTTTTTTATTAGAAAACACCTAAAAACGAGTTATAGAAACCTTTTCTTCCTTCCCAAATCTCATGTTTTTATTTACTTCTTGTAGAATCAATATGTTTGGTGGAGATCTGCGCACGATTCCACGCACATTGCGCGGCTCGTCTAGCCGACCTAGAGCACACGCAATTTGACCAGAAACTGAACACCGATAACCTCACAAAATGCCTTCAAACGCTCAAGCACATGTATGCGGACGTTACCGCAGACAAGAAACCAAGAGAAGCCGAATTCAGGGGATACATAGCTTTATTGAACTTGGGTGATGCTAATTTCTGGTGGGAAGTAAGTGAACAAGGCTAATTTATTTTTCTAAATATGATAGGCTAGTGTTTGACCACCATCTCGCAAGATGATTAGTAATGATATTATCTAACATTTAGCTCACCTATACCCTATTTCAGAAACTTATATATAACTTGGGCATAGATGCTTAGGTAACTCTTAAGTTGGTGGAGTTGAGTTGGTCTCTTGGTAAAACCACTACATTATTTTTCCCATTCTGCCGGGCCCGAAACAACAAATAGCTATGTAAAATCATGTGCGGTAGGTATAAAACACGCACGCGCGAAGCTGTAAATACACACCTGTTGTGTGCCTACCGCACTGGCGAACATGGTAGAAAATCACATACGTTGTGTTTTCAGCGGTCAAAAAGAATGTGTTGATGATTATAATTAATTATGTTTTTTTTTCCTTTTTCAGATCAAGCAATTACCTCAAGATATTCAAAAATCAGAACCGATATTATTCGCCGTTCAAATATTCAACGCTCTGGACAATAATAATTACGTTAGGTTTTTCCGTTTGGTCAAAGAAAGGGCGACTTATCTTCAAGCTTGTATTTTGCTCAGATATTTCAATGACGTTCGGGCGAGAGCGTTGGCTAGGATAGTGAAAGCATTCGCACCTAGAGGCGGTTCCAGATATCCTGCATCTGATTTGATGAACGCAGTAGCGTTCGAATCTATAGAAAGTATGAAATCGTTCATCAATCACTACGGCTTACGATTCGCAAAAGTAGATGAATATGAACTATCCGTTATTTTAGACAGAAATCACTTTATAGAAGACAGTGATCCTTTCCCTATCGCTAGAGCACAGAAGCTGATCGAATCTAAACGTAATTCAACAGTGGGAGAAGTCATTGCAGGCGGGACGCTACCGACAGCCGACTACAGTAACCACCTTTTGTACACGAGCTTCACTAGAGACGGTAAACTCAAAGAAACCGCTTTGATTGCCGAAGATCAAGGTTTCAATACTTTGAACGATAGTAATAAAGACGTTAAAGCCTTGAAAATCGAACTACAAAGACTAGCTCAGGGTGGTAAATCATACACTAATATAGATTCGGGACCTAAAGTCAGCTCCTTTGTGAAACCAGAGATTAAAATGAGTCCGAAACCTAAGCAGCCGTTTGCAGCCCCCGCGCCGGTCGCCCAAGAACCTAACTTATTCTTGTTCAAACCTGCTATACAAGTTGCTCCAGTGGAAGTCATAAAAAATTCTCCAGATAAACTATTTGAATCAGATGCTAAAAAAGTATTTTCGTTCTCAAAACCTCAAGACTCTTCTGCTAATCTATTTCTTGGGACAAACAAAACTTCGCCTTCGAAACCGAATTTTGGCGCTAAAACGATCGAATCTAGAAATCTGTTCGGGAAACCAGAGACCGAAAATGTATTCCAAAGCAAAGCATCGGAGACTAAGAACTTATTTGAAGCGCCGGAATCTAAAAACATTTTTGATGTCAAAGCTTCTGGTACTAGAAGTTTGTTTCAAGCACAAACGTCAGAACCAAAAAGTAGTATATTTGAAACGAAAGCTCCGGAACCCAAAAATGTTTTCAAAACATCGGACCCTAAAAGCGTATTTGGAGGTGGCGCTAACCTTGAACAGAAAAATGTATTTGCTCCGAAACCTAATAACCCATTTCAAAATGCAGACAGTGTCTTCGGGGGAGCAAAAACTAACGATTTGTTTAAAAAAGCACAAACAGACCCATCTATATTTGGCCAACCTGTTGAAACAAAACAGTCAGATGACAAAAATTTATTCAACATAAAATCTACTACTTACGAAAATAAAAATTCCAGTGATTTTTTCTCAGCTGCTAAAGGTTCTGTATTTTCCAGATTAGATAGTACCAAATTCGATAAAGGTAACATTTTTGCCAGAGCAGCCGAAGACGACAATAAACAAGCAAAAAACCTATTCGGTTCATTTAGTAAAGAGTCTGAAAATAAGAGTATTTTTGGCAAATCAGAGACTACAGATAAAAACAAACCTCAGTCAGTATTTACCACAAATGGAGAAGTCCCATCTACTAAATTGTCTCCAGGTAGCCTCTTCAAAAGCGTCTTGCAACCTCAAAATGGACCTGATTTCAGTAATACATTCTTACAAACTAAAACTAAAGCACAAACTGTAGCCGACAACATACTTACCTCAGTAAATGCGCAACATGAAAATGATATATACAATTTTGAAAATGATGATGATATAGAAAGACAAATAGCGCTCAAAGAACATCAAATAAAAGAAGAACAATTGAGATTACAGGAGAAGATACGGCAAGAAGAAGAAGCGAAACTTCGAGAGCAATTACGAATACAGGAACAAAAACGAAAAGAGGAAGAGCGAAGAAAGCAGGAGGATTTAAGAATTCTTGAAGAAAAACGTAAAAAAGAAGAAGAAAGGAAACAAGAAGAGTTAAAGAAAAGATTAGAAGCTGAGAGGTTAGCAGAATTGAAACGTAAAGCAGAGGAGGCTGAAGCTAAATTCAAAGCAGCCGTAGAAAAAGAATCTGCGCTGTTAACAGAAGAATTAGTCGATGAAATAGTAGAAGAAACGAATAAAGACCTAATTAAAGACGAACAAGAAAGTCTTAGGCAAACTATCGCGCATGCTAAAAAAATAACAGAAGAATTAACAACTGAACTCTGCAATGAAATCTGTGAAGTAGAAATGAAGGCTGAAATGTATCTGACCAGAAGCATAATGAAAAAGTGGTTTTATATTTGGAGGAAACAATATATTAGAAATTTAAACAGAAGGAAAATGCTTGATGACACCCCAGTGTGGCTGCCAGCTCGAACACCGATGGAAGAAGCAGCGAGATTAAGGCGCGCTGTTGAAGATTTTGCTCTAAGGAATATGAATGCTATTCACAAGGGATATAAGTTCAAAGGAGAATTAAATCAAATACCAGCTCCTAACCTTTATAACATAATGGACATTATTAGATCTCCGTTACTTAAACGTATGAAAGAAATAAGCTATCCTTACGACAAATGCTTTTTCTGGAAGGTAACCATAGTAGCACCTAGTGAGAGCACATGGTTATGTCGGAAAATTAACATGCTTAAATGGATTCTTGATGCATTTAGCGACAACAAGAAACATGATGAATCAGAAACTTTAATACAGGTGGGGAAACAATCGTGGAACTCCTTAATGGATTTCGCTATTTCTGTGAGTTTGGTTACTAAAGATAATATGGCTGTTTGTGCAGCAGACGCTGTAGAAGGCACTAATGCGGTACTGTTTTACTCAAATGGAAATAAAGATGAGTTATTAGAATCGATAGAACAGACACTAAAGCACAAATACCCCTATCAAGTTGTCCCTGTTACTGTAGTCTCATCGAAAATTGATGAATCTAAGTACAGGGATATTCATACATTTTTAACAGAGTGTGTACAAAGAGACATTATTTCTGAGTTCAAAATATTGATAGTGGATTCTCAGAATGTTGGCGAATTACTGAACACTGCAACCAAAAGTGCATTAAGATGGATGGCGAAAAAGCTCCCCAAGGTTCCGCCATTAGAAATAGACTACTTAAAGTCTATATGCCAAAGATATCTTGGAAACGATATATGGTTGAAATTTCGAGCTGAAAGGGATAATCGTATGAGTTACGTAATCAGAGATATGCAGAAATTAATTACTTGTTATAATGCTGCGGTTTCAAAACTAACTTATGTTATTACCAATGAAGATTTGTTTAACTACACATCCTTCCCATTAGAGTTCCAATCATACTTGGACCATTCTGTGCCACATCCAAAACCTTATGAATTCATTCCTAGCAGTGTGAGAAGTTCGGAGAATATTTCAATGATTAAGGATCTCATGAAGCAACTTATGCTGCCAATGCCATGCACAGCATTTAATCCTCTAAGTGTGACAGGCATGCAGAAACAAATCCGAACATACTGCAATCAAATAGGATGGTTCGAAGATCCAGAAGAAGTAGTTTGTAAAGTTGTTGCCGTATTGCCAAATGAACTTTGCAATGTTGATATGCCATCTGAGGATTTTACTCAGTACTTTACACAATACGATCTCATAGATTTCTTAAATGTGCTTGTTTATGAAAAAATTAATATGTTGAATAATTTTAATAATCGATTTGCCGTTTATGAAAAAGCAATATTGCAGGAATATTGTAACATAAACTGGATATACAATGTAAGTGTCGTTTCGGAAATGAAACACAAGGCTATTGATTGTGAAGATGATTTGGAATATTTTATTGAAGCTAAACGTCGCAGAATAGCTTTGGATTCTTTAGAGTACCTTGTATTAGAAGATAAAGATAGCACGTTAGTAGAAGATAATATTAAAAATACTGAATCAGACATTATTATGTATAATGGTTGTTCTGAAGCTGTGAAACAGCTAGAAAAAAAATTAGAAGAGGGTAAAAAGAAGTCTATTGAGTTTGAAAACTTGCTAAAAGCTGCTCTTGCTGATGTTTAATAGTTTTGTAATAATTATTTTTGTATGAATCAACTGTAATTAATTTGTTGAACAAGAAAATAAATTGATTGAATCATAACAGTAAACTTTTATTTATCATCTTGTGGTTCTACAACTTTTAAGCATTCATCAACAAATTCAGTGAATATTGGTTCCTGCATGTATTCCTGCATCAATTCATCAGGATAAGGAGATTTATCTAATAACTCCAATATTTCTCTTACATGAGGATTTTCAAGACATTTTCTTAGTTCTGTTGATTGTTCTGAAACAAATATTATTAATGTAAAACTAAATCGATAGATGGTTGGACAACAAAGTGATCCTATAAATAAGGCTTTTTTTGAGTATTTCTCAATGTAAAAATGTTATATTTCAGTTCAAAAATGCATACCTCTCCAACATGATTTTTATGGCCTAATACTGCACAGCATACCACTTAAAATTTGAGCTACTTAATTGATTGAGCAGCCCCTAAATTTAAAATGAGTAGGTACATATAAGTACCTATATTAAATATTTTTAGTACCTATCATTTCTGTATTCGGCCATTAGTCTCTCGTGCTTAACGGTGTATGGAATCTTGTCAAAGTAATTTTAGTCTAATTTTATGGTAAAGATTGTCTGCTCCCAAAAGATTGCAACAAATATTGTCTTTCACATATTTTATTTAGTGCGGGGTGTACATTTTCGACTTAAACCTCTCTACTTCTCAATGTTACAAACCCATAAGTTGCAATAAATCAGCACTATTTTATTTAACAATCTTACCTAATAGTTTGAGTTTTTCTATGGGAACAGTGTCTTCTGTTGGGTAGTCATATTTTACAGAACTCTCTTTTATGTCTTCATCTTGTCTTGAAGGGTCAGGGGGCCGAGAGCAAGGAGTCTGTTTGTGTAATTTGTAACAGGCAACTGAGCAACTGTAATGTTGTAAGATAGGATATCAGTTATAACATGGCTACTTGTAAAGAACTAAGGGCAATTTCGTAAAAAAAAAGTATATTGATGGCACATTAAAAATGATGCCAGGTCTTCCTAGCTTTCTACTGACATTTATATATGTTTTGAGTGTTTTATACCCAAAGGGTAAAAACGAGACCCTATTACTAAGAGTCCCCTGTTTGTCTGTCTGTCACCAGGCTGTCTGCATGACCCTCGATAGCTAGACAGTTGAAATGTTCACTGATGATGTAAGTATTTCTGTTGGTGTAGGTAGGTATGGGATAGAACAAATGTGTTTTTTTGTAATAGATAATAGTCCAGGACCCTCCGTGCGCGAGTCGGACTCGCACTTGGCCGGTTTTATAGTAGGTATTATATACATTGCTTTATTCAGCATGCTGCAAGATTCTGTCTGCCATCTATTAGGTTAGGAATATAATTGGGTAAGTATACGTTAGGCATTAAGTAGTAGGTAGGCATAACAAAGTCCAAATCTCATCGAGTCATCATTATTAGAAGGCAAGATCAGGATTCAATATACCTAAGAGGTAGGTACTGTTTGTATCACTTTTATTACCGACAAATCTGGGAAAAATATAAAACCCAAACTTGTTTCCGTGTAAAATTGGATAACTTACTAAGGTTCTCGACACGTGGGGCACTTGTATTTTGAACATTCTCCACACTGTATGCACGTCATTTTACTTTAATTGTTTCGTTATATTATAATAATTACAAAATATTTGTCAAAAATAGAAACACATGTTTACAAACAAATAAGAAACGCGTGGCTTTGTCAAACTGTCAAGATGGTAAAATAATATGTAAATGACAGTGACAGACCTAGAGTTTTGGCGGGTACACGTCTCCTGTTTACAAAATGTAACCAGTGAAGTGTCCCAAATAAAATTAAAACAAATAGTTTTAGATGCGCTTCTTTGATTTTTTATGGCTACAAAAGATGAGAATAAATTTCTTTGAGTTTGAAGCTCACTTATTTTTTTTAGGTGGATAAGCACCATCACGCCACTCTCGGGGAAAAGCGGAGCGGTGTGTGGGGTTCCCAAATGGCCTAAGGGTGGTAGGTGGCCAGTGGTTTACCTACTAAAACTCGACCGGTTCCTCGCACGCCTTGATGACGGAGTCGAACGCCCACGTTCGTAGCTACTCGTCCGCGCGGTAGTTAAAACTGCCTTACACTACAAATAAAGATAACATAACAGAAAATTCAGTGGCACTGTAATGTAGGTAATTATTATTTTCTTTAATTAGTAATTGTAACAGTAATTGGATATTTTCTTCTTTTTGAAGTCAAACTACAATTTGGATCTACTTTACTAGAAAAACTGCCCGAGTTCATAATATCTACTTACCAGATAAGTCAGTGCCACAGTAAAAATGTAAATTAGTGCCCCAGCATCATAATAACTCAATGCCCAGCATCGACTTTTCTCGTTGCTCCCAAATCCCAAAAACAGTTGTGGTAAAAGTACCTATCTCCACCATTTTACCATACCCCCATCCATTGACTTGACTGATCATGAATTCACGACGAACTGAATGCGACTGTTTTTGTGCGCGCTCCATGTTTAAAACACTATAAAATAAAACAATTTAATAAGTAGTTTTGTACTATAATAAAATCAAAAAAAATAATAAAGAATACATATCGGTGATATTAATGATTTAAATGATAGGTATTTATTAATTAGACAGCAGTTACAAACATTTATCTAATTTATACAATCGGGTACCAATGGTACGTAATAGCCTATAGGTAGTACAGATTCTACATTCTACAGAAAGACTACTTTATCCACAAAAAAAAAACAAATACCTAGTTACTATGAACCTAAAATTAGAAAAATGCACAAATCCTACTATTTACCTAATGTTTTAATACTGGGATATGGTTGTTCCGTCATTTGTTCCTAGAGTGGTTTAAGAAGTCGCGCATTGATAGGTCGCGTTAGAGGCGCGCGGCGCGAAATACCTTTGACAACCACAGATTATGCGACAGTCACACAGTAATTTCGTACATATAGGCTGTTCATTTATTACCTATGACGGAGGGACCCTAACCCTTAATACTGTACCTAGAGGTAGGTAAGTACAGTTCTTATTTTTAAATCATCAACGGTAACGGCCGTACTTGGTGAGGTTCCTAAGGGAAGTCGTAGGTAAGTTAAGAAATACTCTCACGTTGATGTTGAATAGATAGTTAAATAGAAAACTTTATTTGCACAAGAAAGGATACAGCACAAACAAATAATAAAGAAGGCTTGAAAGTTAAGTTGTGCAAGACAAAGCAATCTTTAGCTAGGACATCCCTTAGAATAGTCACAACCGTAAGCTACGTATTAGTATAACCTACTTTTACAATTTTTAAGGAAGACCTTTTTACATCAACAGAAACTAACTTTCCTCACCTTATTTGAAACTATAAATGAAGTTTAAAGTCTCCACTACACTTACTCGCGAAGTTGATCTATCAATGAAAAATGTACGAGAGCTACTGAGAAACATTAACTTCGCCTATACCTAGAAGCACATAATAAGGGAGATTCGCTCGTTGTTGTCGTTACGTAAAGTAGGTTCCTACCCCACATAATTATTGCCTGTGTTGGTGGTATGGTAGGTAGGTATATCGGTCTATCGGTTACTACCGTCATTTTTACGCTACATAGAAAAAAAAAACAAAAGACGATCGCGTAAGACCGCGTAGTCGAACCTATTTGAAGAATCTGTCGATGTTACCTACTTCTCGAGTAATGTAGTGAATGGCATGCTTAAAGCAAGTTCCGTGGCACAATTATTATGAGGTCCTACTTATTTATAAATTCATTTATATAAAGTTCAGAGAAATTCACCAAACTCTGGGCTAGGTAGCGTTACGATAGCCATTCATTTCCTTTGATAAACCTTTCAGAGTTCCTAATCTATTAACTATAAAATTAACTATAAAGTTTAGCTTTTTCTCGAAAATACTTTGGTATTAAAACATACAGACTAAAATCTAAACTAATATTATAAATGTAGGTTTAGTTGTACAATGAAAGTGCACGAGCTTGAACAAAACGTTACTTTTTTAAGTAAAATAATTGTTTGCAATCGTTATGTAAAAAAAAAACGATTATTATGAACTATTATAAACTAAACAAAAAGTTTTATAGATGAGGGACAACTGTGTTAGTTCTTACATTAATTTAGTTACCCAAAAGTTACACGTCGCCGATCACTTACCTTTTTATTACAAAATAAAGTCTAAGCGTAAACTATGGTTTATCGTCAGGTTATAAATTTATAATACATAATAGGTAATTTAAACCGTACCGTACGGTACGGTTCGGTAACAAAATAAAACGTGTGGCACTCGGGGACTGCCTCGGTAAAGCCATTGTATAGCATTTTTTATCAACTTATGCAATTATAATTTTTTATTTATTTTGTACCATGGCAACATGGTAGGCGGAGTGGGGGGTGTTAGGTTTTATTTTCGGTGGCTGCGCCATGTGGCGCAGTTGGGATCAAGTTACGCAGGAATTATTGAATTTGATTTTTTTTTTAATTACAATTTAAATTAGGGTTCACCATATCGCTTAATTAATACGTCCATAACCTAATTTTAAACAATGTTTACACTAAGACTGTGTTTTGTGCTAAGAAGTATAATAAAAATAATTTATAATAAGTATTGAATTAACACTTGAATGGCATAAAAACAGTTCTCCATCTTAAGTACATTATAGTTCCTGATGATTCGCCACCTTATTATCGCTAATGTAGTACATTGGTTCTGGAGGTGGACTGCCCGCGTCGGCTGCAGCCAACGCAAGGTATCGGGCTCTCAGGTGGTGTGCACTTGCCTTGGGTTGCCTTGATCGAGTAAATATACCCTTTTTGTTTCCACCTACTCGGGTAATAGCTGGAAACGAAAAAAATGCAGGATTAAAATAATAAATAAATAAATAAATATTGCACGACGTTACACACAGCGCAATCTAGCCCCAAACTAAGCACTAGGCTTGTACTATGGGTACCTACTAGACAACGGATATACTACATATCAGATGGTAGTCTGCGGGAGTGTTCCCCATCTGTCCCCACACTTAGCGGAGCGTACGGACACCGTGGGTTTTTAGTGGGTATACCCCGGCCACCCCCAACTCGGCCGGGGGGACCCCCACTCACCGGGCCGCTCTCCCCCGAGAGCGGCTTGATGGTCTTAATCAGATTTTCCAAGGTAAAAAAAAAAAAAACCACATATCATACTTGTTTTTTTATAAATACATACATATGATACCTACATAGGATACACCCAGACCAGATACAAATATTTATTTTTAAGCATAAATACTTGCACCCGACGGGAATTGAACCCGCAACCTCCTGCATTGCAGTCGGGCCTTCCCCCGACGCGCCACTGAGGTCATCATTTAATTTTGTATGCTAATATTTTATTTTTTTATAGTGTTTAGGTTTTTAAACCCACTCACTTGAAAAAATAATTGAAATGGGGTCATGTAGGGCAACACAAGGTGTAAAGTGTGTGTGCGTACTTAAGGTATAAAAACAAGTTCGGTTGTGTACTATAAATTACAAATTTTAATCTTACTTTGAGCAGTCTTGAAGTCCGCAAAGTTCCATATAAGTTCACCGGCAAAGAATCCGGCGGCGCGAAGCTTGTCAAACGCTTTGAAGTGTTCTGACAGTACTGCTACTTGATATTCTTCTGACCACACGAACTCGGGGAACTAAAAATGAAACGAGTTTATTAATAAGACCTAAACGGTTCGGTTCGGGTTTGTCGAAAATTGTTGTAAAACATTTTTTGTACATAAATATGGATAGGGGATAGATAGGCTTGAACGGCTTTCGACATTTTTGAATCTACACCAAAACGTAGGAAACAATGTTACCTACAAATTGCCTAGAACGCTTTGAACGAAAATATTTGAAAAAAACATTGCATCACCAACAGTATTTTCAAATCCGACAAGGATTTTCAGTTTAGGTCTTATAAATAGAAATAGGACTTTTCGTTCTAAAAATGATCATAATGGTTGGATAGGTAGGTAAGTATATAGGTAAGTAAGTTCTAAATTCCTAGAATACTTGTTGAAATCTCATGGCTATGCTAGTAACAGTAACCAATAAAAAAACTTACTAAATGCAGTCCAGCAAGTGCATCAGCTCCGTACTCCGACATGATGATCGGTTTATTGTGCTTGCGGTGCCAGTTGGTAGCCTCGTCGACCACGTTGGGCGTGATGGTGAACAGCTGCCCGGTGTTCTGGTACCAAGAGTTGTAGCGGTTGAAGCAGATCACGTCGAGGTGTTGACCCTGGGCGAGCAAGAAGGTTTTATTTGATATTTAAAAAAACGTTTTTAAATAAATGCTTCCGGATTGCAGGTTTAATTCTGTCTGGTGGGAATTTTGGAAAACATTTTTTTTTAAACTAAATTTTGATTTACGTTTTGGTCATGGCAGATATAGGTTTCATGGCATAAACATATTTGCTCTGATGTCTTTATCCAGGAAGGAAACAGTCGACTACGTTGGTATAATGAAGAAACAGTTGGTAGACATTCCTCTTAAGGACAATTCAAATTATTATTTAGTAGACTTAGGTATATTGATAATAAACTTTACGTTTACCTACTGTCTATTAAATGAATCTCTAGATAGGTACCGTAGACATTTTAAACACGATAAGTAATTTTCGATTGTTATCATTGTGTTAGATAGGTATAATAGATCATCGAACTGCCATAAAGTCATCAACTCATTACAATATATTCGCTTCTTGTTTTCAAGTCCCATACTTTGTCAAGGCCAACCACATGCAAATGATGTAATCTTTCATGTCTGTGACTCTGTCTTTGTTTTGTATTTATTAATTAACTTATTACTATTTAATTCTAATAATGTGTTATGTTTTTAAAGCTTTTAAATGGTGACTTTTTAAGCATTTTAGGGGACATTAATTCATCTTACAGATAGGTAAGATAATAATTTTTATAAATTCTTATTTCAATTCCTGGTGGACATGTGGAAAGAATGAGTGATCCTTTGGTAACAATAGTGATAAACCAGTGGATTCTGCACAAGAAGAGACTAAGCGGGAAGCCAAAGAAGAGGTGGTTCGACTGTGCCGTCAACAATCTCAGGGCCATGGGACAGTACATACGAACTGAAGAGGAAAAGTCGGGATTGGCGAACAACTGTAGAAGAGGCCAAGATCTACAAAAGGCTGTCACACTGCAGAAAGTAGGTACTTAGGTAAAATACTTTACTATTTCACGGTTGAATCTGCCGGAAATCTGATGGACACGCCAAGTAGACGAAAAAGCTGTGTCCGGCAGATTCAACCGTAAAGTTCTAAATCTTATTTCCTTGATCCCCAAACAATAACAAAATAAAAAAAATAGGCTTCCAATTGTGTCCGTAGATGTAAGTAAACCTACCAAGTGTATCAATCAGTTCAGTTCCTTTTGCGCGAAGAAGTAACAAGCATGGGTACACTGCTACTGACACTAACTTTTAACTGAATAAAACCTATAGGATATGGATAGATGTACCCCATGAGTTTCATGTCTTCTTCTCATTGGAGGTCGCGTTCGGAATACACAATTCAAAGAGTTCTGTGAATATCCAAATTAATAAACTTAAACATATTTTGATTTGATTTGTACATACGGCTCTATCACCGACGACGGACTGTGCTATCGCTATGGTGATCGGTCTGGATAGGTCCATTGATTTCACATGCCTCACTACCTCACTGAAATAAATTGACAAGAGAAAACACAAGTTAAGAATCTTTTAAGACAAAATAGCAGATCTGAAATTGAACTCTATTTCAATAAAAAGGTTAATCTATTAGATTGGGAGGGGGCAGTCGGTCATCTTACCTCATTAGTACCAACTGGAGACTAATATGGTGGAAAGAGTAGTAAAAGTTATGCTAAAAAAACTCGGTCGGCCTCGAGTCGGCCTGGGCCCGTCCGAGCTAAGCCCGTTTTTAGGGGAGCAATCGGGCCTGGGAACTTACCTCATTAGTACCAAGTTGGGACTAATATGGTGGAAAGAGTAGTAAAAGTTATGCCAAAAAAACTCGGTCGGCCTCTAGTCGGCCTGGGCCCGTCCGAGCTCAGCCCGTTTTTAGGGGAGCAATCGGGCCTGGGAACTTACCTCATTAGTACCAAGTTGGGACTAATATGGTAGAAAGTAGACTAAAAGTTATGCTTAAAAAACTCGGTTGGCCTCAAGTCGGCCTGGGCCCGTCCCTACTCAGCCCAGTTTTATGTTGGTATACTAAAACTTAGACGCTTAGTTCTGAGAAACTGTAACTTCGCATACATATACGTTATAACTACGCAATCAAAGTTTAGAATTAAAATTAAAAAAAAAAAAAGTTTCTGTAGGGTAGCTCCCGTACATGTAAGATGGAGATTTTTTTTAAAGTCGCGTCTATCCCATCGTGTGGGATATCGTTAGAAAGCTTTTTAAAAAATATTGTGGGTCTTCTATAACCATTTTTCATTTAAGGGTTCCGTTTGCGAAATACTGATCTTTAAAATGTTACTATTTTCAGAGTCATATTTTGCTATTATAATATCGAATCATAGGATGAAACTATTATGGTGAGGAAGTGGACTTAAAGTTATGTGAAAAAACTTGGTCAGCCGCGAGTCAGCCTGAAAGTTTCGTAACTCAGCCCAGGAATATGTTTACGTACTAATCGGAGATGCTTAGTACTAGTTCGCGTCTATCCCATCGTGTGGAGTACCATTAGAAAGATTGTTTAAAAATATTGAGGGTTTTCTAAAACCATTTTTCATTTAAGGGTTCCGTTTGCAGAATATTGATCTTTAAAACGTAACTATTTTCAGAGCCATGTGTCGTTATTGTGTATTTGAGTAATAGGAAGCCGTAACTTCGCATATGTATACGTAAAACTATTTTTCATTTAAGGGTTCCGTTTGCAGAATATTGATCTTGTAGGGTAGCTCCCGTACATGTAAGATGGGGTTTTTATTTAATTTTGCATATACACCTTCGTGTGTGGTACCGCTAGAAAGCTTTTTAAAAAGAATGTGGGTGTTGTAACACTATTTTTCATTTAAGAGTTCCGTTTGCGAATTAATGAAGAATAGAAGTTACCATTAAAAAGATCAATATTTCGCAAATGGTACCCTTAAATGAAAAATGGTTTTAGAAAACCCACAATATTTTTAAACAAGCTTTCTAACGATACCCCACTCAATGGGATATACGAGAACTAGTACTTAGTACCTAAATATAGTATGTAAACATAAATCTGGGCTGAGTTAAGAAACGGACAAGCTGACTCGCGGCTGACCGTGTTTTTTTGACATAACTTTAAGTCTACTTACTCACCATAATAGTTTCATCCTATGATTCGATATCATAATAGCGAAATATGACTCTGAAAATAGTAACATTTTAAAGATCAGTATTTCACAAACGGAACCCTTAAATGAAAAATAGTTTGAGAAGACCTACAATATTTTTTAAAAAGCTTTCTAATGATATCCCACACGATGGGGTAGACATGCACTAGTACTTAGCAACTAAGATTAGTATGTAAACATAATCTTGGGCTGAATACAGAAATGGACAGGCTGACTCGCGGCTGACCTGGTATTTTTGGCATAATTTTGAGTCTACTTCCTCACCATAATAGTCTAAGCCTATTACTCAATAACATAATAGGAACACATGCCTCTGAAAATAGTAACATTTTGATGTTGATTATTTCGCAAACGGAACTCTTAAATGAAAAACAGTTTTCCTAGACCCACCTTATTTTTAAAAAAGCTTTCTAACGGTACCAATAGAAAAATAGTGTTACAACACCCACATTCTTTTTTAAAAAGCTTTCTAGTGGTACCACACACGAAGGTGTATATGCAAAATTAAATAAAAACCCCATCTTACATGTACGGGAGCTACCCTACAGAAACTATTTTATTTCTCAACTTTGTTGGCGTAGTTAATACGTATACATATGCGAAGTTACGGCTTCCTATTACTCAAATACACAATAACGACACATGGCTCTGAAAATAGTTACGTTTTAAAGATCAATATTCTGCAAACGGAACCCTGAAATGAAAAATGGTTTTAGAAAACCCTCAATATTTTTAAACAAGCTTCTAATGGTACTCCACACGATGGGATAGACGCGAACTAGTACTAAGCATCTCCGATTAGTACGTAAACATATTCCTGGGCTGAGTTACGAAACTTACAGGCTGACTCGCGGCTGACCAAGTTTTTTTCACATAACTTTAAGTCCACTTCCTCACCATAATAGTTTCATCCTATGATTCGATATTATAATAGCAAAATATGACTCTGAAAATAGTAACATTTTAAAGATCAGTATTTCGCAAACGGAACCCTTAAATGAAAAATGGTTATAGAAGACCCACAATATTTTTTAAAAAGCTTTCTAACAATATCCCACACGATGGGATAGACGCGACTTTAAAAAAAATCTCCATCTTACATGTACGGGAGCTACCCTACAGAAACTTTTTTTTGTTTTTAAATTTTAATTCTAAACTTTGATTGCGTAGTTATAACGTATATGTATGCGAAGTTACAGTTTCTCAGAACTAAGCGTCTAAGTTTTAGTATACCAACATAAAACTGGGCTGAGTAGGGACGGGCCCAGGCCGACTTGAGGCCGACCGAGTTTTTTAAGCATAACTTTTAGTCTACTTTCTACCATATTAGTCCCAACTTGGTACTAATGAGGTAAGTTCCCAGGCCCGATTGCTCCCCTAAAAACGGGCTGAGCTCGGACGGGCCCAGGCCGACTAGAGGCCGACCGAGTTTTTTTGGCATAACTTTTACTACTCTTTCCACCATATTAGTCCCAACTTGGTACTAATGAGGTAAGTTCCCAGGCCCGATTGCTCCCCTAAAAACGGGCTTAGCTCGGACGGGCCCAGGCCGACTCGAGGCCGACCGAGTTTTTTTAGCATAACTTTTACTACTCTTTCCACCATATTAGTCTCCAGTTGGTACTAATGAGGTAAGATGACCGACTGCCCCCTCCCAATCTATATACTAATATTATAAAGAAGTAACGTTGGTAACGTTGTATGTATGTAGGTATATTGGGGGTAATAGCTGAAACTACTGGACCGATTTCAATATATCTTTTACCAATGGAATATTTGATTACTTATCATTTTTGAAAGTTCTACACTGGTTAATTACGTTTAAGGGCGAGCATACCTCAACCAACATGTTTTTAGACTCGTTAAGCAAGCCGATATGTTATTCATTATATTATTATGTAAATAATCACATAATAATATGTTAGAAACATCTGTCTAGACATCAATGTTAGGTAATTTATTTATCAATATTAAATTATATCTACAATTTTGGTACTCGCAAGTAAATTAATTTTGAAACCAGTTTTGTATTTGTCAGGAAAATTACCTACAAGCGTGTTAAATTATACTAATTATGGTAAGCTAAAGAAAAGAAGCCATTGGCTTTTAATTAAACACTTTAAATGCTAAAATATATAATTTAGGCTGCCTTATGCAGCTACATCGAACTAACTGATCCGGATTAGTTATCACCGATTAGCCTATGATCTCGCTAATCCGTATTAGTTAGATTCGATGTAGTTGCGCATGCCAGCTTAAAAGTCTTTGTACTTTAAATGAAATAATTTAACTTGTCCCTGGACAGATTTTTAAGTACAGGAAACTTACGCAAAATAAGCATCAGCCAATCTATTCGCCGATCTGGGTTCGTTGGCAATGGACCACATGATAACGCTTGGGTGGTTCTTGTCCCGACGAATCAACTCAGTCATAGACTGCTTGTGTTTCTTCAGCAGACCGCTTGAAAATATACTGAAATGCAATGAATTCAATGAATGAAAAATGCAATGAATTCGGTACTTGCATTAAAACATTAAAACATTTGGGGGTATTGCTCAACTTTCGTCTTCCCAACCATGAGCCCTGATGACGATATGGGTGTCATATTTGATGTAACGCTTCGGCCACAGCTGCTCACCACCCACCAAAATAACTGGTCATTCGCGGTTTCTGCAGTCATTGAGGAAGACTGGACGGGTCTTTTTCAACTGCCGTCTTCCTACGGTAAACGCGCTAACATAATAGACCACATGATTATCGTCTTCTGGTAAGTGGTCAAACGCTTATCACTAAAAAAGTAATCTTTTGTAATTGTAATTCTTACTCAGTATCCACAGATGGGCATTCGTCAATAATCATTATTCCTTGCTCATCAGCCATCTGGTATATTTCCTCAGCGTAAGGATAGTGGGATGTTCTGAAAGCGTTGGCTCCGACCCACTTTATTAGATTGAAGTTCTTCACCCAAAGAACGGGATCCCAGCCTTTTCCTCTGAGCTGAGATTAGAGAATACTTTAAAAGTGATAATACTTTTACAGACAAAGTAACGTGGTTATGCGAAATACAAAGGGCAATAAAGGCCACCACAATATTGCTTGAAGTATAATAAATTATTAGGTTTAGTTACGCTGTGATACTAAACTAAGGAATATTTGCAACGAGAAATAGCAATCGTGACAAAACTATAACAAAACTATTCCTACTGCATCTCCAAAAATAACAACTGTGACGACATAATATGTGTACCTACCTACATACCTAATACGTATTTTCCTTAAAAACTATTTTTAGTATTATCGTCAAAAATGATAACAAATTATATTAAGTAAAACGGGCTTACGTCTGAATCCTCGTGCATACCAAAACCTCTGAGGTACAACGGCTTCTCGTTGATGTAGACGGTTGTGTTGGACCACGTGATCGTTCTAATACCGATCTTCAGATTGTATGTGTCTATTATCTCGCCAAAGGATCCTGTTAATGATGCCTGGAAAACGGATTTCAAAAGGAAATTAATAAATTCAATCTAAGGTACCTTAACTATAGCTTTACTTTTTATTTGTCAATGTACGATCTATTTATTTTCAACTGTTGTTGGCTTTGTTACTTATCAGGAATAAGTACAAATATCAAAAGTTTGTCTTTTTTTTTGGTAACGTACCTTCAAGGTATATAAGTATCCAGGCTGTGGATGCATCAAATAAGGCCACCAAAAGTTAGCATTTCCAATCTCCAAGAGCCCCGCGCAGTCTTGTGACGCTGTGACGAGGTCGTCATTAGCGTCGAATATTTGAACCAAACATATGACGTCGTCATCGGACTCGCCTTTGAACGTTACGTTGTATACTACGAAACCTGCCGAAGTAGATACAGACTGAATTACCTAATAGATTTTTTTGGCCAGTTACAATGGTCATTGACTCGGTAACTTGGAGCATGTGCCGCGATCATTTTATAAGTAAAAAAAAGTGTGGCAATAGTAGGTCGGTTGCCAAATTATATCGACCAAAATCTGGTGTATCGGCACTGGCGAGGATAGGCCTGTATACAGATCCTATTGCTACAAGAAACGGCTGCTTTTTAGCGCAGACAAATACTCGCCTCGCTTAAGAAGTGTGGGACACAGTGTGACAAAAGGCTAAAGACTTAAGGCCACGTCACAGGATTTAAGACACCAGAAACCAGCAGTTTTAGCTATACTGCCTATCTATACTAATATTATAAAGATGAAAGATTTGTATTTGTGTGTGTGTGTGTGTGTGTGTGTGTGTGTGCGTCTCTATGTTTGTTATCAATTAACTCAAAAACCACTAGACCGATTTCAAAAATTATTTCACCATTAGAAAGCTAAATCCTTTTGATCCTGATATTCCCATCGGGACTTACGGGGGTGAAATATAATATAAAGTAAAGTGTATTGAATGATCTGCGGTGATAACGAGTTGAACATCTTACCAGTAAGTCCTTGTATGTCAGTATTGACGATAACATCATCGATGTATGTCTTCGGCGTGGTGTAGAGGAACACTGACCGGTGAATGCCCGCGTAGTTGAAGAAATCAAACGTGTACGACTGGTCTTGACGGATTTTGTTGTCACTGTGGATTCATATTTAAAGAGCTTAAAGAAACTGCGAGATTATTTTAACAAGAGCTTTGGGATTTTGACCTTACTTACTAAATAAAGGATCATTATTATTTTATTTATCCAAAGAATGGTGTTGGTCTAGTGGTAGATTCCCCGACTTTCATTCCGAGAGTCGTGGGTTCGAATCCAGGCCGACCGCGCACCGACGTCTTTTTCTTTAAGAAAAAGTTATGTGCGCTTATAAAATCGCTCTTACGGTAAAGGAAAACATCGTGAGGAAACCGACATATCCTAGGTAGGACCACGGTCCAAAGGCATGGGATATTCGCCAATCAGGAGTAGGATCCCGTGGCGTCTTACTGCTTAACCCCTCAAGAAATCACGTACAATGGCCCAATTGTTAGGCTAAGTGCGGAAAAAGGCACAGGGAACTTAACTTGTTTATCCAAAACGTCTTAACTTAAAATCAACCACTGAATGTTATTGATCGAAGGTACGGAATATTATCTTATTGTTGTTCTTTGACGATCTCAGTGGCGTGTGCCGCTCAGTGCCAAAAATAAATACTTATTTGTTTCAGGTCTGGGTGTCTCTCTATGTAGGTACCTACTTATAATATGTAGGTATGAATTTACAAAAGAAAAATAATATTAAGTATTATATCCGTACCTAGTCTAGTCACCGTATCACAAGCTTAGTAGCTTACCACGGGGCTAGATGGCGCTGTGTGTTGTTTACAGAATTTATTTATTTATTAGTCGGAGATTTAGCGAAGTGGGGCTATTCGAAACGTGTTAAAAGAGACGATAACACGAATACTAAGAACCTACAAGATGTTTCAATGACAAGGATATTCTACGGGTTTAACACCATAACACCGATCAAATTACTTTTTTTTATTCTACTAGCTAGCTGGATTAACCTAACTACGTTAAGGTATTTTTACTCAAATATTTTGCTAGCTTTATATTTATTTATACAAAACTACTTAATTCCAATTGAAACTAAATATTTTCACGTTCGAGCTCGTTAAACAGCCATGTTTATTCAACCATTACCGCAGGCTTAAATTAGACGTTAAGTACACAACATCGGTCAAACTGCAAGAGAGCAAGTAGCGAAGATGCATGGGTAATTGAACCTAATCAGGATGTGGGTATTTAATTATGAACTGTGTTGCTGTATATGTTTATATACATACAGCCATTGATCTTAACAGTAGATATGACATCAGAAGGATGATAATTGTAAACATACTATGGTAGCGCTACCGCAAACTCAATGATGCTTTGACGTTTTAAATAATCATAGGTAATAAATATCTTAATGGTAAACAGCTCATCGGAGGCACGTCATCGTCGCGTCGCGAGTAAAAGACATAACCACAGAATAGGCGATAGTAATAAAGGGATTATGCAAAGCGTCCGAGCGGCGCGGTCGCGGCGACTACGCGCCTCCTGTTTCGCTGCGACTTTTTAGTTCGCATAGAGCTTCAGTAAAGCAGTGGTTCGGGCTTAACTAAAGCAAGTTTGTTTTCCTGTGTGTTTCCGCAACTAGCCCTATAACTGCGCCTTTTTGATTGACTTTAAGCTGTAGGTTTCCTCACGATGTTTTCCTTTACCGTGAAAGCGATGTTAATAGCGCCCATATATTTTTCTTGAAGAAAAGACATTGGTGCGCGGTCGACAAGATTCGAAACCACGACCTTTGGACTGAAAGTCGCGGTATCTACCACTAGACCAACACCGATCTATCGCTGCGACTTATCAGTGAGCATAGAGCTTTAGTAAAGAAAGCATTCGTTCGGGCTTAACGAAAGCTAATTGACTTACCCAACTGCCACATCCTTGATGTATCCTTGTGGTACAGTATCTGGGAGCAGCGTGTTGTCGACAGCCACCGTCAGCAGGTTACTGGTGTTGTAATGTAGAGCATCTGTGATCTCAGCCTCGAAGGGGAGGTGCCCAATCTCGTGGAAAGTTGTCTTCTTGCCGTTCACGTACTGAAAAGATACCAGAAGTGAAATTAAATATAATATAGGTACAATACACTAGAATAATTATAAGTATTTATTTCGCGTGTATTAAACACTTACCTACCTACACGATTTCCGTTCATCATTCATTAGGTACGTATATGTACGTATGCGTATAATAATATATAATGTTATCGGAAATGTGTTTATAAATTTGTCAAAATATAAAATTCGAAGGAAATGTAAGTAATGTCACAGAATACATAAATAGCACAAGTATTGTCTTAAATTCACTGCAAATGTAGATATATAAAAAACACATTTCCTAGGAATCTATATCTATAATAGGCTTTGTCGTGACTGACTGACTGACTGAATAAATGACTGACCAACGCACAGCCTAAACCGCTGAAAGTAGAGACCTGAAATTTTGAGAGTGTGTTGTTTATGTGATGTAGACGTGATTTTTGAAAACTCCGGCGGGATCGGGATATACGCGGACGCAGCTAGTTCTAAATATTTCCAATGTTTTAAAATTTGAAATTTAGATGACACATTATTAAACTTTTAAGCGGTGATAGGTAGGTACGTTTAAAGTAACATTGTTCCTTGGACTCAAAGATTCTCAGAAAAGACAAATGCCAATCTGGATCGTACGTGTGATCCATAATGAATATCTTGGCTTAGAGATCACAGGGAAATTATCGGAAAACGAGTTTATTGGACTTGGAAGTATTACTGCAAAATAAACGAAGCGAAATTGTATTCAACATTGATCTTTGAAATAAAAAAACTGGTCAAGTGCGTGCCTTATCGAGTCACGCGCAGTGTAAGTAACAGCAGTAAAGCTCAATATTTCGAAAATAGGACCGTAAAATAAAAAATGGTTTTGTATAACCCACAATGATTTTAAAAGACTTATCTAACGATACCCCACGAGGGGATATACGAGAATTAAAAAATCTTCCCCCTGTGGAGGAAGTATCCTAAAAATGTTAAATTAATTATTTTTACTGTCGCACTTTGTTGGCGCGATCAATATGTTTAATGTTTATAAATACTCATACAAAGTTACAGCTTCCTAATATAAGGCGTCTCTGAGCTAAGCCGCGGACAGACAGACGGACGTACTGACATACAGACAGTCAGACAGGACGAAACTATAAGAGTTTCTTGTTGACTACGAAACCCTAAAAAAGTTGGTACAATAAAATCTGGAAATGAAGAACATTGTGTGATGTTATAGTCGCCTGTGAACAGTAACCAATCAAGCATATCTAGAAATCAGAGATTCTTCTGCGACTATTTCTTAAAATACAAACGAACTACGTTTGTATGAAGATAATAAACACAACAATATAAGAATATCTACTAAGTTAACTAATTATTTAAGTATTTCAATGATGGATAGATTTATAAACGTAGGTTATTATTTAGCTCATTTATGTTATATCTTAATTTCTGAAACGGTCTAAATCGCAAGTTCCGTTTACCAGCAGTAGTTGCGGGTACGAGTCCCGCTAAGTACGATTTTTTTGGAAGCAGTAAGTGAATACTTAGGAAATATTATAATTATTTCGTAATATACATATATTAAATATTATTTCCTAAGTATATTCCCACTTACTATAGAATTACCTTCTTACTTATAAACGATGACTTAGTTTATGTAAAGTTTGTCTTTTACTGTGACATAAAGTTTCAATTAGAACAGGAAGTGACAAACGAAACTTAAACTTAGTCATCGTTTATAAATTATAATAAGTTAGGGGGTTAATATTTGGATAAGATAAAGAATAGACTGAAATTAAACTTATCTATTTTTCCGGTTTTAATCGCTTTGCTGCACTTTATCAAGGTCCGTTTCGAGGTCTTTCCAGACTTCTTGCTCGCGAGTGTTTAGATAAGAAAATAGAGTTAGAATAGATAGTAAGTCACTGAAACATGTCGGTCAAAGTAATTAAAATTGTTAACCTAGTCTAGTTTTTGGCCGAAATGACGGTGTTAATTTTGTAATATCTGTTGGTAGAGTAGGCGTAACGTAGCGTAGTATAGAAGGAATTTAAAAGATTTGGTAAAGATTAACAATTAACAAATAAATATTTGTGTCTGGTCTGGGTGTCCCTCTATGTATAATATGTATGTATTTACAAAAGAAAAATAAATATAAGTATTATATCGTTGTCTAGTCACCGTAACACAAGCTTAGTCACTTACCACGGGGCTAGATGGCGCTATGTGTTGTTCAGAGAATTTATTTATTATTTATTTATTACTTAATTAAGTACGATAAATAATTTAATTAATTAATTAAGTAGGTATATTTAGTACTATACTAGCTGCCTCGGCGTAGGTATACCTACTTACTTTGAATGGCCTAATTTTCAACGTAGTAAAATATTAGCCTATTTGATTTGAAAACAAAAAAAAAAAACAGAAAAAAATAACCTCCATTCCAAATGGGGTATAGTGCGTTTTATCTTTAATTACCTATGTTGGTGTTGGTAGCAAAACAAAAAAGTCTTGCCTTTTAATATCTCCCCACTTAGGGAACCACTGCCCTAAACCTTGAAAACAGGAAGATTCGTTCACTCATTCTTTATATACAAATCTCTCTTAATTCAAGGTAGCACATTATTTTTTTTGTATTTTGCACTTTATTGTTTTGCTAGCAACATGACGGCATAGGAATTAAAAGATGAAACGCACTCTACCTACCTCCTTCCCTGTTTATTTTTTAATTTTATTTTACGAGTTTGTCGGCTCATGCAAACATTACAGCTTCTTACTAACTAAGCGTCTGTGAGCTAAACCGCGGACAGACAGACAAACAGACGGACATGACAAAACCCAAAAAAAATACAGTGCAAATTAATACTTGCCCTACTATAAATATCATTCAAGTTGCAATATTTATAGGTGCCATATACATAACGACACGCAAACTAAGTTTACTTCCTCCACAAAGAAGTAATCTAGTTACGAAATTGGTGTAACTGTTGGATAACAGTGTTTACAAATATTACTCAATATAAAATTTATCTTCAGGCGTGGTTGTCGTGAGTAGACTCGGCTTAATCTTTAGTTAAATAACCTAATCGTCAAGCGACAAGTTACCATTTCGCAATTGAGTAGAAAATAAAAAATGTGAACCCATTAATTAATAATAACCCTCATTCGACAGTCGGGTTAAAAGAGGCGTATCAATATTTTTTTTGGTATTAAAATCTCCCCATGTAAATAATAAAATTAATTCAAATTTTATAAATACCTATACGATTTGAATTATTAATATTAATTAAATAGTTATTAGGAATTTTTAATTGTGATTCTAAAAATTCAAAGAACTATAAGAAAGAAGGGACCAAAAATCGTGTTTACAGTAGACATCTTACAAAAAGTATTGGTTACATAATATGAATTCTTGATCGAATTTTACAGGATAGCTCTGTTATCTAGGAAGACATAGTAAAAGTACATATAGTTACAATAAATAACAATGGTGAGACTAAAATGCTGGTAACATTATACGTCACTGGAGAGCAATTGCTAACCTCTGCTCCACAAAGAAAACCAGATATAGGTAGGTATACTTCAGAGGGTGGGTACTGTTACCATTTCCATACAAACATAATACCAAAATAGAATTATGAAAAATTTCGTTTTCTACCCTAATATCGGTATTATTCGGATTAAGATTTTATTTTTACAGGGCCCCCACCACAAGGTTTTCCAAAATATTTATTCGAAATGGAATAAAACGGAAATACATTTCGTTCATTTTTACAGCGTAAATTACTTTTTATTGGAAATAACATAAAACAAATGAGATGTAAACTAGTAACTTACGCTGTAAAATCAACGAAATGTATTTCCGTTTTATTTCATTTTGAATGAATATTTTGTAAAAATAAAATCTTAATCCGAATAATACCGATATTAGGATAGAAAACGAAATTTTTCATAATTCTATTTTGGTAGGTATTATGTTTGTATGGAAATGGTAACAGTACCCACCCTCTTAAGTAGGAGATTTAGTTATAAATTCAAAATCAAATAATACGTAAGTAATTTAATAGAGCGAAAGTGAAATTAATAGCAGGTACTAAGAAAATCACGCAATATGAATAACACCTACCTTCCTTTGAATAATTAATAAATAATTAGATAGATATAATAAAATAAAATAAAAAAATTCTCCGAACAACACACAGCGCCATCTAGCCCCGTGGTAAGCGACTAAGCTTGTGTTACGGTGACAGATATACGGAGATATACGCGCTATACGTCGCTGTACCAACCAAATACCTACTACACACATGCCTGCAATATGCCAACGATATACAATGAATAGTCGAAACAGTTCGACCATAACTATAAAACGATTTGAGTTTAAGAGGATCGTCTCCATTCTCTTTCTCCTACAAACGTAGTTTAAATTTTCCTCCCTGGATAAAGACATTAGAGCAAATATGTTTATGCCTTAAAACTTATGTCATGACTATGCATCTACCTTTTTATTTTTTTCATTTTATTATTATTTTAATAATACTTGATGTTGGACGACATGTTTACGTGTGGTAAGTAATGCCCTTTTGAGATGATTGAAGTTTGCAGTTCGGCCTCACTACTCTTCAAAGGAAAGGTGAGTAGGTACCTAATTGTGATAGTGGCTCGGAGCCCTTCGTGCGCGAGTCCGACTCGCACTTGGCAGATATTTTTAATATTTTGAAGGTGGATTTCACCTTTTCAAAAATTAGAATCAACAGAAATCGACAAATCTCTGTGATACTGAGTTCGTTGCTTGATACCTAACCCTATAGCCTAGCAGTAGTAACATATTTCCTTTGATTTGACTCTCTCCCCTATAAATACTTAAAACGCAACGAAAGCGTGATTTAATTTGAGGGTAACGCCATCTAGTTGTAGTAGAAGACAACGCAAATTTTGAACAGTAACATATTTTTTTATTAGGAACCAGGTAAGGTACACACAGATGAAACATTAGGGCACATTGAGATGAATATAAATAAAAATAAAACAAATACTTAATTAATTATACCTACTCGGTGGTCCAACGATATTGTAGCGGTCGCGGAGGGGTCGTTGGATGGAAGTGGCTCGGAATCCGTATTTGTGTTCCGGTTCCGGTGTATTTGGTTCCGTACCCAATTGTGATAGTGGTACAGAACCCTTCTTGCGCGAGTCTGACTCGCACTTGGCCGGTTTTATGCTTCTTTTATTGGTTTCGATTCTTTAAAAGATCATAAAATCGAACGGTATAGGTCGTTTGACATGGCCATCGTCCTGTGTGTTCTGTTTTTGTTCTAAATATTGACACTTTACATAGGTACCTATTTGCGGTTCGATCTGCCGTTAGATTTAAATGCTGTTTTATTGCTTTGTTTATTTTTACCAAGCATTACACCAGTCTATTTTTAAATTCACATTGAACAGTGCGAGCACATTTAAATTTTTTTTTGGTTAAGTGGTCACATTTATTTTAAGGATTTAAAATAATAAATAAGACTTGCATTAGACCATTTAAAAATATGGTTAGCTAAGTCATATTTTGACAGTTCCTAAGTTTCAAAACTTAAACGTGTTTAGGAATCGCTATGGAAGCCGGCCTAAGTATATCACTTTTTGAACTAACACGACTTTGACCACTAATCGTTGACGTGTGGTTGACTAAATAATAAAGTTAAGTTAAGGCAGGCTACATACCTTTAAATTACACTGTGCAGTAAAATCTAAAGGTCTGTAGCCTGCTTTAGTAAGCTAATGAAAGAACTGAACAAGATGAAAGAAAGAAGATGAACCAAAATCTATATTTACATCTTATATATAAAATTTCCATGTCACAGTGTTAGTTACCGTACTCCTCCGAAACGGTTTCACCGATCTCCACCAAACTTCACATACGCATTCAGTAGGTCTGAGAATCGGCTACTAGTGTAGTGAGAAACTATTTAAATGAAAGTTATCCAAGAAGATGGATTGGCCAATTAGGTCCAATATTGTGGCCTCCACGTTCGCCTGATCTGAATCCGCTTGATTTTTTTTTACTGGGGGTGTTTAAAAGAACAGGTATACAAAAAAAACATAACCACAATTGAAGACCTGCGTCTACGCGTCCACGAAGCGGCACAACAAATAGGAGAAAAAAATTATAATCGTGTCCTTAAGAGATCGTTTATAAAAAGGTTAAGGGCCTGTGTAAAGGCAAGAGGAGGACAATTTGAGCATTTGCTGTAACATTATGACATATTAAATCTTAATAAGTGTCCTTTTTTGTACAATACTTGTTTCAACTTTTTCATGTAAGATAGTACTTTCGATGCATTCATAGCACTAGCTTAGTAACTTATGACAAAAAGTTATTAGTATAATACTGTTTTAGAATCCTTATGAAATAGGCAATTTTTTTCAATAGTCGGCCAGACAGGTTTCATACATTTTTTTTACACCACAGATGCTCAAACTTAGCAGAAAGTAAAGTTTATAAAACTAAATCTATCTTTGGGGACATCCTGTAAGTTACTAACTATAGTATTTAAAAAAAAATAAGGTGATTTACAAACATCAATATTAGTGAACACATGGCGATTTGTGGCGTAATATAATCTGTGGACGTGATGCCCCGAAATGTGCAAAAAAGTAGACATTTTTCAATTTTTACTAAAAAGTGACGTACAGCTCGAACCGTTTGAGATAGAAAAAAAAAAACGTATTCTGGGCGGCCAACCCTTCCCCGCCAGCCGCCCGTTCAGGGATATCCACTGGTCTCCGGACACCCTGTATAAAAATGAAACGTGTAATCATGTTCTAACATTAACCTAACCTAACCAAGTCGGGGTGCTCCGTTTAGTTTTTCCGTGCTTTAGATAGTTAGATAGCATCGGGATTTTAACTGTAAATATTTTAATATTAGATACCTATTCGAATACGTACCCCCCAAACCCCCAGCTAATACAGGGTGAACCATTTAAATGGCCTTCAGGGGAATATCCTAAACTATAAGAGATAGCGAAAAATACTGAAAGGAGTCGCGTCCCCGATTTTGACAAAAACGAAATTGGCATATTTAGATTTTTGAAAAATTAATTACCCTAGCCAAGAATCGAACCTTGTCTTTTTGCAAAAAAATAAACATCCTATATTATTATACCGATCGATAGTGTTGCTGATAAAGATCAAATCCTGGAAACAAACATAGTGTGGTAAGTCGAGAGAAATGGCTATTTTTGAATAAAAATATGGAACACTCAAGTATTCGGTACAAGTACTCGAGCGTTCCCCGTACTTATTACCACGATCTACTCGATTTGAACGACTGCACTAGTATTTATCACCATTACAGATCATGTTCTCATTTTAAAATTTTCGTCAACAGTTTAAAGCATAAGCTTTGATACTTGTTGAAAGTAGTGATGGATATCACTGTTAGATTAGTTTTTAATGTAATTAAATATTTTTATTAAAAAATAGGCATTTGTCTTGATTTACCATATTATGTTTGTTTCCAGGATTTGATCTTTATCAGCAACACTATCGATCGGTACAATAATATAGGATGTTTTTTTTTTTTGCAAAAAGACAAGGTTCGATTCCTGGAATTTTTCAAAAATCTTTTAATGCCATTTTAGTTTTTGTCAAAATTAGGCATGCAACTCTTTTCAGCATTTTTCTCTATCTCTTATAGTTTAGGATATCCCCCTGAAGGCCTATTTCAATGGTTCACCCTGTATATAAAAGCTTATATTAAATGAAAACTGTTGGTTTTTTTTGTATCATGATCAAATTTCTATAATCAAGTGGTAAGAAATGAACAGGGCGACTTTCTGCAGCAATTTTTTGGTACGGTCAGGTGCACTTAGACCTTTACACTTGCCATTCGATTTTATCCTAATATCGCAGAAGATAAGAGAGGTGGAAATGTCAAAATGTAAAGCTCTCCGTGCACTTGACTGTTCGTTGTAAATGTAAATGTTTATCCGAAGGGAACTGCTATGTGAGAAACGCTGTCTACGCAAAAAAACACGTTACATACATTACCTATGCGTCAACCGGCATTCTATACAATGCCTAGGTATTCCATACATTTCCTAGGTAAAGTGTAAAATAGTTTGAACATTCAATATCATTTCACACATTGCCTGGACGACCCCGGCATTCTATACAATAACTAGGAAATGTATAGAATGCCTGCATTATACACATTGCCTATAACATATATATATAAAAGAAAGTCGTGTTAGTTAGTTACACCATTTATAACTCAAGGACGGCAGAACCGTTTTGGTTGAAAATTGGTGGGGAGGTAGCTTAATTAGAACCGGGAGAAGGACATATAATTCCGTAAATCCCGCGGGATCGGGACTTACGCCGTACGCGGGTGAAACCGCGGGGCGTAATAACAAATTCTGGTTTCTGTAACCACGGCTTTGCCTGCATAAATTATGAGAAGCCAACGCCTGAATACTTTTATTTAACTAAACCAAACCGACACACAATACATTTGACGCAATTCCTCCAAAAGTACCTAATATGAGATTGGTATGTCCTTACAATGCAAGGAAGTTGATTGAGTCTCAAATTGAGCGAGGTCAGTGATTCTCGTCCTAGTGCAACACAATCTACACGACTGCCACTCTCACACCCATCCGTCTAGGCATGTCTATCGGTTCATTGAATTATCTTGATTGTCTGTTGTCTGTGCTTGTATATAGGTAATATCTACTTACAGAAAGTTAGAGGGCACAGTTCCTTTTTGTTCATTTTAAGGTATAACATACGGATTGAGTCTTCTCCGGACCACGGCCGGTATAACCCGTTTGCCGAAACGTCGAGGTAATTAAAACAATGATTATCTATAACGCGATCTAGACCCGTGTCTAATAATAATGATAGACGGAAATCTTGTAAGTTTAAAAAGTGTGTAACATACGGATGCCTAATTAATGAATTAGGCATAGTTTTCAATATAAGGTCATGGCCAGTTATATTTATTTTTTATTGTTTATATAACTTTTGTGTTTCTAATTGGTAAGCGTGCTTTATCTTCTGCCATAAGCGCCACCTACCACGTGGTGAGATAGTTCAAACGCTCGACCTCACATAATATTGATTGATCCCTATCATTTTTATTTGTTAGTCCGTTAATTTGTCCTTCTGTGGGGCAAGGGTCTCCTAAGAGAGTTTAGGCTGTAAACGCCAGGATAGCCTACTCCGGATTAGCGATTGTCCTATGCCTTCGGACTGTGACGAGTCTCAGAACATTTCGGTTTCCTCAGGATTTTCTCCTTTAACATTATTGGAGCGATGTTAATAGCACACATTTCTTAAAGTGAAAGACATTGGTGCGCGGCCGGGATTCGACCCCACGGCTCTCGAAAAGTCAAGCTACATCCCACTAGTCCAAAATAAATTCAATTCAATATCAAAAATATATGAAAAATCTTTCAATGTCTTGTGTGTGTCGTGCGTGACGAATTGCTCAATAAGGTACCTATTACCTACCTCCATACAGAGTTATAACTAGGTATAACCTAGCAACAGTTGAGACGTCTACAGTAGGTATTCAGCGTCTAGATTTGACTGGATAAGTGCCCTTTCTATGTGGGTTTAGACTCACGACGACATCCCGATTTCACTGCATTGAATTCAGACACGTTATCTATGTCGAACATTCATCTCATCAATTCCATTTCGTTTTATAAATCGAAACGTAGGGTACGTACCTAGATTTTGGGATTAGCAAGCGTTTATTTTTTTTTAAGTTACCTTCTAAAAATTAAGTTCACTTTTAAACTATCCTAAAATAAATAAAAGTTAGTTATTATAAGAGTGTGTATGGACAATCTATACTTCTATACTAATAATCTAAAGAGAAAAGATTTGTATTTTGTGTCTGTGTGTCTGTATGTTTGTTATGAATAAACTCAAAAACAACTGGACCGATTTCAAAAATTATTTCTCCATTAGAAAGCTAGGAACATTCACCCTAGGCTTTTGTTCCCTATATTCCCACAGGATCGGGACTTACGCGGCTGAAACCGCGGGACGCAGCTAGTAATAACTAAATAAAAAATAGAACAAAGCCTTAACTCGTCAATTCCCAGTGTCACCTGTAGGTGACAGACCTTTTTATTTTTTTTTATAATACATTCCAACTTTTTTTTATAATTCTACCATTATAGTAGAAAACCCAATGAATACTACTACTCATTTTTATAATCTGGTAACACATGATATATACCCCGTGTCGAATTCTTTACATTGACTTGCAGGTAGTTGAAAAAATCTAAGTGTGTGTCGTTTCTTGTGTTAGAAAGTGAAATAAAAAATGGTTAAACCGTAAGTATTGTGTTTTTTGTTATTGAATATGTTAGATAGATATATGAGCTATATTATAAAAATATTTTCTGATGAAAAAACATAACAGAATTATAAGTATCACACCGAAAATAACTCGTGTCACCTGTAGGTGACACTGGGCATTATAACAACTTTATTGTTTTGATGAAACCATAGTACCATACTTTGGTAGACACGGCACCAAGCAGCATATTCATGGCAAACCAATAAGGTTTGGTTACAAGCTTTGGTCAGCAGCAACTCGCCATGGATATTTGGTTAATTGTGAGCTCTATTAGGGTGCGTCCGACCCCAGCCTCAAGATGCAATCCGACTTAGGTCTAGGAGCGGCTGTTATTATAGAACTCCATTCAAGATTACCACAGGAATTGGGACCATACAACGTATATTTTGATAATTTCTTTACCGGTTTACCACTGCTAAAGTACTTGCGAGAGCAGAACATTGGGGGCACTGGTACTGTTCGAGAAAACCGTTTAGAAAATGTCAATTTACCCAACTCAAAGGAAATGAAAAAAGAACCAAGGGGAAAGCTATGCCATAAAGCTTCCGAAAATATTATCGTGGCTAAGTGGCACGATAATAGTATTGTTACGGTCACATCCAACTGCCATGGATTAGATCCCATCACTAAAGTCGATAGGATTGGTTTTGTCGACAAAAAACGGGCTAAAATTCAAGTCGATTGCCCAGGACTCATCAAAATGTATAATAAGTACATGGGCGGGGTAGACCGTTTTGATGAGAACGTCGACTCTATGAGGGTAGGTCTTCGTGGCAAAAAATGGTGGTACCCTCTCTTTGCATTTGGTATAGATGCAGCTTGCCAGAATGCATGGCTAATAAAAAGGCAATTTGAATCAAACTGGACATACTGTGACTTCCGGCGAAATGTTGCAACCACCTACCTGCAAAAATATGGTAAACCTTCCACCCGAGATTCTGCTTGTGGCGTTCCAGTGCAAATGAGGGTACCTACTGAGGTCAGGAGTGCCGGAAGTGCGGATGACCATACACAAATTGACTGCTCCCAGCGAAGATGCGGATTTTGTCACCAGCGCACTAGAAAAATGTGCGCAAAGTGCAATATTGGCCTCCATGTGAAGTGTTGGTATATATTCCACAATACATAATGTTTTTTTTTTATTTAATTCATATATAAATAATAAATACAAAAAATACAAACTGTCGTTTAATTTCATGTCTTGGCTTTATACAATGCCCAGTGTCACCTGGAGGTGACACCTTCATAAATAAAAATGAGGGTAGTTTTTTATTACAAATTATTTTTTTTTGGTCTTTACTACATGTAGTTTTACTATTTCATCAAAAAAACTGCAATGTTTGCATCTATATGGCCATGGGAATTGACGAGTTAATATCTCAAAAGGTTGCCAAACGTGTGCTTAATAGGCTCGACTAATTTCCGTATATACCTACGAAGTCGCGAGTAAATGTTACGTATAGTAAATATTTAGTATTATATTGGTAGACTAGCAGGATCCCGTGGTTTCACCAAAGTAAGTACCAATCCCGTGGGTATTTTAAAAACACCCTTTCATAACGAGGCATTCACATCACATAAAGACTCTTCAAATTTCAGCTCTCTACTATCAGCAGTATATGCTGTGCTTTGATCAGTCAGTCAGGAGAAAGCATTTTATAGATATACTAGCTGCGTCCCACGGTTTCACCCGCGTAAGTCCCGCCCCGTGGGAATATCGGGATCAAATAGCCTATGTTACTCAGAGTGAATGTAGCTTTCTAACAGTGAAAGAATTTTTAAAATCGGCTCAGTAGTTTTTGAGTTTATTCATTACAAACATACAGACACATATACACACAAAAATACAAATGTTTCCTCTTTATAATATTAGTGTAGATGTAGATACTTCTTCGCTTTTAAATACCGATACAGATTGTACCTACTTACCTAATTCGAAATATATCGTATAATAATGCGTAGGTACAATGTTTTTTAATGATTAATTGTGCATTGGATTCCTTAGATTGTATAATTTGTGAATGTGTCATAAAACCTAGACGATTATCAGCACGCTAGATAATATCCTCGAGATTTATGACGTGCATTTTTTTATTTTGTTTATTTTATACATTTATTTTCTAATTCTAATTTCTAGTTTTAAATAAATCTGTAAGTAGGTAACCAGGCTTAATAATTTTATTTCCTGGTTATATTTCATCAAGGATTTGTCCTAAAAATGATGCTGCAATTAAGAAATAATTACACTTAAATTATTAAGTGTTAAATTTACATACTATTTATTATATTTAGTTTACCGTGTGAACTTCCATACATTAGTACCTATACTAACGTCAATTATATTGTCTAATTAGTCTGTTTATTTTACCGATATATCGTAAGTAATTAAACATTTGAGGTAAGATCCGGCATGAAAATAATTATTAAAGTGATTATAATAAAGGAACTAGTAAGACACAAAAAATGTGTGAATTTATCAATAACAATACCCGACGATGACTTAAATGAACGCGTACAATAAGTACCTAGCTGTTATCATTTTACACTTTAAAAAAACTTGTAAGTCACAAGCGCGGCGGTTGTAGGTTGTAGTTGGACGCAAGTGATTGATAGTTATAGATTATAAGCTTCGCCCCTCGGGTTTACCCACGTGAGTCCCGGTCCCGAGGACTTATTGAGGTATAAAATCTACTCAGCATGGTAGTATTTGCCTGCTACCAGCTGTGAGTGACTAGCTTGAATAATGGGAATAATAAGTAGTAGTAGATGTTATTTTCCAGAGGTCCAGCTGTATTTTAAGTTTCATCACAAACAGTTCAGAAGTTTTTACACAGTGTTCTAATGAATTTTTTTAACTGTAGTTAAGTTTGATCTCCATACAAAAAATGTCACGATTATAAATCTATTTTTTGGTAGACTTCGAATAGGCCATTCTCAGTTATGTACCTCACTAAGTTAATGTACCTAATCTGTGCCATGGTATCGTCCTTTACTGAGACGAAGAAGAAGAATAGGAAATCATCTAGGTCACCACTTCACCTCGAATAGGTAATTCTCAGTTAATGTACCTAATCTATATGCTATCGTCACGAAGAAGAATTGGAAATTATCTACTCACCACTTCACCTCGAATAGGTAATCCTCAGTTAATGTACCTGATCTATGCTATCGTCACGAGGAAGAAGAAGAATATGAGAAATCATCAACTCACCACTTGAGCAGCATAATGCACACTGCTGAACCTCAGCCAGACGCGCACCCCCGTGGCCCACCAGCTCGGCACGTGGAACTTCCTGTCGTACCACACGACTCCGACGTGGTCCCTGATGGATGCGTCTTCTCCCAAGTCGTTGTAGGATGCTGGTACTGGCATCGGTATTACTGGACCAGTCTGTTGGAAAGCAGATTAACAAGACAACGATTAGAGTGGGATTTAAAATAGTGGCAGAAATTTGAGTCAATTTCTACAAGCAGTCTCGCGGCAGTTACTTACAGGAACTTGATATTTATAAAATGCTTTGTCCTGACTGACTGATAGTAGAGAGCTGAAATTTGGAGAGTGTGTTCTTTATATGATGTAGGCAGGCATTCCATATGAAAGGGTTTTTCGAAATTTCCATGGAATCGAGACTTGGGTGATACCGAGGGACACAGATAGTTGATTATAAAATACATCGTGCTTCTGGTTTTGTAATGGAAATTTTGCCGGACCTTCTGTCGGTCAAGCGGGCTCTTGGTTTACATAGGCCGATATTAATGGAAGACAGGACATAATTCGATCCACTGCATCCCGCACCCGTGACCAACAAGTCATAAATAAACAGATATTTACTAGCTAGATCTTTGCTACATCTTAGACGATATCGACCACGCATCGTCCCTTACTCCTACCTTCAGCAATTAAAAGACAAATTGGTGTTAACTGGTATGATAATAGGTATGCCATTCTACACAAAAACATTAAGGCTATATAAACAAGCCAGACTTTAGAGTAAATACAGATCGCGAAATAACATGAATACATGCATGGTCACTTGCATTAGTGCTGTTAGTGCTTCTTCATTTTGGTTTATTCAAATTACCATGTTTGTTTCGGAAAACTCAGGTAACAATTTGTATACTTGAATTTTGTTTGTAGGTATATCGTACCTAAATGAATCCTATTTAGCAATAAAACCATAAAATGGGAAAATAAATAGGGGTGTTATACTAAACTCTAGTTTGTCTAATCTTGATTATTAAAACTGTCATAAGTAATCATTGTTTTCAAGTATCTCGAAGTTTCGGCAAACGGGTTACACCGGCCCTGGTCGCAACAAGACCACGTCCTGTCGTGGTCAGTCTTCTAGCGACCACGGCCGGTGTACCCCATTTGCTGAATTGTCGAGGTGATTAAAACAAAATGATTATTTACAACGCGATCTAGACCCGTACTTCTAATAATAATGATAGATGGAAATGTAATATCGTGTCATAGGTAATTTGGGTTTAGTCGACTAATGTCAGAATCTAGAAATGTCAGACGCGTTTAAAATGCCAGAATCTATTAATGCCAGATTCTACAAATGCCCGATTCTACAAATGTCAGATTCTATAAATGTCAGAATCTATTAATGTCAGATTCTATAAATGCCAGATTCTACAAATGTCATATTTTTGTTATAATTGCAAAATAATAATTTCCTGTGTGCGTGTATAAAAATTTCGCAAATTTCTAAAGTTTTTATTAAAAACACATATTTTAATGCAAAATTTTGTAATGAGCTCTTAGAAATTGATTGTATATAATACGGGACAAAATTACTTGTACTACTATCAGAAATAAACATTGTTAATAAATAATAACATCGAAAATGTATAGATAAATACCGCAAATTAACACACATAACTAGTAATTTCTATCAGTACCTACTATATACTTACAGTTAAAAAATAAATTGTATTCGAAAAAAGGTTATTAGGTAGGTACCTATCTATACATTTTCGATGTTATTATTTATTAACAATGTTTATTTCTGATAGTAGTACAAGTAATTTTGTCCCGTATTATATACAATCAATTTCTAAGAGCTCATTACAAAATTTTGCATTAAAATATGTGTTTTTAATAAAAACTTTAGAAATTTGCGAAATTTTTATACACGCACACAGGAAATTATTATTTTGCAATTATAACAAAAATATGACATTTGTAGAATCTGGCATTTATAGAATCTGACATTAATAGATTCTGACATTTATAGAATCTGACATTTGTAGAATCGGGCATTTGTAGAATCTGGCATTAATAGATTCTGGCATTTTAAACGCGTCTGACATTTCTAGATTCTGACATTAGTCGACTAAACCGTAATTTGTAACTACAAATTCTTTACCTTTTCTAAACTTTGCTCGTACCACCCATTCTTCTGGCCATATTCAGGGTCAGAAGGGGACACTCGGAAGTCCCATACGCCATCCAAAGTCTTCAAATCTCTCGTCTCCGTTGCCTTTGGATACAACGTCGCTCCGGGATTGCAACTATACTTCTTGGGTACTTGGTTGATCTCGTTAGCTAAAGATGTACCGCGCACTACTGCATGCGCTGATAGAAACAGAGCTGCAAGCACAATCAGCTTTCTGTGTGTCATTTTCTGTAAAGCATAAATATGTTTTTGATCAGTAAGCAACATGGACTCAGCAGTTTTGACTATATGCATCGAGTGTCGGATGGCAGTTGATTGTGGGCTCGAAATAGAGCCGTTTGTATGGCACTCAAAATACACGGGCGACACTGACACTGCAACTTTACCTATAGAGCTCACACCTACAGCATACATGTACGAATTTCTTTACAATGTGTGCTGTAGGTGTGGGCTCTATATGCAGTGTCAGTGTCGCTCGTGCATTTTGAGCTGTAGAAGAGCGATTTGTATCTAGATTTGTTTGTTTTTGTATCGGTATCTAGCCGTTTCTTGTGGTGAGTGGATTCACTAAAGAAAATTGAAGAAGTTTCCAAATAGTTATTTTGGTGTAATGTTTAAGGAACAAATCTATAGGTACTTACTAATCTAATATATAAAATTTCCATTTTGCACTTTTCCCTCCACCAAGATTTTAGCTGATTTAGATTTAGTTTAGTTTTTGGTTTAGTTTTATTTTAATCAGTTTTAGTTTTAATTTAGTTTTTAATTTTAATTATGTTTTATAAGTGTTTTTTGATTGATTAAAAGAACCCCGTTATTATTTAAAAAAAAATCCATGTCACAGTGTTAGTTACCGTATACTCCTCCGAAACGGCTTCACCGATTTTTATGAGATTTTGTATACGTATTCAGTAGGTCTGAGAATCGGATACTATCTATAATTTATAAGGCAAAACAACGTTTGCCGGGTCAGCTAGTATTATATATAATAGCAAAACTGCATTTGTGTCTAAACCGCTTAAGCGATTTTCATACATTTTTGTATAGCTATAGATAGATGGGACCTCGGAGAAGGACATACTTTTGATTCCGATATTCTAGCGGGATCAGAACTTACGTGGGTGAAACCGCGGGGTCTAGCTAGTTACCTATAGTCTGTTATTGTTTTGTCTACGACTTACGACTAGAAATAAATATCTAACTAACCGCAACAAATCTCAAACGTACGGAATATAGGTATAAAGGTGTACCCCAGAATCCAGTGCCTGCTTTCATAGTAGATACTAATAGTATACCTAATTGGAATTTAATTAAATTTATTAATATTATACTTTATTTTTTTTTAAACTTTATGGCTACATTTTTCGCATAGGTATTTAAGTTTCAAGTTTTTGAAGTATTGACCGAGCGACATACTTACATAGATAGTGTAGACAACTCCAAAGAGAATATAATCACTACGTTTTACAACTCTTTAAATGACGATTAAAAAAATGATCCAAAGAGATTACAACTTGGGAAATAAGCGCATGGACCGAAAGGATGTTTTGGGGGGAAAAGGATGTTTTTATCTGGGTTTTATGCGCTAGTTTTCCCCAGAAAGACACTATGTCCTAAGTGTCACGGTTGTTTAGATATGTGAATTTTTCACATAATATCTAAACAACAACAAACAATCCAAACTGGAATAAACAAGGAATAGAATCCTACGCATACCTACATCTTGTTTTGTTCGAGAGACTCTCGAGGGGCTCAATAAATTAGAAATAAGCTAACGTTCTCACGATAGAGAGTCACGGACATTGGCCGCACCGCAGGAATTCAATATTTATACATATTTAGACTTACCTACAATTCAAAGTCCTGACTGAGGCTGCCTATACATACATGTCAACGCACAGCCTAAACCGCTGATTTTTGAAGTGAAAACTTATTTTTAGCGCGGTACGCATATTTTTAGATAAGATAAAATCTCTACTCGCGACACCGTTACGAGACGCTTGAATTTTTTAATTGAGAATTTGATTTTACTATGTCCAATCAACGCAATGATGAATGACCAACCACCTGATGGTAGGTGATGATATGGTTTAGGATGTAACGCACTCATCTATAAGAATGGAGACGGCACTGTTCCTATGACATATCCTCATCTGATTTTCTCTGATAGATAGGTAGATTAATTCTTTATTGTAATAATTTACAATTTGAATTTAATGAAATACACATACAACTTAAATCTAGGTGGCTCAATCTCTTATCGCTTAAAGCGATCTCTTCCAGGCATGAATAGGCTATGTACATCAGCAGATAATAGTGCTATAAGTTAGTCTCAATAGTTACAATAATATTATTATTAAACAGTTAAAAATAACATCCTTTGTATAGACGAGACGTGAAGAGATTTCTTCCTATAATCTGAGATAATAAATGTCATTGGCAAACATATCGAGTTTCTAGCTGTTCGGGCTACAAATGGTGTGTAAAAGTGAAACACGTGGATTAAGATGCGTGGTTGACTGTGTCAATAGTCGGTTGCGTGCAGCGAGCAGTCACTGTGACTGATCGACGATATGCGACGATCGATGTGCGAAAGTGGTTTAATTCAACTGTACTATTAGCAGGGGGCGTAGTTCTTTATCGCCGTATCAAGCTCAATATCCAAATAATATACGGGTGTTCCGTAATGAGTGGATAATCCTAATCATTATTAGGGAAGAAATTATAAGAAAAAGATTGGTGCTATGACTTAAACTGTGGACGTGATACCCATGAATGTGGGAAAAGGTAGGAATTTTCAAAATTTCACAATAAATGGCCTAGAGCTCGAACGGCTTGGAATAGAAAACTGAAATTCAGGGGGTGGATCCACGCCTTGCCCCCGCATACGCACGTCGCACGTGAAGGATTATCCACTCATTACGGAACACCCGTATATTATTTGGATATTGAGCTTGATACGGCGACTTCACGGTCAAACGATGCGACCGATTTGGATGAAAAATTGCATATGGATAGTTTAAGTGATGGAGAGTAACATAGGATAGGACTTTTGATCATGATATTTCAGTTAGTTATACGTTGGCGGACCGGGTAGGTCCGCTGAGTGAGTCCCCAGTCATCATTATCCGAGCGATGTTTCCGGTTGCTTCCTTCTCGGGAACCCGGAGTCCGCTCGTTACTTAACATTAGCGTTAGTTACCCACTCCTTCACACAAAAACTACCGAACACCTATTTACTACCTATGCAACAAAGTGGATAACCCATTATGATATGTTATTATGAAATACCTATTAACTATACATAATAATTAGAGATGGGCCGACTAGGGGTTCTGCCGACTAGCAGACTAGCCGACTAGTCGGTTCCAAAATTGCCGACTAGTCGGCCGACTAGTCGGCAATGCAGATCATTATAATTCCCAGATATTTGGGTTAATCATGACCACTCGGCGATTGTTGGTATTTTTGGATAAATTTGCACTTCGAAAGCTGTAACGAAACTTCCAAAAAATGTTGAAATAAAAATAAAAGTTGGAAAAAAAATTTAATGGAGCTGAGGCATAGTTACGACATTTTAGATGTTTAATGTTAAGATGATGTATGTAGGCTATGACTTGTTTTGTTTACGTTCTTCTGACTATCCACCTTCATACTGTACTATTAATTCAATTAAATATTGGTTTTATTGCATAATTGTTAGTTGACGACTAGTCGGCACAATTTGCCGACTAGTCGGCGGGTGCCGACTAGTCGGTTGAACTGCCGACTAGTCGGCGACTAGTCGGCCCATCTCTAATAATAATGTACAGTTAGGCAACAAAAGTGGATAACCAATTTTAAAAATACGCAATTTTTCAAATTGTAATGAACTCAATTATCTACGACAATGTGTTTATAGGAGTAAGATATCTAAAATTTACAGTTTTACAAATCAAGTACCTACCTAAAACTAAATTATTGCATTTAACACAAAGCATTTTAATATAAATCATTTATTTATTGCTTCATACATAACATATTATAACTAAATGACAAAGGTCTCATAATTATTAATACCATGAACCCATAGTGCAATATAGGAAGGTACCTACTTACTTAAATCCTAACAATAATTTACAATTTTGTTATTACAATTAACAATAATTTTAGCATTCGACGGTGAATATGCATTATTATTGTCGAACATACACCTACTGGAAATTGTACTTGTCGGCGCATAGTGCGTATTATTGCAACACCAACTTTCTACGCTATTAGTAGGTACCGTGATTATAGTAGTTCACTTAAACAATACATTCACAGGGAGTAACAGAACCTGTACATGACCGCAGTAAATAAATGCAGAACAAGCGACATAGGTAACTAAGTAGGACTGCCACGCACTAAATCACAATGTCTGCATTAGAGAATGATGGGGTTTTTGCTGATAATAAAAAAACCCGGCCAAGTGCGAGTTGGATTCGCACACGAAGGGTTCCGTACCATTATCGCAATAAATTACGTTTGTTGAATTTCCTTACATTGCCCTATTTCAATAATTATTTTGTTTGTTTATTTTTACAGCGGCAACATAAATACATCACGGCGCGGCGGCGTGGACGGTCCCTATTTTACAATTTGGTCAAAATATCTAGTCGTTTTTCATTTTAATTACAGGGATTTTTAATTAGTCAAGATATTTTTTTTAATTTATAAATCTTCGAGGAAATTAGATTATTTTTTTTAGTAAAAACAAAAATCGAGTCTTATAATATCAAATTGTGAAATAATACCTATATTACAGCTTAATGCGACACAAAGAGCTTGTTTATGTACTTATGCCGAAATTTTTGCGAAAAATTGCCATTATAACATTTAATTGAGACATAAAATTTTAATTAATTATTTGACATGACACTGGGTGATAATTACGTTTTAAGAAGGTAGGTGCCTACGCAGATCAGGAAAATTATATGAGATACAAATACAAGTAAGGCCTGTCACACACGGCTGCCATTATGCTAAAATATCTTTCCATAGAAGCCTCAGGGAGCCACACCCGACCGCTTACTAAGAGGATAGTCTCCATTCTCTTTGTCCATACAAACGTAGTTTAAATTTTCCTCCCTGGATAAAGACATTAGAGCAAATATGTTTATGCCATAAAACCTATATCTGTCATGACAATGCATCTACCTTTTTTTATTTTTTATTTTCTAATTAAAATAATAATAAAAAATAGTAAAAGGAAAAAAATAAAAAGGTATAATAAACAGATATAAGTTTTATGGCATAACCATATTTGCTCTAATGTCTTTATCCAGGGAGGAAAATTTAAACTACGTTTGTATGGAGAAAGAGAATGGAGACTATCCTCTTAATGTTTTTTGTAACGGCCATTTACTGAACCAGTTGCTTTTGGATTTTCTTAATTTAAATGTAATTTTAGATGTTTGACTCATTAATCAGTAATCACGCAAAAAAGGCTAAACAGATTCGGTTGGCATAAGTAGTTCATATGTTGGTTAATCGAAAAATTATACTACTTCTGTGCCAAATAGGATACTTTTTATCCCGTTAAAACCCGCGGAGCACAGCTAGTATCATCTCGATGATATGGCATTGCATTGTGCTACTTAGCTATGTCCCGCGAGTTAGGTATTAATACGAAATATATTTGTGGGTACCTAACTTATGCAGATAAGAGTTAACCTATCAGCCCATCTACACGGCAACATCTGTTACAAAATTATTAATTTATCCATAATGTAAGTTGATCGACCGAATAATTTGCTAGCCATTGCCTTTACAGCTGCATGGCTAGATCATTAATTATAAGCATTAGGTACCTATTTATCAGCACCATTTGCAGGCTGGATGGACATATCTTGTAAGACCACACCTTTAAAAGTTATTAAGTTAGTCCTTAGGTTAAATTACTTCCAAACATGAATTTAAATAATGTTTACCCACACATTTTTTTATTAAATTTAAAACCCACACTTCAATTTTTATAAAATATCGTTTTTGAAAAAAAAAACCCGCGACTATACTGCTAACTGATTACTGGTGGTAACTACCAGTTACCAGTAGTGGTACTGGCTTCGCCGCGATGGCTGGTAAAAGAAGAACTTACGAAATTAAATTGATATGAATGGGATTTTTTTTAATAAATACTTCTACTACGGGTCTTGCACGTAGGTACTTCTTCTGAGTGGTTGTATAAAATGTCAATAGATAAATGTCGTAAATCAAAAGCGATTTAATCAATAAGGTATATCGGAAAGCTGAGGCCTTAAAATGTAGAGTCTGACTATAGCTATTATATAATTTAACAGTCATAACAGTAATAAGTTTAGTCAGTCCTACAAATTGCGTGGTACGTTATCCCGGTCCTACGCTCAAAAGTATACATACATATAGTAGTACGGGCCTACCTCTGTTATCTACCACAATCGAGAGTTTCGTATAGGAAATTGTTGGGCGTCTCATCAATTCGCAAAAATGTACTTGGGATCCTGGACTATATATTTAAAACTGAACACAAACGAATTTAAACATTTCATCAGTATTGTAATGCAAATGCTATCTGCCCCGATACATTTACGGATCTCTGTCGCATTATAACTAAACCACGTTTGAGTGTATCTGTATATGTCTAAAACGACCAAACTAAAGTGGTAGCCTACCTACGATCAAATTTTTGATCGTTTTTTGTTTCTACTTGGTTCTTTTTTGGTTTTTGTTTCAATTGTCTTTTGTTTTCAGTTTTGTGCGGATTGTACGTCGCACGACGCCGACGTTACTCACAGCGCAATCTATAGCCCAAAACTAAGCACTATGCTAGTACTATGGGTATAAGACAACGAATATACTACATATTTATACTTCTTTTTTGCAAATACATACATATGAAACATAGAAAACACCCTGATCAGATACAAATATTTATTTTAAGCATAAATGCTTGCACCGGCGGGAATCGAACCCGCAACCTCCTGCAGTCGGGCCTTCCCCCGACGCGCCACTGAGGTCGTCTGAGGAAGTCGGATTAGTGGACTATTTGCCCCCATTTGTTTTTATATTATACTAGCTGACCCGGCAAACGTTGTTTTGCCTTATAAATTATAGATAGTAGCTGATTCTCAGACCTACTGAATACGTATACAAAATCTCATAAAAATCGGTCAAGCCGTTTCGGAGGAGTACGGTAACTAACACTGTGACATGGAAATTTTACATATTAGATATCGCATTTGACTTGAATCATCAGGTTATTTTTAAGTGGACGTGCTTTATCTTGGAATGCATCGTCAAAACCACCATGCGAGATATTGGTTACACGCTCATCTTTCATTGTAATAAGTAATAAACAAATGCGAGTCGGACTCACGCGCAAAGGGTTCCGTACTCTTTTTAATTACCTATCAAAAAATATTTTTAGTGTTATAATAATAGTGTTGGTGTTGTTATGGCAGCAACAGAAATAAATCATCTGTGATTTCAACTATCTGTTCATGAGATACAGCTTGGTTCCGTTTTTACCCTTTTCGTACGGAACCCTAAAAGGTCATCATCAATCACCAATTTAACGTGGTGTAGCTACACTAGCGATGTATGTAAGTACAAAAAAACACAATAAACGTATACAATTAGGTAGGTGACATTTAAATATTTAAAGCCCTTTCTACACGGCTAAAGCCAAAGCCTAGTAATTAGTCAAGTCCTTTGTTCCGCAGCTGTCCCTGTAACGATTTGTGACTCGTGTATCTGAGCGGGCGTGCATTTGTTGACCCGGTTTAACTGTCTCATTATGACAATGAGCTTAATTACTTGCTAAATGGTGTAGTTACTGGATTAGTAATGAGGAACTCTTTTTAAACGCTTCTTGCGAGCGTGTGGTGCGTGCTCCTCCGTGCTTCGGAAGGCATGGTTAGCAGTTGGTCCCGGTTGTTTTCTCAGATAGCAGTCGTTAGGTCAAGCTAAAGGCGTTAGGGCTCCACACTACTACACGAAAAAAAGAAGAAGCGTGTGGTTGAGGGCTAATTAGAAAGAAAGAAATAAAACATTAAAAAGCTGGAAAAGCACACAGCAACAAATACAGAATAGAATTGAAACAAAAGTAAATAAATAAAAACAATTTCACAATTACTGTTAAATGATTTGATTTAGTAGTTGAACGTTACCTAAACTTAATTTAGTTAATAGATTGCTAATTGGAGTTCATATAACAAATACCAGTAGGACTATAAATACCTAATTAAAAATCATTACAGTATACTTATTAGGTTCTACTAATTATTTTCACTTATACTCGTATATACTTTAATCATATTTAAACTAGGTATAGATACTCTTACAAGAAAATAGCAATGAGGAGGCTAGACCCAGTGGTGGAAGTATAAATACAAGCAGCGACTGACGATCGGGCTCACTTGGTTGGCGGCTTTCGGACGAGACGGACGTTTATTACTTTCTTTGTTCAGTATAGATTCAGTGTTTTAGTTTAGTTAGTGGTTTCAAAGTTGATTTAGAATTAGTTTAATCGTTTGGTTATAAATGTATTAGTGGGTAGTTAAATAAATAAATAGGTTCTGTAGTCGTACTGTTGTAATTTTTTTTTTAAAGTTAAATTCACGTGGTTTGTAAGATCAGAAGTGGGATCGCTTACGAGCGATCCGATAATTCTGCCGTCCTTAGACTTTATTATTTGGTAAATCACCTTGACTGCGTAAGTTTTTGAATTATTTTTATGGTTGTTATTTTTGTTGTTTTAATTGGATACATTTGGTGATAATGTCGAGTCCTTCGCGTAAACATAGAGAGCGTAGGAAAAATAGATCTATCGAGCGTAGTGATAACCGTAATGAGCGTGGCACGCGACAGTCCAGGTCTCGGACCCCGAGACGTCATAATCGGCACAGTAGAGGCCGCGATATTTCGAGGACTCGTGACGATAGCTCTTACAATACAGCGTTAGACCGAATCCTTGCTAGAATTGATGCCATTGAGGGTAGTTTGTCGTCAACACCTGATCGTCGTCCGTCTCGTTCGACTGCCGAAAATCAGACGCCGTCATCGCTGCCTTTGTTAGCGTCTGTACCTGCCGGCGAGCCGGGTTCAGGGGTTACTCGGGAGGCGATGACGAGTGAGATCACACCAACTATAAACACGGTCGCTTTAGATAGGCAAAGCAATGAAACTGATAAAATTGTAGGCGTTTTGTCGGCTTTAATTAAAGATAAATCCCATAGCTTTTATATATCTCCATTCGATCCTAATGTACATGATTTCGAAGTGTGGTGCGCTGAGGTTGACCGCGGTCGGAATCTTAATAACTGGGACGATCGGGAATGCCTCGGACGAATAGGAGGTTGTTTACGTGGAGAAGCAAAGTCGTGGTTAAATGATTGGGTCACCAGTGACAGAACGTGGACCAATTTCAAAAATGAATTTAAGGCATTATGTCCACGTAGTATTGATTTCGCTAACATTCTATATGAAGTGATGAATACGAATTCTAATAAGTATGCAACATATGCGGAGTACGCACGTAAGTCCCTTTTACGTCTAAACATAGTGAAAGGTATATCCGACGAATTAAAAGTTTCCATTGTCGTGCGGGGTATCACCGATCCTCAAGTAAAGGCGGCGGCAACCAATGCTAAACCACACTGTAGGGATTTAGTAGAGTTTTTATGTGCTTATGTCAAACCAAAAGCCGACAATAACAAATTTAACGCTATTAATCGTACTACAAGTGGTAATTATTTATATAGCCAACGAAAACGTCATAATGTGTCAGGGCCCGATGATCGTAATATGAAATGTCTTATTTGTGGTCAGGTAGGTCACAAGAAGTGGCATTGTCCTAAAAAGCCTAAAACTGACAGTACTTCGTCAATTCAAGTTCCTGCTAACACTCAAGCCGTAATACCTGGAACTTCATCTGGTAGAAATAGTAAATTTTGCAATTTCTGTAGACGCAACGGTCATTTAGAAGATGTGTGCTTTCAAAAACAACGTTCCATTACAAATTCCTCTAAAACTGAAGTAAATTTTTGCTCAGAATCGACCCCAAACGAGAAAACGTAATATCAGCTGTAATTAAAAAAATACCGGTAGACATTCTGATTGATAGTGGCTCTGATATTTCACTTATTTCCGAGTTAGCACTAAAATATTTAAATTTACACAGAATACCGACTTTTCGTCAAATGCGAGGGATAGGAAGCCAAGAAATTGAATCAACTTCATACGTAACGGCTATAGTTGAACTTCCAGAGATATCATTAGAGGTTGATTTATTTGTGGTTCCATCCGAATGCATGAATGCCCCAGTGCTGATAGGTACTGATGTTTTAAATCGAAAAGGATTAACATACATTCGTTCTCACAGTGCACAACGATTGTTTAGGTCTGAAGGTACTCCTTCTGTATACCAGGTAAATTCAACAGAGCCGCATGTAGAAAACGTTAATACTCCTTTAGAAGGTGAAAATAAAACAAAATTAGCAAATATAATTTCAGAATTTTCTAATTTATTTATTTCTGGCACAGCGGTTTCCACTGTTAATACAGGTAGTATGGAGATAAAGTTAACTGCGACTACTCCGGTATATCACCGTCCCTACAAGCTTTCGGTGGACGAGAAGGCCAGGGTACGCGACATTGTCGGCGATTTGCTCAGTAAGGGGATAATCCGAGAGTCACAGTCTGATTACGCTAGTCCTATCATCCTCGTCAAAAAGAAAGACGGGAGTGATAGGATGTGCGTTGATTATCGTGCGCTTAACGCTATTACGATTAAAGAGCGGTTCCCCTTGCCGCTCATCGACGACCATGTTGACAAACTTGGCAACTTCCGGTTTTTCACCAGCTTAGACATGGCGACAGGGTTCCACCAGGTTCCTATAAAAGATGATGAGTCTATCAGTAAAACCGCGTTCGTGACACCCGAGGGGCATTATGAGTATTTAAAAATGCCCTACGGGTTGGCCAATGCCCCAATTGTCTATCAAAGGATCATAACTAGAACGCTTAAGTCCTTAATAGACTCTGGCAAGGTTCTGACATACATAGATGATGTTTTAATCCTATCCAATTCCATTGAAGATGGATTACAAAATTTAAAAGCAGTTTTAATAATTCTCAGAGATGCAGGGTTTTCTATCAATCTTAAAAAGTGTACGTTTTTGGCTACTGAGGTTGAATATCTAGGAAGATTAATTGGTCATGGTCAGGTACGACCGAGCCCTAGTAAAATCGAGGCGCTCATTAGGTCACCAAAACCAACCAATACGAGGGAGGTTCGTCAATTGTTGGGCCTTGCTGGTTATTTTCGGCGTTATATTTCAGGTTACGCATCAAAAACATCTTGTATTTCCAAATTGTTAAGAAAAGGCGAACCCTTTTTGTGGGGTACCGAGCAAGATACAGCTAGGGACTACATAATTCAATGCTTAACGAACGAACCTGTCCTAGCGATTTTTGATCCCAGCTTACCCACCGAACTACACACTGATGCAAGTGCGGTTGGCTTCGGCGCGATTCTACTGCAGGAGCATGTCGGTAAGAGAAAGAGAGTTGTTGGTTACTTCAGTAAATCCACCCAGGGCGCTGAATCACGATATCACAGCTATGAACTCGAAACGTTGGCTATTGTTCGTGCACTCCAGCATTACCGACACTATCTTATTGGTATTAACTTTAAGATAGTGACGGATTGCAACTCGCTAAAACTAACTGAAAAGAAGAAAGATTTAATTCCAAGGGTAGCCCGTTGGTGGGTTTACCTGCAAGATTTTCAGTTCACACTAGAGTACAGAAAAGGATGTCTAATGCAACACGCCGACTTCTTGAGCCGACATCCTCCTGTGCGTGTTTCACACATACGTAATCCCAATAACTGGGCAAAAATCGCTCAGACAGCTGACAATGAAACACAAGAGTTGATGGCTAGATTAAGAGATGGTCAATTAGATTCAACCAGGTATGAAATTAAAAATGATCTGTTGTATTATAAATCCACACCTATAGGAGAACAACCTAGGCTGTTATGTTTTATACCAAAGGGTCACAGGCTCAGCTTGTTACGAATTTTTCATGATGATCATAATCATATCGGTATAGACAGAACGACCGAGCTGATCCTGCGACACTTTTGGTTTCCTAGCTTAAGACAATTTGTACGTAAATATGTTAACCATTGTCTTGTCTGTCTGTCAAGTAAGAAGGTTCCTAGAGCCCCTTTGCAGCCAATAGAATCGTGGACAAAGTCAGACTTGCCTTTTAGTGTTGTACACACTGACGTACTGGGACCACTTCCAGAGTCTAATGGCTACAAACACATTTTATTAATTATTGATGCTTTCTCTAAGTATATTTTGATGTACCCAATTCATAGGCAAGATAGCGAAGAGTTGAAGAGGGCTTTCTCAAATGCAGTATCTTTATTTGGAACTCCGTCCACGATAGTTTGTGATCGTGGGCGGATGTATGACAGTACAGCCTTCCAACACTGGGTTAGTGAGCTGGGGTCTTCAATACATTACATCACACCCGGCATGCATCGTGAGAATGGTCAGGTGGAGCGCTACTGCCGAACGGTCTTAAATATGTTACGTGTTGAAGTTGAAAGTAAGGGATTGCAGTGGGCTGATGCCCTGTGGAAAGTACAGCTCACTTTGAACATTACCAGGCATACCACCACACAAACCTCACCACTACAATTACTCGTTGGTGTGGAAGCGACCACACCAGTCATCAGGTCCTTGGTGCGAGACGTTGCATTTGAAGACTCCCAACCAAATCGTGAGGCTTTACTAACCATTCGACGACAGCGAGCTTCTAGTTTGCTTACAGATAATCAACGGCGCCAGGATGCCTATGTCAATGAGGGCCGACGACAACCACGCAACTTTGTCATTGGCGACTCTGTGTTTGTCATCAAAAGTTCACAAAGTACTGGAAAAATGGACTCCGGTATGCGTGGCCCATATAAAGTTACACGGGTACTTCCACATAATCGCTACGAGCTGGTATTAATTGCTGGCTCTTACGGCAAGAAGACTCAGGCTGCTGCCGAGAATATGGTGTTGTGGCGTGGCGAGTGGACACCCGAAACGTGCTCAGCTTTCTTTGAACATGGTAACTATCCATTTGGAGTACATGGCAAGCACAACGCGGGGCCTCTGTGCATGTACTCCATGAACACTATTAGTCGATACATAGCAAGCATAACGTGGGGCCTCTGTGTATGTATTCGATTAACACTATCAGTCCGGGATTCATAGCAAGCATAACGCGGGGCCTCTGTGTATGTATTTTCGGATTGAATAGTGTACTAAACTTGTGAACTTATAGTACATGATTGCTATAAATCCGCAAGTATGGCATGCAAACGCGGGGCCTCTGCCACAGAACTGAATGAAGGCGTAAGAACGATATCATTTTTACACTTCTTTTGGGTTTTCTCTTAAAGAAATAATGTATCGCGATTTATGGGAAGTCCGGATTCTCATTACTCGTTATACATTTGATCTTTACAGTATTTGTCTAGAGCTGTTTTGAATTAATATTTTTCTATGAATTACATTATTAAGCAAAAACATGACACTTATAAGATACAGCTCTAAGTGAATACTAATCGAGTTAATATTTGCGTTGAACAGTTTGAATGATTTTTTATTTTATTTTGTAGACTTAACGGGCGATGATGGTATTGATGACCGAGACTCTGATAGACCTGGTGGTGAAGGTGGTGGCACAGTCGAGGACGACTTAAATACAGGAACGGCCGTCTTACAAGAAAATAGCAATGAGGAGGCTAGACCCAGTGGTGGAAGTATAAATACAAGCAGCGACTGACGATCGGGCTCACTTGGTTGGCGGCTTTCGGACGAGACGGACGTTTATTACTTTCTTTGTTCAGTATAGATTCAGTGTTTTAGTTTAGTTAGTGGTTTCAAAGTTGATTTAGAATTAGTTTAATCGTTTGGTTATAAATGTATTAGTGGGTAGTTAAATAAATAAATAGGTTCTGTAGTCGTACTGTTGTAATTTTTTTTTTAAAGTTAAATTCACGTGGTTTGTAAGAATACTTTAATATATCCTTATTAATAAACGTAGCGTAAGGTCGGAGTATTTTTTTACCACTCTTTCTGTCTGTTAACTTTGAAAGTTCTCACTACTCCAATCTTACTCCATGTTTATTAATAAGGGCAATTAAGTTTAACATTTATATTAAGTTTCTATGCTCCTAATTACGAAATATCTTACCATTTGGACTGTGGGTAGGTAGGTACTAAAGTAAAAAAGAACATATTCACACAACTGAATTTGTTCTAAGGTCACTAAGCAAGTACCTACTACAAACTACAATATCTAAATGAAACCAGATATCTATTCTGCATTTCCCATGTGTACACGCATTAATCGCTTCCGATCCTACAGCATCCGTTGTGCGTTTTGCAATAAGTCGTTGCAATTCTAGTTTTAGGTCATTTTGTAATTCAAACGGATTGCTTTGACTTCGTCATGTTTCCTACTTTGCGATATCCCTTTTGAACCTTTATTAAAAACTAAGTCTACGCGTAAACGACGGCTTATATGTTGTAAGGTTTTATTTAACAACTAGCTAAGTCCCGTAGGCCTACTTTAGAAATTTTCGGTCGGTCCGAACGAAAATTTTTCTTAAACAGTTTCAAGCAAATTTTAAATTTTGAACGTTAGAAATTATGGTTTGAAGAAACGCAGTAGGCCTGCAAAATCCCATGTACGATAAATCCTTTCTTATCAGATGCCTAAATTAGCTCTGTATCTACTATCAGCGATTAAGGCTATGCGTTGATCCAACAGTCAGTCAGTCAGGAAAAATGATTTTATCGATAAAGAATAGATTTAGGTAGCTAGGTTCCACGAAAGGCTTCCACGAAAACAATAGGTATTGTTTTTGAAAAAAGCTTTACAACTTTTTTTTCCAGAATCAGAATCCTTATGCAACCTGACTTTAAACCAGGTTTTACTCCTAGACTTCGTTTTGAAATAAGGGCCTCATAGTGGAACCTATAAGTAGGTTAGGTACGCACCTTTAACAAGAATGGTTCATTTAACAAACCGTTAAGTTACGTCTAAAACATTTTAGCTTGCTAATGGTATCCATCACGCACATAAATATTCAGATTTAGTTAGGTTAGGGCTATTTTATATACGTACTATAAAAGTTTGGTTGCGTTACGAGGGCTGCCACTCTGACCTTTGCATGTTTGTAGAGGAAGGAGGTAAAAGTGACCCAGTTTAGGGTAAACACTAAACATAGGTGCGTCTGAGTACATTGAATCGCACTCTCCGAGCTTTTATCGCGTAATATTGCGGTTTACGATCTGAATGCGTACGTGATTTGCGAGTAATTGAAAGTTGGCGTTGCCGGACGCGATCTAAATAACGCTAATTTACAAAGCAAAGTATTTGCAGTAGGTGCGTATCCAGCTTATAATTCTTGGCTACTTTGAATGTTTAATGCTGGGAAACAGACCTGAGGCCGGCCGTACTTTGGATACTTTGTCGTCCGAAATCATTCGTGCGCTACCGTACGAAGACTTACGAACAAACCCATTCTTCCAAATACTATGAAAGCGCGCAGACTGTTTACGAATTAGTCGTACGTTCATATAATGATTCGTATGCAGTCTGCACGCATCCATGGTAGGTACTTGGAAGGAAGGGATTGTTCGTACGTCTGCATACGTTACCGCACGAATGAAATTCGGACGAAAACGTATCCAAAGTGCGGCCGGTCTAAAGCTATGCACAATCGGTTTACCTCACGTAGGTATGTTTGAACAGGGTATAAATTTAATGAGGATAACTTAACATTAACTAGGATGTTTATGTTCAAGTCACCTGTTTGAGTAATGTAAGCGTCCGTAAAAGTGTTATCTTCAATACTCACTCTTTGTTTTGGAATATCTCATGGAAGCGGGTGATGAAAATTGCGAATCAGAAAAGGGTAACGCAAATAATAAATGTTTGTTATGGCAAAAAAAAATGTATGTTAGGGACTAGGGACCTATTCACATGGATCACTCTTTCATGTCTTATAAACTTACCCCCTTACATAAAAACAGCTGCATAAACTATGTATCGTTTGTCTTTTACTGTGACATGAAGTTTCAAAGTTAACAGACAGTAGTAAACAATAGTAATTGTTTATAAGTATGGGGGTTAGTTTTAAGACACATTTAATTAGCGGCGGTTAACGCGTTGGTTCGGATTACCAATAGTCGCGGGTTCGAATCCCGCCGGGTACAAAAGTTTTTGAAAGCATTTTTTTTCAAAAAGCACATTTAATTACTTAATAAACTTAACTTAAAATATGCGATTTGGGAATAACGCGTCTTCCGTAGAAAAGAAAGCACAAGAAACTCGATCACGGTCTTTGTGTGATCGTGATCATTGATCAATGACCAAGGTCAGAAATAATAAAAACAATAATACAGAAAACAACAATAATTTACATTAATATTGGTAACATGAGGAACGTCTGGTTTCCCTTATATTCTGTTTGCAAAGACAAGTCTATTTGGTGTCAAGTTTATTTCGTAATCTCACTTTGTATTCCTGTGGGGTCGGGTTATCGCGCGTTATGTAGTCTACGTACTGTGATGCGACTATAGCATTGTCGGGCATATTAAAATACACACCAATACAAGAAAGTACGTATTGTAATGCATAATATATTAGTTTTATTGTTCACAAATATGATATTAAGTTACCTAAAGTTAAACTAAAGTTTTTTTTTAGGTAAGGCCTCTTTAAAAATGGAATTTATTATTTAGTAGGTATATTTAAGTATTTTTTTATTTATTCATCGAAACTTTATTGAAACAACGATTCACATGATTATAAAAAACCGGCCAAGTAGCAGTCGAACTCGCGCACGAAGGGTTCCGTACCATTAGCACAAAAGATATCTTATTTGTTGTGGTTAAACGGGTAATTCTGGTAATTTAGTATGTGTTATAAAGCGACAACATAAATGTATCATCTGTGAAAATTTCAACTGTCGAGACACAGTGGGCTAGATAATAATGACGAACAGACAGACAGACGGACAGTTGAGTCTTAGTAAAACGGTCGCATTTAACCCTTTTGTTTGTTAGGTAGGTACCCTTGTCAACAAAAAAATACGAATTTTCAAAGCCCTATGTTCTAAAATTGTATTCGTTTCTGGTAATAAACCAGAAAAGAATTTAGTTGATTGGATTTTCGACATTCCCACCACAAAAGAGAAATGACTTTTTCGACTCTGTCAAACATAGGTAAATCGATTTGAATAGCGCTATGAAAACAAACGTTGTATATGTATGTTTTTTCAAAGCCGGAAGAGGTAAAAGAGTTATTTCTCTTTGGCGATTGGAACGCGGCTTTAGTTCCAATATACCTGTAGTTCCAATTTCTGATAGGGTTTATTCGTCTCATACTAACACCTAACATACTGCTCCATCGATCGCTCGCATATTTACTGTTTGCCATTACGTAATAGAACAATAGAAAAAATATATTTCATAAATAAGATAAATTTCAACGTAGGTAATAGGAGAATAATGCAAATGGCATTCTTGTTTGGTTGCAAAATTTTTAGTTGGATTGTAGTATTATGAGAAAATTGGAATTGGAGCGTGGGTAGGTAAGGTATAACCCTAAAATGAATATAGGAACTCACAACTACATACAATTTTTCAAAGTTGCAGAATTTTACGGGATATTTCAAAGAATTTTACGCGCCTAATGAGTAGGTAAGTATTATATAAATTTTATGCACAACTAGTAGTGCCCATCGGTTGTGGTTGCGGAAGTGCTGACTCCGAAAGGTATCGAGAATAAGACAATCAGCCAGCAATGTTGCCTAGGTATATACCATAATACCAACTTTCATCTAAATCGGTCTAGTAATTACAAAGTCTTCCCACAAAAGTATTATGCTTACATACCTATTTAAGCTACAATTTATAGAATATTCATACATTTTGAGGAAAATAACAAATTAAATAATAATAAATTCGTTATTAGGTAGGTATAGGTAAATAAGCAAAGTGGTACCTAGTTAATTAGAAGTTTAAAAACACCGAATAAATTAACACTAAGATAAGCTAATCAAATTAGGTAGGTAGTTAGATAAAAAAAAACATCTACTTACAATCGTTAGTCGCAGTATAATAAAGAAATTTATTAGGTTCGTGAGATTTCTTATATGTAGGAAGATTGTAGGAAGATGACTAGATTTCCTTGAGTGTCAAAGTTTACAAATAATATTATTAATTCAATGAACTCTATCGACATTCGAATAATAACTTGTTTATCTAGTTTATTATGATTTTTATGGGAGGCTAGGTGTTTTGTTTATAAAATGAGCCGATCGTCCACTACCAACAAAACTAATAACTAGTAGTTCTGATAGATCTCGCATTTTATTGGAAGGACCTAGGTACATAGGCAGTAGGCAAGGCTGCCTATGTAGGCCTATACATAATCAAAAGAACAAGACATAGTCAAGTAAGGAGTTTGTGATGAAAAGCTCGTTCTAGGAGCGGCTTTAATGTAGTACCTTGTAGATAAAAGACTTATTATACAGGGTACTCCGAGGAGGGGGTATTAAGCCGAAAGGGGGTTCTTCTAGAGGTCTAGGCGAACAACTTTTGTTATACAAGTTTTGGAAATTCGAAGTAGTTTTCGAAACTTTTGAGTTTAAAGTTTGCATGAAAATCAGCTGTTTTTTAGAGTTTGAGGTCATTGGCCTTAAGGTGACCTTTTATTTAGTTTGGACCACTATAATCTAAACATTGATTGCCTTTTTTTTTACAAAAACAGCTGTTTTTTAAGTGGTAAGTACAACTTTAAAATTTTCGAAAAAAAAGTTTGAATTTTCAAAAGCCGTAGAATAAAAGTTGTTCGCCTAGACCTCTAGAACAACCCCCTTTCGGCTTAATACCCCTTCGTCGAAACACCCTGTATAGGTAGAAGTCGAAAAATGATCAACCTATAGGTAGTGTACCGCACAAGTCCCGATCCCGTGAAAGTAGGGATAAAACGTAGCCTATGTTACACCCAAAGATCTTCAAACAAATAACATGCACCACTGACACGACGAAGAAAAAGACCGGTCACTGTTACTTCCTTTAGGTTTCTCCTTGAGCAGGCGATCGGGCAGGATCAGCAGTAAAGTAAGTAGATACGTACCTACTGGATACGTACCTAGGTACTAAAGTAAGTTCTGAATCTAGGATGACTACAAATAGCACTACAATCACACCCTGACTTCGAATATGGTATGGTGGGGGTTACCATATCATACCACAAATGAAAAACTGACTCAACTATGCGAAGCTAAGCTGAACAAATTTACCAATTATATTATACCATGAGTTCTAATTTGGTAATTTTTGCTAGGCTAAAAAGCTAATGATCGCTAGAATATTTCTCGAATACCAATTAATATACTGGGCTTCCCAAACGTACGTCGCTTATTTATTGTTATATGAAATTCACTAAATATACTGGGGTTCCCAAACAAAAGCTTAGTCTTCGCAGCTTAGTTTTATTTATAGATAGTATTAGGCGCTTTGGCGACCGCTGCCGCGGCACGCTCGCTTCGCTCGCTCGCCAAAGCGCTGCGTGTAATCATGTTCTAACATTAACCTAACCTATCCAAGTCGGGGTGATCCGTATATTTTTTTCGAAGTTTAAGTAAAAATGTATGAAATTTTTTTTTTCATTGCTCAACATAAAACTAGTAATAATGGTTAGTCCTCTTTCTCCTCTATCTCCTACAAGTCTTTTTTTATACGGGTGAGTGCGGGGTTAAGAAATAAAGGGAAGCATTTGTAATTTTAGTCTTACATTAAAGTAGTCTGGGATCAAATAATGTATTTTGGATGACTTCAAACTATTTTGGAGTAAAATTTTTGGCAGTAATATTAATCTTTGAGTTAGGCAGAATTTGGTGATCATTAATCCATTTTAGGTATCAAAAATAATATTTGTGCAAGGCTTGTGATTTTTTTGACGTTATTTCATTTACTTTGGATCATAATATTAAATACTTAACATGTTAAATAACCTTTAAATGTTACTTAACCTTTTAAAAAAAGACAATTATTTTTTTTTGGACTTGTTTATTTTATTTAGTGCTTAGGCTTAGAGTCTTAAAAATAATTTTGGTGACCGTCTAAATTATACCCAAAAACTATTTGACCGATTTGTAAAATTCTTTCACCATTAGAATGCTACATTCACCTTGAGTAACATAGGCTACTTTTAATCCGGATATTCCAACGGGATCGGGACTTACGCGGGTGAAACCGCGGGACGCAGCTAGTAGTTGATAAATCAGTCAGTAAGCCAGGACATTGATCTTTATATATTTGTTATTGTTAATTTTATAACGAATATCATTAATCTAAATTAAAACATTCTGTGTACATTCATTCATTGGGCTAAGTAAGTAGGTAGGTATACTTTTAATGTTAATAATATAAAGTGAAATAAAATTATTTATAGGCTTAAGAACGAGGCGACTGTTACCATTTCCATACAAACTTAATACCAAAATAAATTATGAAAAATTTAGTTTTCTACCTTAATATCGATATTATTCGGATTAAGATCAAAATAATCATTCGAAATAAAATAAAACGGAAAACATTTTTTCATTTAAAAATGTTTCTCCGTTTTATTTGAATATTTTGGAAAACCTTGCGGTGGGGACCCTTTAAAAGTAAAATCTTAATCCGAATAATATCGATATTAAGGTAGAAAACTAAATTTTTCATAATTTATTTTGGTATTAAGTTTGTATGGAAATTGTAACAGTCGCCACGTTCTTGATCATAAACACCTAAATTATAATTTGAATAACATTTTATATTAAGGTTTAAAAGAAGGCTATCCTTTTTTTGTTACAAGCTTCGTCCTGCAGTTTCACCCGCGTAGGTAACTCCCGATCTCGCGGGAATTTCGTAAACTCCAGTGAACCTACCTACGTTACACATCAATTGTATAATTTTCAATTATTTGTAAATCTGGGTTTTGGATGGTGTGTTCGATTAGATTTACTTTTAGTTGTACGTAACCTACCTACTTAATATTTGATGGGTATTTTGATGGATTTAGATAACTACCCACACTTCGACTCGCCCTGGCCCTCATGAATATGTAGAAAAAAAATCCCCCAACCCAATAATATCTTTAGGGCTTCGTAGTCAACAAGAAACTCTTATAGTTTTCGTATGTATCTATTACATTTGGTGGTACTTACAAATCCTAAGAATTCAGCTTCAAATACTCACATTTATTCGCAAACTTTCTTCCAGAGATATTAACAGACGTGATCGAACTAAAGAAATTTAATCACAGGGCAACGTAAATAGATAAACTAATAAAAGCAACTATAAAATTAACGTAAACAACGGAATTTTTCATTCAAAATATGATTTACGCGTGTGGTGTTTGCGCGGTCTAGTTTCGGACGTGGTATATTCAGATATGAAACGCGTTCTCCGGCGGACGCGTGCCGGCGAACTGGCTGAATGAGTTGGTACAAACTTAGTTCAAACTCGTTGTCAGTGTGAGTAGTGTGGTATTACGCCGGGCATGCGGCATATTAACCAACCGAATCAGAAAAACACGAATAGTATAATTTATAATGGACTCGCGTCCCGCGGTTTCACCCGGTTGAGTCTCGATTCAGTCTAAAACATGGGATTTTCCGCGGGTGATGTGAAGAGTACGAATGTATCCCCGCGTTCGACTCCGATATCAAGGAGTGTGGGTGAACTTTTAGTGGGTAAACCTCGGGCTAATATTATTAAAAGAAAACTATTTTTTACCATGTTTAAGTAGCAATATACCTTAATGTCCTGTATCACAGGCCATTAATGTATAGAGCCCCGAACTCTTTAAAGGCGTGCGTAAAGCCGAAGCCGACACGTAAAAGCCATTCATACAAAAAAAAAATCCAAAATGATTTATTGCCAAAACTACGCAGCACTATTTTTATCCAATATCAATACCTAAATAAGCTTTAAAACAATTAGTACATAGTACTCAACTAGCTGAGTAGCTGAGGTAAGCTTTTCAATAACAATTTTACTCGCAAACTATGAAGTAGACACCAAGCCAGCAATTATCCCTGTCTACACTATAAAATGCTCATCATCACTGACGTAAGGTGTCCATCCTTCGAGCATTTCTGCTCTCGCGACTTGAGGCACAGTAGTAGTATTAGTAGGTACCTTAATTATTATTATATGAGACGTAGTTATGTAAATGTAAATATTATGTTCATTATATTGGAGTACTCTTTGTAGTCCCTCTATGTATAATATGTATGTATTTACAAAAGAAAAATAATTATAAGTATTATATCCGTTGTCTAGTCACCGTAACACAAGCTAATTCGCTTACCACGGGGCTAGATGGCGCTGTGTGTTGTTCAGGGAATTTATTTATCTGGGGGGCACGGTAGTGCCCCCGCCAAGACGAGCCAGCGAAGCGTACGGGCACTACCTACCTTTTCTCGAAAGGTTTCGTCGGTTTTTTGAACCCTCATAACTTGGGTTTGGAATATACCAGATGAATGTAAATCACGGAGTATAATGTCAATAGGGGACTTAATAAAAATACACAGTTTCAATTACATAGCTCCTATAGTTTAGATTTAATTGATATCTAAAAACCCCCGATTTCGTCACTGACTCACTCACTCACTCACTCACTCACTGATGATCATCAAAATTCAAATGGTACTTCCCGAAGTCCTAGAAAGCTAAAATTTGGTATAGTACACAAACAACTAAAAAATTCTAAAAGTTGAAACTTTCATCCCCCAACCCCTAAAATTAAGGGATGGCTATTTGTATGAGACTTTCGCAAATTTTGATGCTAGGGGTTACTACAACTTCTTATTATAAATAATAAAATACAGAAAACCAGGCTTTTTAGTTATTCACCCTTTAAATTAGGGGATGGAGGTAAGCGCGCGCACAACACCTAATGTGTATTACAGGTGCTTTAGGTATGAAAATTGATTGATAATTAGAAAGGTTTACCGCTGTCGTACAGTAATGGACAACAAGAATATATTTAAAAGTTGTTTCGCTATCCGCCAGTGGTGGCCAAACAAGTGGGGGACATTGGAAACAAGGGCCTAAACGCCGTACCTACAGCTACGACGTGACGCGTAAGTTAATTGACGACCCATTGGAAATGAAAAAAGCAAAAAAAAAATAGTGATAAATGAATACATCCTTCTTTACCTACTAATATTATGAAGCTGAAAGTTTGTTTGATTGGGAAAAAAAATGTAATAATTAGGCAAACTAAAACAAACTCAACATCTTAGCCAAAATATATGGGCTTGGCCGTTTCATTACCGCAACTATTGTTTAGCAAAAAACCCATGCATGGTAGCGAAACGGCCAGCCATATATTTTGGCTAAGATGTTGAGTTTGTGAAGTAAGGTGCTTGTGGAGTTGGGGCGTGTAGAGTTATAAGCTTGGCTTTGGGTACATGACATCTGATAACTTTTTGACAGTGCCCATCATATGATCTCGCTCTCGTCTTGGCTACATTTTACATGAAAATGTTTTTGTGGGGGTTTATTTATCTAAAATGTTGAAGTCAACAGTAGAGGACTACCGCGCGCTACTGTGGACTTCTGTTGACAATATATTAAATACTAGCTGACCCGGCAAACGTTGTTTTGCCTTATAAATTATAGATAGTAGCCGATTCTCAGACCTACTGAATACGTATACAAAATTTCATAAAAATCGGTCAAGCCGTTTCGGAGGAGTACGGTAACTAACACTGTGACATGGAAATTTTATATATTAGATGTACAAAAACATGGTAAATATCCGGTTTTAAAATAATTTTAGCTATATTTCTATTTATTATACCTATATAATATAAAAGTTGCTGTAACTCACTCTCACTGATTTGTTTCCACTAAAGTGTCGCACAGATCACAACAATGTAAAATACCAGAATTATCGACGATACTAACGAACTCTGCATAATATTTACGACTTTTTATGTGAAAACTTAACGCATAGTTTGTTGCTGTTGCAATAGATTTTTAGGGTTCCGCTGGTAAGAAGTGTAATAAGGTTCTTCATGAACCTTATTGCAAATCAAAAGTCATAGTCTTTAAATGGTTTTTTAATGTCTTTGGGTAAATTGTTATTGTAGCCAGAGATTTATGTACTACCCACTTATATGACAAAGTGCAAAAAAAATCTTATATAAAAGCACTTCACCTAATTAGTTTGCATAACTAATTATCTAACTAACCGACAGTAAATTGTCACCGGTAAATTGCGGAATATCCAATCTAATCTTTCTGGGTGGTTAAAAAAAAGAAGTAGTTTCTGTGACAGCAAGAATCTTTTTATGCACTTTACCGCGTGCACGGTCGTTAGTCTGCAGATTGCCTAGGATTATCTAGTTAATGTGGGATATGAAACAGTCGTTTGCGCTTTAACTGACTCTGCCAGGTAATGTGCAGATTATTTAGTTAATGTCCTTTACGCCAATTAATGGTAATTTAATCTAAATTCAAGTTTACCATCAAATTATTCCTGCAATTTAGCTATTTTTTATTTTTTTTTATTTTAATATTTGTTTCGTTAAATACAACAATTAACAACAAAAACAACAACAATTATTATTTTTAAAGATAGTTATAAAAAAATACCTAACACAAAATTTGTCAGCCATGAATCACTAAATTATTAATAATAAATTAGGTAGTTTATAATTAACAATACAGGTCTTAAATTAATCATCGATGGAGTTGTTCCTATGAGGAAAAAGTATTTCTCAATTATCTTTATTATTTACAATTTTACACCAAGCAACTCAAAATAATTAAACTGTAGGTTCTCGTGAAACATCCACAATATGATAAGTCGCCATTCATCATTAGGTTGACAAGCAGAATGTAACAATATTACAAATATAGTTTCTGCATAAATCCATAGGGGTAATTACACAAATAAGTATGAATGTACTTACGTAAACTGGGCTCCACGATTTTACCCGCTAAATCTACACCTACCTACATAAAAAGTTTCATCGCAACCGGTTCAGTAGTTTTTGAAGAAATCAAGGCTTGAAGGAGTCACACTAAGGTCTTCTTCTTCTTCGTGTGTGTTCGTCGTGTGAAGGTATGGCTCACCTAGTGTTAGTGTGCGTCCTTAGAGTTTTCAGGCCGCCCCGAGGCCTCTAACTTGACCTAACGACTACTATCAGAGATAACAAGCGGAATTAACTGTTTAACGTACTCTCTGTCCGTCCGTCTGTCTGATATGCTTCTACGCCGATTTGTATGAATTTTGATATAGAGGTAGATGGGATCTTGAACGAGAACATAGGCTTTAGATCCCTTAAATCCCTCGTGATCGGGGCTTACGTGGGTAAAACCGAAAGGCGCAGCTGGTAAATAGTTACAGCTAGTGTACCATACACTAGTTGCACCCCGCGGGTTCACCCGCGTAGGTAAGTCCTCTTTTTAGGGTTCCGTAGCCAAATAGCAAAAAACGGAACCCTTATAGATTCGTCATGTCTGTCTGTCCGTCTGTCCGTCCGTCCGTATGTCACAGCCACTTTTTTCCGAAACTATAAGAGCTATACTATTGAAAATTGGTAAGTAGATGTATTCGGTGAACCGCATTAAGATTTTCACACAAAAATAGAAAAAAACAACAATTTTTTGGGTTCCCTACACTTACAACCGAAAGTCAAAAAAAATTTTTTCATCAAATCTATACGTGTGGGATATCTATGGATAGGTCTTCAAAAATGACATTGAGATTTCTAAAATAATTTTTTTCTAAACCGAATAGTTTGCGCGAGAGACACTTCCAAAGTGGTAAAATGTGTGCCCCCCCCCCTGTAACTTCTAAAATAATGGAATGATAAAACTAAAAAAAAGTATATGATGTAAACTTCATGTAAACTTCCAACGAAAATTAGTTTGAACGAGATCTAGTAAGTAGTTTTTTTTTAAAACGTCATAAATCGTAAACCGCAGTTTACCTTTCACAACCAAATCTGTTGTATAGATAACGGTACGGAACCCTTAGTGCGCGAGTCCGACTCGCACTTGACCGGTTTTATTGACAAAGCTATCACTAGCTCACCGCTGCTCGCCAACTTCCTAGTTCCTAGATCTACACGCGCCCGCGCCGCTTGCTTCACGCTTACACGGGTGAAATCACAAGACAGGAGTAGTTAACTATTTCAAAAATTATATTACGTAGGTATTTACATTTTCAATAGATAGATCGTAGAATTTGCAGAAGACCTTGCAGTTTTTTGTTCAATTCACGAATTCGTTTTATTGGTAAATACATTTACTACCCAAAATTACAGTTAAAATGTTTAATTGCTAGTTAAATGGGTTATAAACCTTCATAATATTAGCAAATACTATAGATACCTACATCAAAATATGTGTAGCATTTGGAGAGGGATCTTTTATAAAATAAGAAACAAGTAATTCTTCGAACAGAAGCCTTCGCAAGCACTTAGCCCTCTAGTGGAAAAATATTTCATGGCGAAAACAATTCCATAAATTCAGAATACTTTCTTGAAATATCAAGTTTTGTAAATATCTTTTGAGGAATACGATACGACATGTAAAGGAGAAGCGACATTACTGACAGACAAAAGTAAAAGTAAAGGATTCCAGTTCATTTTTTAGAGTCAAATGTATCCCCCCTCGAACAGCCAAATGGTTGTACTTAGATACGTCGTATGTATTCACGATATCAGTACATATAAATAAGTTTAAAGGAAAATTATCACAGCTGAGCAGTCTTTTCAAATTAAAAGAAACAAAAAGTAAAATTTTGAACAAAATCCGTAAATAGCAATCAACTACGAAACCCTACGTATCGTTGGGTTTATATGTTAAAAATCACGTTTGTTGTATGGGATCCACCCCTTAAATATTTTTTAATAGTTGTTTTATTTGTTACAGAAATATATCATCTGTGAAAATTTCAATTACATCGGTTCAAATCAACAAGATCTACAATTTCGTGAGTGAAGCCGCTGGGCGCTGATAGAGTGTGCATTATAGATCACAAACCAGATCAACAGATCAGTCGTCCAATAATAGATTCAGGTGGACAATAAGGAATTGGGCCGGGCCCGACCTCGAGGCGGTCAGTCAGCGACCTTCTCACCGCCTGTCATCGTTTTGATGATCATTGATCTGTGCTGTAGGTACTAGCAGGCAGAGGTTACCCCGTCATAAACGATCAGTGGAGGAGTATATACGCCAACGACCTTGAAACTGAAAATCCCTGTCGGGCTCATCGAAAATTGTTGATTATTTCATGACGGAATGTCGTAGAACTTTTTTTTGTGCACAGATTGTAGGTGACATTGTTTCCTACATTTTGGTGTAGTTTTAAGACAAGAACCTCCTATTGGTGCAAAGCCTATCCAAATTTTAGACAAAAAATGTCTGATTTGGCTAAAATGTCGATAGGCTTCAATACGTTTAGACATATTTGTATGGAAACTGCACTAAAATATTGGAAACAATGTCGCCTACAATCTGTACACAAAAAAAAGTTATACGACATTCCGTCATGAAATAATCAACAATTTTCGATGCGCCCGACATGGATTTTCTGTTTTTCAGAATAGGGCCCTTAATCGTCTGCCCGACTTGCAGAGCTATCGAAGTCTAATCCGGATCCATGAAGTGCGATAAAACAAAAAAAAAATGAATTTAGAAATATTAAAGAAATAGTTGTATAGGTATTGTCAAAAATACACTCGCAGCGAGGAATAGGCGAATATTTCTGGTAAATCAGCCATATCATATAAATCCGTATAAAGTCCGCAATTCTACTACCGAAAATATTGTAACCTACTTTATGGATATCTAGCTAGAGTCTAGCTAGAGTTAGACTATCTAATCTGGGGTAGTTAGTCCGACAACTACGATAGCTCTGTGTCAGTTGATTATTCTCGAAACAGGTTTGATATTTTTGAAAAAATCGCTGTAAAGCTATAACAAGCTTTGAAATTACCAAAATTTGTTAAATTGAAAAACTTAAACAGAGCTGAAGACATAGGGAGGTACATGAAACTATTTAATTGTAGAATAAGGCCGCAGTTTAACCTTCAGTTCCGCCTGACTCGTCCTAATTATTAGTAGAATAAAATTATGTCTCGGATTTGCGCAAGTAAAACCGTGGTTCGGTGCTAGTCTGGCAGTAAAATTAAAGTGCCTACATTTCTGCTACATTTAAAAATATTTACTCGCTAGACAGAAACGATTTTGTTAAAACGATGAATACATTTAGTGAAGTAAGAAGTAAGACTATCTCCACAGAATAAATAATAGTACCTATCTCTTTGACACAGGGGTTAATGGTCGGATAACCTATGGATTATCAGACCACAAAAAACTTCGCCTCGGCCGGATCCGACCTTACAGTGACGTATACCTAACTTACTATAGAGTTTTTTGTTAACAAAATCGAACTTGTAATTTACAGGGTTATTGGAAATATGTACGCATCCATTTAAGAGGAAAGTCTACCTACTCCTTCCCCATGACTAAATATATTAGAGCAAATATGTTTATGCCATAAAACCTATACCTACCTGCTATGACCATGCCCCTATGTTTTTTTTTTTTCATTTTCTATAAGTACCTACCTACCTATATATACAATTTAGAAACGTAGGTCGTAGGCATGGTCTTGGCTCATTTTTGTGGCATAAACATATATTTAATGTCTTTATCCAGGGAGAAAATAGTTGACTACGTTTGTAAAGTTTGTATAAAAAAAAGAGTAGATAGACTTTCCCCTTAAGAACGCGGCGACTGTTACCATTTCCATACAAACTTAATACCAAAATAAATTATGAAAAATTTAGTTTTCTACCTTAATATCGATATTATTCGGATTAAGATTTTACTTTTATACCCACCATCACCACAAGGTTTTCCAAAATATTCATTCGAAATGAAATAAAACGGAGAAACATTTTTTTTCATTTTTACAGCGTAAATTACTTTTTATTGGAAATAATATAAAACAAATGAGATGTAAACTAGTAATTTACGCTGGAAAAATGAAAAGATGTTGTATAAAATCATGTACCTAACTACCTACCTACCTCCTAGGTGCTGATATGGCTAATTTTTTTTATCTATTAAGTAAGTGGATGCCTACTTTACTCACCTTCAAACCCACTTTACATAGTAGATAGGTACTAGATAAATAGTCAAGTAATGGCAAACAATTTGTCCATCATAAGTGCCAAAACATAAAGAACACATTAGGCAAATTAGGTATTAACCTACTTCCATAAAATGTGAGGAGATTTGTTTTCACAAAGCATCATCTAGCTAGACGCAAATCGTATAGTAATTTATTTTAAGTTTAGTATAACGTTGAAATACTTATAAATTTTCAGATAAGTTGTTGTAGCATCGGTGGTTCAGTGGTAGAATGCTCGCCTGCCACGCGGGCGGCCCGGGTTCGATTCCCGGCCGATGCAGTTCCTTTTTGCATATTGTTAGTTTTAAATCTCTTTATTAAAGTTATTATTAAAAGAATTTTATTTTAGATTTCTTAGTAATGAAACTAAAGTTTTTAAGGTAAATTTTAAGACCTTTGAATTTTTTACATTTTGTTAATTTAAAACAATTTTAAACTCAAAATATTATCTAAGGACCACTCTTCTTGTCATGATAGTTAAGTCTAGTCCCTAATGTGGGTGCACGTATCAAACTGAACATAATATATCTGGGAATCTGTCTGTCTATCATTGTTTCTCCCTCGAGATACCGAAAGGACCCACCATTCTGTATATCAACACTATCTGTGTCACTGTGTCCCGTAGTTTCACTCGCATATCCGATCCGGTAGAAATTTTGAAAAATTCTTTGGTTTCGACGGAAGGTTGTACGAGATAAACATAATAAAATGCAAAAAAGATGATTGCCGAAACCAGGGATTGAACCAGGGACCTTTAGATCTTCAGTCTAACGCTCTCCCAACTGAGCTATTTCGGCTGTTGTGGTTAAGTGCGAAATTAACAATTACTATGGATTTTATTGTGTTAAGTCGAGATAAACCATTATTATTTCTAGATTGTGTTTTTATTATAAACCTTACGTAGGTACCTAGTATCGTTGAAATATTTTACCCAGAAAAAAAACAACAAAACCGCACCGTCTTATTCAAAGTTTGAAAAAGCGCCATCTATAAAAATATTCGAAAACTAAAACAATTCACTAATTTACTTCATTGCATTGAAGTATTGCTACTCAGCCCAAGATGTCGCTACAAGTTGCATTTTGAATACTTTTTTCTGTATTACAATTTTATTATGATTTTAATATAAGAGTAGTTAATAAAGAAAATTAATTTAGTGGTTTGCTATATAATTTCTTGTTTTGTCCTCTGTTTCTACTATTTGTCAATTCAACGCAATTTAATACGCATAGGTACGAGTGTATGTATACCTTATACCTACGTAATGATGATAAAAATCGTCATTCCGAGAACAGAAATTAGGGAACAATGGTACCGTGGGTGAGGATTACTCAATAATTGGGTACACAAACGACTAACAAAGGGGATTTCAGGTATTTAGGTACGCTTCAATAAAAAACACGTACGAATACAAAAATGTTGTGCTTAAAATAAACCAAATTTGAATAACTCGGATTGTAAACTTGTGGGATTTAGGAGTTGGGATCAGAGTTCGACCAAATCGTGTCCTTTTTATTTACTAACTAGCAGCGCCCTACGGTTGCACCCGCGTACGTCAAGATCCTGCGGGAAAATCGGGATAAAACGTCTATTTGTCTAGTCTATTTGTTAATCCAGATCTTTAACTATCTGCATACCAAGTTTCATCCTAATCGGTTCCGTAGTTTTTCCGTGATTGAAACACAAACATCCAAACAAAACATCTAAACTTTCGCATTTATAATATTATTAGCTGCCTCCCTCGGTTTCACCCGCGTGAGTCCACGCGTGAGAACGATCCCGTGGGAATATCGGGATCAAAAGGTGAAAGAATTTTTGATATCGGTCCAGTAGTGTTTGAGTTTATTCATTACAAACAAAAATATAAATCTTTTTTTCTTTATAATATTAGTGTACATTAGTGGAATGGAGAATAGCCTTGTCATTAATACCTACCACAGATCACATGTAACAATTCCTAGAAGGGTGATAGTGCTAAATACTGTTAATACAATTAACCAATAGTGGAATAATTCCTTTGTTGCCACTTGCCATTTTGCATAATTGTTCTGGATTTGCTGGGACTAAGCAAGTCAGGTCTAAGATTTTCGAACGAAAAAAATTATTTAAGAACCGACATAATATCTTTTACGTTTTATTTGGATAAATAAAATGATGTGAACCTGAGATAAAATGAATTTACCTGAGGTTCACATCGGAGCCATACAGCGCAATATTCATGTAATCTAATATGATAAAACTTTTGATGTAGGTCAAGTTTTTTTTTAAGCGGAATTATTTAGGTAATAATCAAAGATTATGGAATGACTAGAGTCCCAGGAATCATGGTCACAATAACTACGTAGGTACCTATCGAAACACGAAAGAAATTGATTCATTAAAACTGTATAACTACTACAAAAGTCACGCGTAAAATTCACTTACCGCAAGACATGCTTGATAAAATTAAATATTTCAGGTAATTGAAAATAATATCAATTCTAAGGCATTGTTGAGGTGTTTACGTTATAGAATGCGTGCCCAGGGTCAGGTAATAAGCCGAATAAGGTCCACGGTTGTGTGTGCGTTATGTTGTTTTATGCAAGTAATGAGTGAATCAGACAAAATACCTAAATACAAAATTAGGTTAGATAACGGTAAAGGCGGTTATATTTTTTTTTCTTGTTTGTGGTACAGATTCAAAACTTTTATTTAATTATAAAATTTCTTTTATTTCGTTCGTATAACGTATTTTATAAGATAACTACCAGCGTCCCGCGGTATCACCCGCGTATGCGCTGACCCCGTGGGATATTCCAAAAACGTTTTCTTAGTGGATACCTACACATCAGAAAGCACACACACACTTCAAATTTCATGTCTCTAGGACCAGCGGTTTGCGCTCTGCGTTGATATATAGATCAGTCAGGACTTTGAATTTTATATGTTATAGAAGATAAAATAAATAGATTACATAATTTAGGGTATATATTAAGAGAGGCATTAAAGGAATATTGCTGATACATTGACAACAAGAGAAAGCCTATCATGAGTAACATTAGACAGCAAATATAATTAAATAGTCTGATATCTAAAAAGTGGCAGACAGACAATTTGTCGGTGTTACTAACTGCAGCTCTGATTCATACATAATAATGACACATTTTGCAGTTATTACATTGATGTGGAAAAATAATCGTGTAGGATTGCATCCGGTTCGATGGGATGACAACTTAATTAGATAGTAGCATTGCGGTATTCTGACTGATGGATCCTACCAACAAGAACAACTAATAAGAACCTAATGAACTTCAGGTCTAGATCGCGTTATAGATAGTAACTATGGTTTTTTTTATGGAGTCTTCTCGCGACCACGGCCGGTGTAACCCGTTTGCCGAAACGTCGAAGTAATTAATATCCCTCTAATTATCTATAACGCGATCGGGACCCCAAGTTTTAAAAAATAAAATATGGACAGGAAATCGTATAAGTTTAAAAAGTGTGGTTTGAAAACCTAATGGTCAGACGAAAAATCTCATGTGGTCAAGGGACTTCGTCCAGAACGAAGTTCCTTATGTAGATACTGTTTCTAACAGCGCCGAGGCGCACTAACTGTTAGGTAAACTGTGCCATTTTGGACTACGCCAGCACGTCAACTTAGTAATACAAGCGCCGAGGCGGACTAACTACGAGGTAAACTGGCTAATGCCTACTGTACCGATGAGGTGCATCTCTGTTTTACAATAGGAACTGAATGTAGACTGTTACGTTACAATTTCTACAAAGTCAACCCCGTCAACTGCCTTCTAAAATCCCGTCGTCCAATAGACGTCTTATTGGAACCGATATAGCTATATAGTAAGACCGTCGCGTAGAACCATAGTAGAGTAGTAGCAACTATTAGGTAAACTATGGTAGAATCTACACAGACAGACATACATAAGGCACCAGACTTCAATTTAATTACGGTCCTACAACGTGTAAAAAGTATGGCGCCAGGGTGAAGCACCAAACATTGTCAAAGTACAGTCGATAACGAAATATCGATTAAAGAAAATCCATCCTGTTTTGACTTTTTTTCAGAGCGGTGTTGGTTTAGTGCTAAATATCACGAATTTCATTTCATATCTAACTGCCTTACCCCTCAGTACGACAAATAATCGAATTAACAAAAAAACATTAGGTATAGCCAAAACATCTTGATTCGAAATTAACATATGGTTTAAATTTACATATACCTACATATTGTTCGGTTTTTATTATTTATTGTAGACTAGGTGCTGATTTAATTGATAGATAAATTTTTAGTTTTTAGTTAAATAGATTTTTAGTTTAAATCGCGTTGTAGACTGACCAGTCTACCCTAATGAAAAGATCTAAAGGTCTCGAATCGTCGGGCATTGAAAAATCCTAAAAATAATTATAGTTGTAGCTACGTCAAATCGTAGTCTTAAATTTTAATCCGAACTTTAGTTCTAAAAATGGTTCACAACACAGCTTCAGAAATCGTCCCTAAACTGGGCTTCAACTTTAAATTTACGAACGATCATACAAGTAAACGAAAGAAAGAAAATCTGTCATCCATGCGTTCGAAAATTTTATTTGAGCGAAAAAAAACTGTCTTAACTTCATTTTCAATCTCATTTCAATTCATTAAGAAGGTGGGTACTGTTACCATTTCCATACAAACATAATACCAAAATAGAAATTTAGTTTTCTACCCTAATATCGGTATAATTCGGATGAAGATTTTATTTTTACAGGGTTTTCCAACCACAAGGTTTTCCAAAATATTTATTCGAAATGAAATCAAACGGAGATACATTTCGTTCATTTTTACAGCGTAAATTACTTTTTATTGGAAATAATATAATACAAATGAGATGTAAACTAGTAGTAAACAAAATATTGATTCAAATTAAAAAATCAAATCTTAATCCAAATAATACCGATATTAAGCTAGAAATCTAAATTTTTCATAATTCTATTTTGGTATTATGTTTGTATGGAAATGGTAACAGTACCCACCTCCTTAAAAGTTCAATTTCATGTACTGACAACATCTTCCAAGTAAGTCCGCGCCTTAAGTAACTGTTCGTAACCATGCAAAATTAAGTTATCCTATCCTTCGCATTCCTAGTCCTACTTTCAATAGACATACTTCCTACATATAAAAATCCTCTTAAGTAGTCTGTAGCCGTCTGTACAGCGGATCAATATTCCGACCACGCCCGGCAGAGGAAGCACCGACAGTGACAGTTAGGCACCAAGCTCACTTGCGTGCGACCTAACTTCACGAGACCACACATATTGATTACTAACTTAGGCTATACGTACTTATGTCAAATACAAATAACTTAAACGTCAAACTATAGTCTGAAATTAAAAAATGTACTATACGCATTAACTTAGATCAAAGCTAAACAGCCCCAACATAAGAGTGCAAAAAATTATGATTATAAAATGTTCTTTCTAATTTTAAATCGACACCATAATCAAAATCGAAAATCAACGCGTCGTGGAAAGGCCACATTTATTAGGTAGGTTGGAAAAGTGCAGTCCACATAATATATTAACTTGTTACATTAAATTTATGAGGAAATTGGTAAGAAACAATGTTTACGTTTATCGACATTAGGTAAATAAACACTGTGGTTTGTTAACAAATTTAACACCGTATTTATTAACGATGATTCATTCAAGGTATATCCGTAGTATCTACGTAAGCCGTAGCCTACATTCATACGTCCCAGACATTTTGGGACGTTTACGAACCGACCGCTGTACAATCAGGCAACAAAAGTACTTATCCACTGTTTAATTTTAATTTATTAAACCGTTTACAGCTACAGCTTCGATTCTCGAGTCATTTACCTAGTTTAATTAATGCAAAATGGCTGCAATGCTGGCAGGCTGACAGGTCCAATCCAGTGGGTTGTCTCATGGATCATTCACATGAGCATTCAAGTGTCATAACATGCTTCAGCATAGTGACATTTTCCTCGAAAACGGTTTGGCAATTGTTCGTAATTTTGCAAGAAATTATTAGCACAGAAAAAGCTTTAGCGAAACATTGTAAAATTTCCAAAAAATATCAAACTGCTTTAAAGAAAAGAAATCTGACAATGTTGAGGCATTGTGGAGAGTTTTTAGTTATGGAATACGTGCCATGGTGAGTGAGGATTTCCTATACATGATATTCCAGTCCAATTGGTAATCGATGGAAGACAGGGCAGAGGACGATGGAAGACTCTTGTTTCGGAGACCAAGACAACTACGGTCGCTGTGCCAGCGAAGTAGAGTACTCTACATCATATGGTAGGGGGCCAGTGGTCACTGGTCATGTACACCTTTTTCATAAGAAAAAATAACATATACTAACGCTACAATACACCCGATTTGTGGTCATGCATCGTGACTTGTAAGTTTGGATGTCTAAGTATTTCCCAATGATTCACGGAAGACGTCAAATGTATTAAGATGAAAATGCTTTGACCCGGTTTTGAAGAAACTTCTACGGTTGGGATGGAATAGGTATTGCCGGTGATATGGTGAGAGTAGGTGAAAGACAGATAATTAGGTCACTGGATCTATCATTTTAATAAGTAACCACCACATGTCCTAGGACTCACCACGGTCCGAAGACATGGGTGTGTGTCTATGTATCATATGTATGTATTTACAACAAAAAAAAAAGTATAATATGTAGTATATCCGTTGTCTAGTACCCATAGTACAAGCCTAGTGCTTAGTTTGGGACTAGATTGCGCTGTGTGTAACGTCGTGCAATATTTATTTATATATTATTTATTTATTAAAAAAAAAAAAAAAAAAAAAAAAAAAAAAAAGTTATCGAGAAAAGTTTTTTGTTTGGTTGTAACGATTAAATTGTCTAATTTTGATTGTGGCTTTGGTATTTTAACCCTTTACATCCGACCCGTAGTCAAGCGTGCAACTAACTTTTAAAAAATCAGACCCCTTGATCATCAGATCATCTTGTCTTCCCGAACGCAACCGACATCAATCGTTTGGATACTTTAGGAATAATGTGGACTTTTTATCACGAGGATAAAACCTTTACTAGGCATGTAGGTGATTTGTATGGTATACCAATTCCAGCGTACTTGTATAATAGAGTTCAGTGTATAGGTGGCAGACAACGGCTTTAATACTTGAATATACTTTTATTTACATATTACCTACTTACTAAAGGTACCTACTAGTACTTGTACTTACTATAAAAATACCCAGACCAGACATTTAAGTAGAGTATACAAAATATTTCTTTCACAATCCGTAACCAACCGCGCTTTAGAGATGGTAAGTAGAAATACGATCAGTTCGATTGAGTTCAACTTTCTCAGAATTCTAACTTTGGTAAATACCTTTACAAATATTCAAGTGAGCCGAATTTCGACCAATTTATCAATTCAAGTGGAATAATACAGGGATAATTTGGTCGTCATTAAGTTTCTTGGTACAGGACAATAACGTGGAAGTATTGAAACGTTCACCCTTGGTTTATGAGCTCTTTGGACGCGTTTATGTGATCGAATGAGCGAGCGCCGTAGGTACTTCCTATAGGTAGGTATACCTATAGTATTATAGGGCTGACAACATCCTGAATTTCATATAACAAACATAAGACCATCAAACATAATTTTGAGGGGCGAATGCCCCACTGCAATACAGGGTTAGTCCACTTTCGCCATACCAGGTTCTACGGCTACGAAAAAAGTAGTAATACTTTCGCCATAACGGCTCGACATGGTCGATAGGCTATGGCGAAAGGATACTCCAATTTATTTATTCGATTTTTATTAACTTTAAGTTGAAAAGTTGTTGAGTGGAATCGTGCCCCTCGCGTCCTTCTACTCATCGTCGTCATCGTTCTACACAATGAATTGGACGTGGGCGTGGTTTTTACCAGGCTGTAAGGACTGACTAGAAGTTATCCTGCACCGTACTAGACGTGTAAAATGTGTGATAGTAGGTAATTGGTATGGAAGTACTAGGCTATTATAAATCACCAGAAGGTCGTTACATACTTTTACAATTGAGATATTTCTCGCTTGAAGAAACATACGGAAATGTGATAAGTGTGAGTTATACATTCTACATACTTATGATAGCCTAGTACATCATACTTAATAACAGAGTATAATGTTTATTTCCTTCACTTTTTGTAAAAGTAGGCGTGGTCACCAATATGGCCACGCCCAGTTTTACGCAAGGTAATGAATGGGCGTGGATGTGTGTGTGTATGTTTGAATGACAAAGAAGGTTATTAAAATATTAGATTTCTTAACACTTTATTGAACCAAAATTTACAAAACTCATGAAAAAAAACAAAAACTTACTACTTAGTAATTATAATAAAGGTACCATGTGCGGCCTTATTGCTAGAAACGATCTATTCCAGGCAACATATAAAAAAAGAGAAGTGTGATTAGACTTATAATAAGTCTTATAATAAGTAGGTGTTAGTTACCTACTATCCAACACAATGCATATTTCTAAATCAATGAATTAAAAACCAATTTCTTTGCTTAGCATTTAAACCGACTTCAAAAAAAGTCGGTTTTAGGGTGTTCACCGATTATTCGAAGACGGCTTGACCGATTGAGATTATTCTTTTTTTAGTTGAAAGGTCTTCACAAAAAGGATTTTTAGTGACAGCAGAAATGCACTAAAACTAATGAAAAAAAATTAAAAACCCGAGTTCAAAACACAGAAAAATAATAAAAAAACCTTAAAAACTTCTAAAGGCTGAAGGCGGGCAGAATAATTACAAACAGATCCTACTACTAAAACTACATGACTTCAAAGTTCAGACTTCTTTATGATTTTTTTCTGTTTTTAAATATTTTAAAATTTTGATAAAACTGTTCAAAACCCTGACAAAAATATGACAGGTAAATAGTATTTATAGTTTCCAATGGAAATGTTATAATAGGTATGTGAAATGAGACCAATGTAAAATATAATATGAATCAACTCTTTATTTTACTATAGATTCCCGCGGTTTCACCCGCGTAAGTCTCGATCCCGTGGGAATATCGGGATCAAAAGTAGCTTATGTTACTCAGGGTGAATGTAGCTTTCTAATGGTAAAATAATTTTTGAAATCGGTCCAGTAGTTTCGGAGATTACCCCCAATATACATACATACATACATACATGTTACCAACGTTACCTCTTTATAATATTAGTATAGATTTAACTTTAAATTATACCTTACATTGTTTACATTTTAAATCACAGAACAGCAGCTATGCTTACATTATAAATCACAGAATAGCAGATATCTAAACTTACATTTTAAAATAACAGAACAGCAGATATGCTTACATTTTAAATCACAGAACAGCAGATATGCTTACATTTTAAATCACAGGATCACGGCGTTTTAACCTACAATTGACGGTCAAGCCGTCTTCGAGTAATCGGCGAACATCCTAAAACCGACTTTTTTTGAAGTCGGTTTAAATGCTAAGCAAAGGAATAAGTTTTTTAATTCATTGATTTAGAAATTTGCATTGTGTTGGATAGTAGGTAACTAGTACCTACTTATTATAAGACTTATTATAAGTCTAATCACACTTCTCTTTTTACATGTTGCCTGGAATAGATCGCTTTTAGCATGGTACCTTTATTATAATTACTAGTGTTTTTGTTTTTTTCATGAGTTTTGTAAATTGTGGTACAATAAAGTGTTAAGTAATCTAATATTTTAATAATCTTCTTTGTCATTCAAACATACACACACACACACCCACGCCCATTCATTACCTTGCGTAAAACTGGGCGTGGCCATATTATTGGTGACCACGCCTACTTTTACAAAAAGTGAAGGATATAAAAATTATACTCTATTATTAATAGAGATGGGCCGACTAGGGGTTCTGCCGACTAGCAGACTAGCCGACTAGTCGGTTCCAAAATTGCCGACTAGTCGGTCGGAATGCAGATCATTATAATTCCCAAGATATTTGGTTTAATCATGATCACTCTGCGATTGTTGGTATTTTTGGATAAGTTTGCACTTCGAAAGCTGTAGCGAAACTTCCAAACTATGGTTGAAATAAAAATAAAAGTTGAAAAAAAAATTAGCTGAGGCGTAGTTACGACATTTTAGATGTTTAGATGATGTATGTAAGTATGACGTGTTTTGTTTACTTTTTTCTGACTACCCACCTTCTTAACTGTACTACTAATTAAATAAATATTGGTTTTATTGTATAATTGTTAGTTGACGACTAGTCGGCATTATTTGCCGACTAGTCGGCACCTGCCGACTAGTCGGTTGAACTGCCGACTAGTCGGCTTTCCCGACTAGTCGGCCCATCTCTAATTATTAAGTATGATGTACAAGGCTATCATAAGTATGTAGAATGTATAACTCACACTTATCACATTTCCGTATGTTTCTTCAAGCGAGAAATATCTCAATTGTAAAAGTATGTAACGACCTTCTGGTGATTTATAATAGCCTCGTACTTCCATACCAATTACCTACTATCACACATTTTACACGTCTAGTACGTCTAGGCGAAAGGATACTCCAAATAAATAAATTGGAGTATCCTTTCGCCATAACTTATCGACCATGTCGAGCCGGTATGGCGAAAGGATTATCACTTTTTTCGTAGCCGTAGAACCTGGTATGGCGAAAGTGGACTAACCCCAATACATAGGGTTGCGGGTGCTATTCCCGCCAGGTGCAAGTATTTATGCTTAAAAATAAAAATTTGTTTCTGGTCTGGGTGTCTCTCTCTAATATGTATGTACTTATTTACAAAAGAAAAATAAATATACCTAGGTATTAATTATATCTGTTGTCTAGTTACCGTAACACAAACTTGGTAGCTTACTATGGGGTCGGGGTGTACCAATGAAAAACATTGATTTTTTTTTATTTATTTTTTTATGGAATATGGTAGAAAAACATAGGAAACGTAAAGAACTTTAATTTTTTTTTGAATTTTCGAAAAAAATAGTAAAAAAAACTAAAAAATTTTTTTTAATGGTGGTGGTATTCTATTAACCCCCACTTTTTATGATGCCAATCGATTGAGAAGAGCTCCAGGAACAATGTTTCCATAGACAGTTTTTTGTCAAACCTCATCACGTGCGACTACAGGGGTACTAAAGTACTGCTGACACTTGGAAAAAAATCTAGTGGTAGTGGTATTCTATTAACCCCCACTTTTTATGATGCCAATCGATTGAGAAGAGCTCCAGGAACAATGTTTCCATAGACAGTTTTTTTGTCAAACCTCATCACGTGCGACTACAGGGACTTTATAGATAGAATTACCGACCGAGCGACCCGCTTCGCACGCCCGCTTCGCTCGCTCGCCAGAGCGCTGCGCGTAATCATGTTCTAACATTAACCTAACCTATCCAAGTCGGGGTGATCCGTATATTTTTTTTAGAAGTTCAAGTAAAAAATTTTTCCAAGTGTCAGCAGTACTTTAAAGCCCCTGTAGTCGCACGTGATGAGGTTTGACAAAAAAATTGTCTATGGAAACATTGTTCCTGGAGCTCTTCTCAATCGATTGGCATCATAAAAAGTGGAGGTCAATAGAATACCACTACCACTCGATTTTTTTGTTTTTTTTTGAAAAAAAAAACATTACAATTTTCAAAAAAAAATATATATCTTTGCGTTTCATGAATATTAATACCCATTTCCAATAAAAAAAATAGGAAAAAAAAAAGTTACTCTTTACTACACCCTAACCTACTATGGGGCTAAATGACGCTGTGTTTTGTTCACAGACTTTATTTATTCATTTATAATAAATAACATTAATGTTTTTTTGTTAACGGAAATAATCTTTAATTAGTAAATAAAATGTATTTCTATGGGTGCGACAGAGGATTATATAATAAAATAAATGAGAATAATATCACATCGCCCGCTTACTTGTTAGGGCTCATATAAAAACCACTTCACTCACTTGTTCACTTGAGAGTTAAGCCACACCTAGGTGTTAGTTTCTAGGAGAGGAATGGTGCGGATGTCAAAGGGCTCGATCACAATAGCAGTACGTACGAGAAAGGTGCACAGTATCACACAAAAATAACAACAATTAGACGAAGACCTTTAATTTTATAACTTATCTATCTAGAAACTTTCACTCGGACTCTCTTAACCCTTGCAAATCTAGTCACCTTCACAATTTACCCGAACAGCATAGCGTAACTTCACAGATTTAACAACAGTACGTAAGTATATTGAAGTTCAAAGGATTTTACAACGAGGCTTCTAAGCCGCTTTGATGTTTTGACATGTGAGACGCAAGTTAGGAATTCTAAATGTTAATTAGCAGGTTAGCTGTGATAGCAGTGATACGAGTATACACAATAAGCGGTATTTGGCTCAGTATTTGTAACTGATGAATTCGACAGAGTTGATTTTGTGTTGTTAAATACAGTATTTTTTTTAAAATGTCGGGTAGGTACTAAAATTATGAACATTTTTTTTTTCAAAAAATCACCTTTTTTTAAGTGTCGTAAACACTGAGAAATAATATTTAGTTGTTTAATACAGGGCAGCATTCTGGTCTCAAAAACCAGGCCGGGGGCTTAGACAATACTGTGCCCCCAGCCCCCATGGTCCCAAAGTCTCTACTCCGAAAGATTCAAACATGTTGTTAAATTTCATTTATTTCCTACTATTTCCAATCGTCCACCGAAGCTTCCTACTTTTGCTTACCTTTGTTGTTGAGCCAGTTTTTCTATACATGTGCGTCTACAGCAAACTATATATGCCAGCGATGCTCACTTCTTTGACGAGCTAAGCTAAACTAACTTAGTTTAGTTGGTGGTGAACAATCGGTATTTTTTGCCTTGGTATCTAAAGTAATGCGGATAGCATTGATGTCGAGTGTATATTTCTTGGAATATCTAATAGAAAGTTTTATACGTGTAGCAACTTTAAAAAAAGACGATAACGACTTCTGGTTTTTGAGGTTACCTACTGCCAAACCTATTATCTACTAACATTTTTTTTATTCATAAAGTGTTATTAACTGATTCATACTAGGTAGGTACTTTAGCTTAGCAAGAAAATCGGATATGCGATTTGATGATAAAACTTAAATTCTATCTAAACATCAAATAATAAAAGAATTTACAACAGTTTATTTTACCTTATTTTCAATTCGAATAGCTGTTATTGTTTATCGTGATCGAAAAACTCTTTAACAAATTAAGTATTACGCTTTTACCCTTTACATTTTTCCTCTAAGAATATACCTGTTTCAATCGAAGCACGTGTAATCGAAATACCTACCTTATTTAGTAACTTTACCAACGAATCAGACAATTTACAAAGAATTGTAGTTTAGTAGTCATCATGAGGTTTTGCCATTGTGGCGAAGTTATTAATATTAATATTTGCGTATATAAATCCTAGGTGCAAAGTACCTAGTGGTCGTGGATAGGTAATACCAGTTTAGGCAACATTGTTTCGAAACTAATGAAACACTGCTTAGGCCCAATCTCACTAAACCATTAGGTACCTAACATCGGTTTATTTGCTTACACAGTTTTGTGACTAACTCTGATTTAAATTTGCTAACCCCTCTTGGTGCAGTTGGGAGCCAGGACCTGCTAAATGTATACAAGTGCCCTTAAATGTTCGTCAGTTCATGGACAATATCTTGAGTCTTCCATCAAACTGATTACCATTGACAGCCCTATCTGAGTGCGATTGCCGTAATTAATTTAGTAGGAACAGTAATATGACGTGCAATAATTTGACGCAGTTTAAGCCTGGCAATCGTAATGGACAACTTTACGATGGCCGTAAAATCGCAGCTTCGTGAGAAGAGAATCTCAAGACATCACCTGAAAAAAAAGCTTCTTTGTATACTTATCTTGACGATTATCCAAATCTGACGTCCGCCTGGGCCATTCCAACCTGTTGCCCGAAGACAGTTACTGTGCCATGGCACAGTAACATGTTATTTCACTGAAAGTTCAGTCTATCTTAATAATAGAGTAAAAGATTAATAATCTACGTTTCGAAATTATTAGTATTAGGTAGCTTCTGGTGGCCAAAGGGCTGGCGGTTACTTTGGCCAACGAATAGGTATTGCAGTCCAAAGGGACAATGCGGCCAGCCTTTTGGGTACCATACCTAGGGACTTATTTTAAAATTTTAATTATTCAATATAATTTAGAGAATTAAGATGGTTTACGTTAGGTAATCCTCTTTTACTAGTATTTTAAAGAAAAATAAATCACTTCCACATAATATAGGTAATATTTTTATATTATTTGTACCTACCTAATATAATAAATATTCTAAGTAAACATAGAAAAGAAACAGAGAACTACCTCTTGCCAGGCGTGCTACCAACTGCGCTAAGGGGCTCAAGCCACAGGGTTGAATAAAAAACTTCATGATCAGTTGATTGACACGTTTCGAGCATAGTTAAACTATAGTTAAAGTTGTCATCTTCTGATGATAACTTTAACTATGTTTAACTAACTTCTGAAAAAAAGAGGCTAAATGCTCTAGGATACGACATATGGATAGGGTATTGTTATATACCTACTGGGCACTTGAGTTCGTCGAGCATAATAGAAATGCTTTATGAGTAAGTATAGATAATCTTTTCGACAGACACTGATGAAGGATGACGTCTAAAGTCATCCCAGGGCATTTTTATTTTTTTACCGATTAAAGAGGCTCCTTGGTTTTTTCTACACTAAACGTCCATGTCTGTTAATTTTTATCTTGACTATTTTTGACCATCAACATTAAGGGTTAATTTTAATAATTTAGACATCCTATCCTACTAATATTATAAACGCGAAAGTTTGTATGTGTGTGACTTTGTTACTCTTTCACGCAAAAACTCAACCGATTGCGATGAATATAGATAGCTGGAGACCTAGAATTACACATAGGATATTTTTTATCCCGATATTTCCGCGAGATCGGGACTTACGCGGGTGAGACCGCGGTGCGCAGTATATCTATATCTATAAACTGCTTTGTCCTGACTGACTAAGTGATCACTGCACAGTCGATGTAAACGGCTGATAGTAGAAAACTTGGATAGTGTATTCTTTATAATATCATGTATAGGCAATGAATAAAAATGGATTTTTGAAAATTCCCACGGGATCTGAGCTGGTGAAACTGTGGGATACAGCAAGTTTTACATAAGTTTTCTGATAATCCGTAGCCAATATAGCCAAATTATATTCCACTGCTAAAGAAATTCGGTTTTGTGGAAAGAATAACGGATCTACCATGACCTATGATAACCACCGAGATGATTCATCATAAGAAATCTAGCTTATAATGACCTTATCCGACTTTTTAAGGTGGTTCAAAACCAAACTGGACCACAGAATACAATATAAATAGTTGAGGTCTGCCTAGACAATGAGCGTTCGTGCAAATATTCTCAGGACGCGGACATTCAGTTTAAAAAAAGAGATATGCATTTCATTTTGATTATTCATTCATTCGACATCTGGAATAAATATGATCTTTCTGAGAAAATATTTAGGGTTAAATTTTATTATCAAATTTAATATCCTTCCTGGTATAAATCTGATTGAAGACTGCTTCGGTACACAAAGCTTATGTATAAATTGAAATTCAGGCCGATTGACATTCTGTTATTGGTCATAATTAGGTATAGGTACGCTTTTTGTATGGCATCGATGTTCATTAATATTCATATTCAAAATAGTTTTGAAGTGGCGGAAGGCAAATAGGACCCTACAAAGATTTTTAAAAATACACCGAGTTTGGTTGGAGAGTTCAATAGAATGGCCGGAAGTAGTGTGTTCTAGTGAAAATGATCATGAAATTCTTCAAGAAATTGACCCGGTTGATGCTCAGAAAGAAAATGTTTAACCTAGCACTTCGGGAGCATCTACTTCGACCTTCACACCCAGAAAGCAGTTTGAAGATTTTGGTGAACGGCAAAAGATAAGGCGTATAAGTCATTCACTTGACAAATCGCTTTCGTCGGAAGAATCGGGTGCTACTGCAGTGAGGGCCTTTCGTAACAGTGGAGAATTACGGGTAGGCAAAATTTTAGATCACCTTATGAAACACCCAGAAGATGCAGCTAAAGTAGAAGCGAGTTTAAAGGGAAAGAAATGAGAAGAAGCCTACACTCCCGATAAGGCTTTGGGTCTTTTTGTGTCCCTTAAACTATCTAAGTGGCAGTATATAAATTTAAGGGACTCGGCAAGTGAGCAAGGATGCGAAGTTTATCCATCCTATTATGCGATAAAACAAGCAAAAGAAGATTGTTATCCGCCCAAAAAAGACATCAGCATAAGTGAAGATGGCGCTCAAATTAAATTACAGGCACTTTTGAACTTAACGATCACACGAATAATGGAAGCTAATAACATTCAAGCAGATTCCCGTGCAGAGTTGAAGCTTACTAGCAAATGGGGATTCGATGGTGCTTCAGGGCAGAGTAATTATAAACAAAGAGGAGAATTCGACGATTCCAGCATTTTTATGGCTAGTTTGGTGCCTCTTCAGCTGCCCAATGAAGAAAATATCGTGATTTGGGAAAACGACAGACTTTCATCTACATTTTACTGCCGTCCAATATCTTTTAAATATATAAGAGAAACCAAAGAAGTGGTAACAACAGAGATGAATAGAATAAAGAAGGAGATCGCAACACTGAAGCCCACAATTTACAAAGAGACAACGATTGGCCACAATTTTTTACTTACTATGATTGACGGTAAGATTACCTCAATCATATCGGAGACGTCTTCTGCAGCTTGCGATATATGTAGTGCCAGGCCATCGGAGATGAACGATTTAGAAGCGGTAAGGTTTAAAAAAACATTTAGCTTAACTCGAAATTGTACTATTATCAAAAAGTTATGTAGAATAGGTGTCCTATCATTGTTTTATGATAGTCACATTCAACAACATACAAAATACAATTTGTAAAGATTTGATCGTAAATGGTTAACTTGAAAACACAACATTTTCAATCGCTTCTATTTTCCAAAAGGGCGGGTCGGGGCAGGACTTCTTGGTGTCAGGTGAAAGGTAAAGACCTATACTATAACAAATTGCTGCCCAAAGTGCGGGATCGACCATAAGTTAGAAGCTAGAGACCAAAACATATGTCGTTTCATACATTTTTTTCACACAAAGTCGATTTCCTCGAGAATTATTCATATTTAAGTATTCTTGTAGAACAATTTTTTATTGTTTTAATTAGCTCTAGCGATCGCCATTTAAAAAAATTAGAATTATCAACTTTGATTCCTAAGTCCGTTGATTTCCCGTTCCAGCCCACTGTGCGCCATCCATTAGATATCTCGCGTCTCACTTACGTCGCGTCCTATCGTTCACCCAGGACAACGGCCGGCTATGTAAACGAAGATTTTGACTACACATTACTGTTAACACACTTATGAGAACGAGGTGACGCCATATCATTATGGCCTACTCGAAACAAATTGTTTTAGTTCCGTTAACGATGCGACGACTTACCAGCACCTAGGTCATGTTTTGGTAGGTCACGACTCGGTGAAACTACTTAGGTAGTTTTGAAGAATGATTCATACATAACTTAGTAGACGATTTTAATTTAAGTTTGTTTGGTCATTTTCTGGGTGGGGAAACATTTTCTTCTAGTCAACTTACTGATTAGATAAGTATAGTAAACTGAAGTTAACATTTTTCAGGGGTTCGTATCGCATACGTTCTTGAGTTTTTAAACGACATAATTGCGAGCTTAGCTTGAATTAGCCTGCCAATGTTTTTTTTTAACAAATAGGTACTTGCTGGAAAACTAGATATTTATAAGAAAATAAAATGTTCTAAAGGCAATATTTAAAAAGTAAAACAGGGGAACACGATTGTTTATGGAAACGCGAGCCAGTCCAAGCTTTTAAATCTGTAAAAAATGAGGATAGCAAAAAGACGAAAGAAACCACATAATTGATTGAAGCATATTTAAGTAAACATTGACCAGTATACCTACTGTATTGCAGCAGACCGTTGAGTCACTGTACATGTGTAATGTAAACATAGTAGTTTTATTGTAATGTGTGACACACAGAGAAAGTTAAATGATTGATCACAAGCAGAGGTACCTACACTACAGGCTTCCACTTCGTCATCATCCGAGCGATGTTCCCGGTTGCATCCCTCTCGAGAGCCCGGGGTCCGCTTCCACTTGAATCTCTTTATGAGACACAGATTTACATTTTTTAAGTAAATCGTCTCGTCTCGCTTCTTCGACTTATTTTTAACGAACTTGTTAAAAAGGAGGAGGTTTTCAATTCGACTGTACATATATATTTTTTTATGTTTTCGATAAACGAGATAGGATAGATCAACACCATCGGCTATGGGCGAACAAGGCTAATCGATATTTTTTTTGGATTTAAAATATTGTTTATATCTGGAATATTATATACTTACCTACATTGTAGTTCCGTGAATGACTAGTTTACATGAAAATATTCCACCAAGTTATGGTAAAGCTAAAGTAAGAGATAGATTTTAAGATCCGATCCGTATACTTCAGTAGGTTTGTATTAGTTAGTTCCTGTCACCAACTGAAACCAGGCGTTTCACTTGCCTTGCCATCTTGAGGTTAAGTAAGTAGAGTTTATTAAGTGTATCATCTCCTCAATCAATCTTCAAATATTAGGTATTAATAATGCATCTACTCGTATAATAAATAACGTATTAGGGTATCAGGTGCCAGTCTGGTCTGGGTGTTTTCTATGCATCATATGTATGTTTTTACAAAGAAAATGTAAAAGTAATATCCGTTGCCAAGTACTCATAGTAGAAGCCTAGTGTTTAGTTTGCGCTGAGTGTAACGTCGTGCAATATTTATTTATCTCAATATCAATAAAAAATATGGCCGACCTCGTGACCACAGCCGGTGTAACCCATTGCCGTCTAGGTATTTATTTTGCGATCTAGACCTGTACTTCTAATTGTAATAATGGAAGGAAATCTTGTAATTTTAAAAATTGCAACTATCCAATGCTATTTATAGTATATTGGTTTGTGAAAACCACGACATATAAGGCAAATTAGGTAAATCGAAAGTTTCATAACTCATTTTTTCTTTATTGGTAAGTAGGTACCTAGTAAATAATTAGTTTTACTTGGTTTTAAGCCCATTATTTCCTGTTGTACTAACAATTTATTAGAATTGATTGACGTCCACAGTCGTGGGGAACAAGGGAAATCACGGTTTGTTTAGTCACTTGACCTAGAGTATTGGTAGTTATCGAAGGAGAGTAACCACAATAACTAATAAACATAAAACAATTATAAAACAGGTACCTACCTTAATAAGTCGTAGACACATACAATGAAGGTAGGTACATATACTTAGTTGTTTATTGACAGTTTTCCTTATTTATTTAGTTCATACAAATACCTATTTATTCCAAAATTTTATTTTGGAAATTCGAATTTATTTATATTTTTGGAAAATGTGGACTGGATAAACAGCTGTTTTTGAAAGTCTAAACTAATTAGGTATATAAATAAAAGATCAATTTAAGAATTTAAGGTCAATGAGAAATAGCTGATTGTCAAGTAAACTCAAAATTTCCCAAAAATTTGTTAAAATTTCCTAAAATCGTAGAACTAAAGTTATTTCCAAGACGCCTTGAAGAAACCAATTTGGGCTTACTTACAAACATTCAAACTTCCCCTCTAATTTTATGATACGTATTAGTTACTTCTTTATATGATTCCTAAATCCATCATCGCGATTTTCAAACAATTTTCAACCATTCTACGAAATTGGTACTTAAATAAAATTGAAACGGGAAGACACGCTTGGCAATATAAACATTAAACAAATTAATGCTTCTGGTTATTACAACTCGAATTAATACTCAACATAAAGTAGTAGGTACCTACAATCGTAAGGTAAGTACATTAATTAATTTTACAATTACAATAAGCTTGTACGACTTAGGGCGAAATACAGACGAAAGACACATCGGTTTAGGGTTTTTTTGCGCGGTTGACACACAGACACGGTACTACATCTAAACTTTCGCTTTTATAATATTAGTGAAAAGTGGAATAAAAATATACCAAATTATTCTTCTTTTTTAAGATTAAAAAAGTTTATAAAATAAATAGTGGAAAAAAGTAAGTCGAATGCAAAATAAAAATTTCGCGTCGACCGAAGTCCGAAAACCGAGTCCAATCGATCTACCCGGATAAGATTCAAAGACTGTTTGCTTAGGTTTTTCGTCTGTTTTCGTGTTGTTGGATAGAAATTAAACTCATTTTTCGGTTATAATCGTGTGGTGTTTATTAATTTAAGCATTGAACTAAACCCTGAAGAAGAGACCTGTAAGGTCAACGTTGAGAGTGCAACGTCGTTCGATATTTATTTAAATCGTCTAAGTTTAAAAAGTATATCCGCCGATCTTTTAGTCTTTAATCTACTTTAGCCCTTATTTTGATTTCCGCTGCCTGCCGTCTGTGGCAGTAAAACGCACAATGAAGTATTTTTAATGGCTCTAATTCTCTTGATAGCGATGGGCTTCGACCGATTTTCTATTTTCATCAGTTCGTTTGATGAACGTCCGGATTGATGTTACCATCAAACTTTCTTTTAGAATGCGTGAATAACTTACAGTTAAATCTTACTGTAAATACAACATAATAAAACTCAGTGCAAAGTGCAAGTCTGACTAGCGCACGAAGGGTTCCGTACCATTGTCACGAATCTTTTTTGTTTTATGGGAGCTCTATTATTTTGTTTTTGCATTTGTTTTATAGCGGCAAGAGGAATACATCATCTGTGTAAATTTCAACTGTCCAGTGGCGAACAAGATTCATGAGATGCAGCTTGGTGACAGACAGACAGACGGACAGTAGAGTCTTGATAAAATGGCCCCGTTGTTACTATGGTAAGACTTATTTTTTTTAGTCTTTGCAAGAAAATACAATAAATATTACAACAAAGTGGTTTTTTGTCTAAGCAAAAAGGAAGCATATAGACAATTTAAAAAATATGAACTCGGACCTAAATAGGTACATATATCTAGTTAGAACTCTATTTTTCAGCAATGAACTGTCTGTTCACAAAAGCTGTGAAAGCAGTAATAAGTGGTACCTATAGGGAAAAATTAAAATTATAAAAGTCTTTGGTTTACTATATTAATATTTCAAATCTACTTTGTAGTTAAAACAATTACAGCGTAGGTATATTGATAAGTAAATCAATAACGTAACTAATGTCCTATTTAGTCGGCACTGTTATCATATCGCAGGATGTCAGTCAGTATATGCCGGGTCGACGATCTGACAGATTGCACTAATTGTTGCTAATTGTACCCCGCTCTCCCGCACTGTATGCGAAGCTAAACCTCTCGCGTAATGGCTTGGAAGAATGTGGGGAATTTCAATAGTTTGGGGTTTACAAAAACTTGGTTATAAAAAAATAGAATGTAAAGATTGTGTTTATGGCAGAGAAATGGTATTGAAATTATTTGAACATAAGAACCTCTCGCTCTATTTGTAGCCATGCAAAATCAAAAATGGCGCATCACTGGCTTTCAAAAAACAATAAATTTATACTTGCCTATCATAATTGTATTGTGATTTTTACATAACTCGCTTATCTATTAGGCATACCTACCTATAACTAAAAGTGGTTTTTTTTTCATCACCAGCGAAATAGTAATTTGGATCATTCAACCAACTGCGAGCAATATTTCCAACATCTTCAAAAATCGGTTAGAGTGGACTCTCAAGCAAGTCCCTTAGACAGTTCAAAGAAGGTGGTGGCCCGTTCGGGAGGTAGCTGACAAAGCTATTTCAATAATAATTATAATAAAAACATTTTGACTAAATATCCTTCCTACTTCCTACTAATAATATAAATGTGAAAGTTTGTATGGATGTTTGGATGTTTGTTACTCTTTCACGCAAAAACCACTGAACTATAGATAGCTGGACACCTAGAATAACACATAGGCTACTTTTAATCCCGTAATTCCCGCGGGATCGGGACTTACGCGGGTGAAACCGCGGGGCGCAGCTAGTACGCTATAATTACAAAAAGCAGCTGCAGCGTGGTTATTTTAACAGTAAGTACCTGAAAAGAAACTCGATGTAAAATAAACACGTTAATTTAACTAAAAAGTATGAGGTATTAAATTAATGGATTCTATTGTATAGAATCTTTTGCAATAACAATAAACTTTCCACGCTATTTACAAAAATTGTTCGGCCCAATGACATACTCTGAAACTCTACGAGGAATAACTAGATCTGTCAATGGAGAGCCTGTGAGTGACGTTTAATTTCTCTAGATAAATACGTTCCAAACCATTTTAAGAATTCGAACTACTTATTTGTAGAAACAACTTATTTTTCAGCTTAGATGAAAATAAATTAATAGATACAGTAGTAGTATAGTATTAGTAGATATTCTAACATTGCTTATTAAAAAAATGAGCTAGAAACTCGCAGTGTGACAGTACGTGTTCACGTGACTACAGCTACGGTTCCACATACGACTGAGGCTAGTGCGTTGAGCTAGAAACTCGCAGTGTGACAGTACGTGTTCACGTGACTACAGCTACGGTTCCACATACGACTGAGGCTAGTGCGTTGAGCTAGAAACTCGCAGTGTGACAGTACGTGTTCACGTGACTACAGCTACGGTTCCACATACGACTGAGGCTAGTGCGTTGAGCTAGAAACTCGCAGTGTGACAGTACGTGTTCACGTGACTACAGCTACGGTTCCACATACGACTGAGGCTAGTGCGTCAGCTAACGCCCTTATTTGTTTTTATCTAAGTTTTTCAGTCGAATTTATTAAAAAATCGATTGATTGAGAAATTATGGGGTAAAAAAAATAGCAAACAGCTGGAGACCTACTTATTCCTAATTTGTTTTGAAATGTTTTGTCGTTCTTTCGGTCGTGTATTTCCTACTATACCTACATCTTTCCGCAATTGCGGACGAACGAAATTTGTATGACGTCAAACTCGTCAAGTGTCCGAAGAAAAATTGAATTTGATCCGATTCATAATTATAGTAGGGTAATAGAAGATTCGTTTTTAATTTCGGTCGGCTAACATTTCCGTTCATTAGTTCGTATAACCAAACTAGGTCCCCGATTCGATTTTCAGAAAAACGTTCAAGAAAGCAAGCTTTTTAATCGATACGCGTTTTATAGATAAAAATATAAATGCTTTATTGTACCAAAAATATATAAATTAAACAAGTATTACAGAGACAAACTTCATTAATCTAGTGGCACAATGGGCGGCCTTATCGCCTAAGGGCGACCTCTTCTAGGCAACGAATATCGTTCGTTTAACGAACGTCAGAAATTATGATTCAAACTTTAACGAACGTCAGAAATTATGATTCAAAGAAATCGAGTAGACTCCCTGATTATAATATAAAATAATACATTTAACACAGAGTGCATTCAGGTTGAGGTAGGTACCTTTTGTGTTACCAATACCTCTTCTGTTCTATCTATAGGTAACTCAATGAATCAGTCGATCAATCCCATGAGTGAGTGCAGTGAGTGACCAATTGACCATACATGGACAATAAAAGGTCATGGTATACTATACCTTCCATAATGACATTATAAAAGCCCGACTGGTAAACTGACGCACAGAGTCGCGGGGCGGTAAATAGGTATACCTACTTAGGTATACCTTTTTCCCGATAGGGAATTCTGGGCGGCTAGTATTCCTAGTCCATTTAAATAAAATAGACCGGTTTGATACAGAATAGATTTTAATCTTAAACTCTATAGGACATACAGTTTTGGAATATTGAAACAAGTGTTGTAATAAAATAGAAAAAGTATAATATGTAGTCTAGTACCCATAGTACAAGCCTAGTGCTTAGTTTGGGGCTAGATTGCGTTGTGTGTAACGTTGTGCAATATCTTTTTGTTCTTTAAAATTACACCGGTTTCACCCGCATAAGTCCTGATTCCGCAGTATCAAAAGTAGGCACTGCGTTAATCTAGATTTCCAGCTTTCTGCGTAGCTGGTAAGCTTTGCTATTCAGCGCGGGAACGCCGCCAGCATCTTATGCCCATAGTGCTGTGGTGGTGGTGGCGTTGCCAACAACTTTTTTTGGTTTAGTTCTTCGTTATAATATTAGTTTTATATTTTAAAACGTTATTAATTACTTTTTATCCTGTAATAAATAAACACATATTTGATACTATCATTCATTAATTTAATGTATATATTTGATAACAATAACAATAGCCGTCTGGTCACGTTCTACTTTGGCGCCAAAAAAGCTAATCTGTGGTGCGAATGATCACGTGTTTATCGCTGTACTAATTATAAACTAAAATAATCAGCTGACCTAAAAATTTAATCCACTTAAAAAAAATCCTAACAGCATAGTTATATTTTGGATTAAAAATAAGTTTAGATGCTAGATAACTATGGTAATGACATCACAGTATACATTTTCAGGCTTTAACCACAGGCACAGAATAAATAATAGTACTACGTACAGAAGCTGCACGGCTTTGATCTTGAAGAAAGCCGCCATTTTAATAGCCTACAAAATTTCTGACGCACCTGGTGCATTCGAAATCGCGCCTTACTACTGTGTTACTACTAAGCTCATAAGAGCGCAATTCCTTTGTGTTCAGAATTTACCTACGCCTCAGTTCAAGCGTCAGGGTTGTACCATAGAGTGTAGGTATCTTTTTTTTAATATATAAAATTTCCATGTCACAATGTTAGTTACCGTACTCCTCCGAAACGGCTTGACGGATTTTTACCAAATTTTATATGCGTATTCAGTAGGTCTGAGAATCGGCTACCATCTATAATTTATAAGGCAAAACGACGTTTGCCGGGTCAGCTATAATTATATAATAGTTGAGTTGTACATAAGCAAAGTAAAATAAATAACAACACAATTTTAAGAAAATCATTTATTGTATTTACAATTGTTTAACTTTAATATAGTGTTGTATGTATTTCTTACCATCTCTAAAGTACCTATTTTAAACTTTAATGTTTGTAGGTAGGTACGTATTACGTATATATTGTATTGTAGGTACGCGTACGAACGAATGGAATTAAAATTTTAGGTATTCTTTAATGAGAAATTTAACAACGTACGCGCGCTTCGCTTGCGACAACCGCACTGAACTTGGATCGCCGGCGCGCGGCGGTCCGAGACCGATCGGCCGGGCGGTAGGTAATTATAGCGCACAAGTACATAGAGTGAAGGAGGCCTGCCACAGGCATTGATAAGACGTCTATTTTTACTACACACACACACTCATACACACATATGCATGCATTGGCCGTTATGGCCGTGTAGCCCCGGCATAGAATAGCGCTACCCCATCTCTTTCCGTGGGTGTCGTAAAAGGCGACTAAGGGATCTGAGGAAGACTAGCAAACCTGAAACTCCGCGCGATTTCATCTGCAATCCTTATGAATGGCAAATTCACCCACACCTCCTATAGGAATAACTTGATATCATTTCAGACGTTAAGTCCCATTTCCAAAGAAATAGGTGGGTATTACATTTCTAATAGACTGCCATAAACATCATATGCTATCGATGACTAACACAATCATTAAGAAAAAAATGTAAGCACCTACAAGATATCTATGTCTATAATACCTAGAGTTACTAACCAGTATCACCGACACAATGTTAAGATTATTTATCAATATAAGTCCATATCGAGAAGGTGTCCTCTAATATCTTCTGAATTAGGAGTGAGTACTCGCCGTAAATGTGTAGTGATACTGCAGAATCTACCTGTCTATCCTTACAGAGATGATATGTTAAACTACCGCATTAGATTCCTGATAAATAGGCAATTTCTACGTCACCTGCGATATGAGGTAGCAAGTTGTTTTTATAATAACTAGTTGTGCACCCCGGTTTCCTTTGGGTTAGTCCTTTCTGTGAGAAAATAGGAATGTAACCGTAGACTGTGTGTTCGTATCATGCGCTGATCCATAAAGGTCTATCATACTCACGTGAAGGTGCAGGACTCAGTAGACTACAAGTATATTAGGTGGTATATGTAAGTATGTAGTTAATTTTCATCTTCGGCGCACATTAAGAAGGTGGGTACTGTTACCATTTCCGTACAAACATAATACCAAAATAGAATTATGAAAAATTTAGTTTTCTACCTTAATATCGGTATTATTCGGATTAAAATTTCATTATTATAGGGCCCCACCACAAGGTTTACCAAAATATTCATTCGAATAAAACGGAGATACATTTCGTTCATTTTTACAGCGTAAATTACTAGTTTACATCTCATTTGTTTTATATTATGCCCAATAAAAATGAACGAAATGTATCTCCGTTTTATTTCAATTTGAATGAATATTTTGGAAAACCTTGTGGTGGGGACCCTGTAAAAATAAATTCTTAATCCGAATAATACCGATATTAGGGTAGAAAACAAAAATTTTCATAATTCTATATTGGTATTATGTTTGTATGGAAATGGTAACAGTACCCACCTTCTAAAGTTATGAATTCGGGCGTTGTAATATACTGCGAGGAACTATCAGGCGGTGTGCTATGAGGCATTTTTGGCGTTAAGGCGACGGAGGACCATCTTTAGTTCCTCAGCGGTTACCTCAACGGATGACTCCTTCTCAGTCGTCGGCTATGAAGGTAGAGGTGTTAGAGTGGTCCTGCAGTTCCAGCTCCAAGCCCTGCTTTTTGGAGCATTGAATCATGGAAAAACGGCTGATTTTTAATTAGAAGTAACTGTAGAAACATTTTAAAATGCAATTTAAGTTAGTCTAGTTGACGGTGCGGTGGACGCTCAGCTTGACAATCTTCATATTATAGATAGGTAATAAAAGTAAAAAAATAATACAAAAAAATTTATTTGTATTATTCTCAAATTAACTAAAGTAATTTTCTTTATTGTTTATGAATTAGTCAAGAAATAAATTAATTGTACCTACCCACAACATTTTCGGAACGAGATTATTCGTTCAATTAATCTTCTTGTCGGCCATTTGTTTCACAGGGTTGATTACTGTTTTTATTTATTTTTACAATTCCTTTAACTCAGTAGGTATACTTTGTTAATCATACAAATTATAAGGCAATTTTATGATGAATTTATTTCACGAAAAACGATCACTACAGGAAATCCGATCGTTACCGATATTCGTTCAATCGTCCGATGTTTATCTTATCAGAAACGTAGCTAATTCTAGTATATTATCGTATTATAGTTTTTACACAGAAAACACTTACGTTACAAGACGTAAGTGGTATCACTGACCATTATAATACGCGATTGATTGTCATTTTTACCTCTAGCTAACTGTTTGTCTATGATATTATCTACATCTATGTTTACACCGCAAGAATTAGGTTAGATGTTCTATTTATGGCTGAATAGCGTGGAGACTGTAGTGAAGACTGTTTACTTGAACTATGTGTGAAATAGTGCAAATATTCAAAGCAGATCACGTCTAGAACAGATGTTGTTTGGAAACCAATCTAGAATCGAGTGTAGTTACTTCAAGTCTAGACGCCCGCCGCTACCGCCGCTCCAGGGGACCAACCCGACAAACTATTTCACCTAAGAAATAGGGAAAGGTCAGATAGCCATTCAATTTCGGCAACTTTGATTTTCTCTATACAGACACGGTGCAAACAAAACCTTTTTCAAAGCATGTACCCACTCAAAAGCTTTGTCACTATGGAACTGAAATTGGAAGTTATTCAGATTGAAATTTTTCAAAAGCCCTTTTGTTTGTTTACCTACCCTATGGTGTACCGCTTTAATTGTATGGATCGGAACATCGAATTGCCGTCTAATGAGTTCCCCTCGAATCTACACAAAGAGAATATGTACAGAGAGCACGGAACGATATCAAACAAAGACCGCTCCGCAAAAACCCGAAAGAAATTTTAATCAAACAGAATTGCTCCTTGTACGCACTTCATTGTGCGTGGACAATAATAACCCACAAAGCGCCATGCCAGTACGTATTTGTTCGAGGATGTCTTATACACAGACGAAGCACACATGTAATGGACGGGGAGCTTGCACTAAAAGTTCATTTCAGCCCCGCACTTTCTATCGTCTTCTTTTCCCTCTCGTTGCAAATGAAAGAGAGGACGAAACACGGCGACGACGAAAATGTTTATTAAGAGTGTGTAGAAGCGGCCTAACGGGCCGGAGCGTTCCGTTCACCAAAAAGTAAGTTCAGTAGTTGACTCGCGCGTGGTCGCGGTGAACGCTCGCAAGCGCGACGCCTGCATACACTCAATTCTCGTACGTTACGATATAATACAATACATTCAATCATAGTTTACAAACAGTGCATCTATTCATGTCAAATCTGATTGCATGTGCCTCTAAGTTTTTATGTTTACTTGCTCATTTACGTTTATCGATTTTTCATAATTCGAATTAGTCGACTCGACTACAATATTGAGTTGGTATACTATCACACGTAAAGGCAGTGTTTTCTTAAAAGTTGCTAATAGTGCTTTAAGTGTCAGCTGTGGAAGCTTTCTGTTGTCCCTCTCTGTTTAGACGAAAGGGAAAGGAAGGTCGTATTGCGTTGGGTGCTGTTTTATAGTTTCATGATTTTCTTTGGTTACTGCTTCTTGAGCAGATAGTGAAAATGTAAGTTTATTTTGGTTTTATTGGTTTACTTGTTAAGTTTCGTTTTAATTATTTTATTTTGGTTTGGTCTGTTGCCGTTTTGGCGTTGGTGTTATGATTTATTTGTAGATCAGTGTCGGTCATGCGGACGGTTCTAATTAGACTACCGTCTGTTTATAAATAGTTGCTACTTAGGCAACTTGCGTTCAACTTTCCTTTCACGCTATCTTTAGTGTTTGAAGCTTTTAGCTTTGCTTTTGCAATGTCCTGAACTCTACAGTAGCAATGTATAAATAATGTAATAGATACCTACCTACTTTAGTTACTTACTATTGAAAAGGTACTTGAACTGTGAAAGGATAAATGGATTATCTTTTTATTGTTATGGAAACAACACTGTGTTAGATTAGATAGATAATTCGCTTTTCATGAGTAAATGACAACAACGTTCGGTTTCAAATATGTATTTATTCAAAGCTATAGAATGGAGGACAATAGTAATATTTTACAATAGATTAGAGTCCTACAATAAGTTATATATGTACCTAATTATTATAGTTATTCTATATGTGGCTATCAATAAAGGGTAGATGTTTTTCTCGCGGTTTTACCCTCGGAAGATTCTATTGTATACTGAATTTGTCAACAAATAAATCTTAGCTGTTATTTATTAGCATAAAATTAAATATGTATATTATCCTACTCACTTAAATTATGTGGGTTTGCACTTCAACTTTTATTTTGGTCAGAAGACTCCTACAATAGGATTGTTTATAAAATTATTTACGTCATTTTTTATGTTAATTGTTTAACCATCACTATTGAACTATTTATTTTATTTTTAGCCTATTTTGTCCCACTGCAGGACGAAGGCTCTTCTCTTCTCTCAATATAGAACTAGAAGATAATAAACGAAACCCCAAGATCCATACAGGATCATATATGTATATCTTATAGGTCCATAATAATACTATTATTGAACTACCTACTGATTTTTTTCTGAAAGGTTCTAATGAAAGCCCTTATTGATTATGTTATGATACTACATTATCAAGGAGTAGGTACTTTTGATCCCGATATTCCCACAGTGAAATCCGCAAGACGCAGCTAGTTTACTATAGCCCTAAACTTACCTAAGTAGGCTGCGAAACTTATTACCTAAATATTTTAGTAAATAATGAAAGTACGTAAAGGATACCTACACACTATATAAGCACATAATTGAGTCAAATTATGTGAGTTATATAACATACATTTTCCTAATATTGCTTGCCGGTGACTGCTCCATAATTAAAATATTGACATTACCAAGTGGGTACCTTCATAGGGAAGTTGACATACTTGGGTACCTGACCAAGTATGTCAAGTAATAAAGTTTGCAAATCACTGCATAAAACATTTTATAATAAGTATAAGTATCTAGTAATTAATAGGTACTTATAAATAAATAAATAATTTCTGTAAACAACACACAGCGCCATCTAGCCCCGTGGTAAGCGACTAAGCTTGTGTTACGGTGACTAGAGAACGGATATAATACATATATTTATATTTCTTTTGTAAATACATACATATTATACATAGAGGGACACCCAGACCAGACACAAATATTTGTTTTTTAAGCATAAATACTTGCACCCGGCGGGAATCGAACCCGCAACCTTCTACATTGCAGTCGCGCTTTTGCACGACGCGACGCGCCACAGAGGTCGGCAGTTAGTTTCCTTAACATGTTCATATGGTTATTATATAGGAAACTAGTCTTGAAAGTTCTAAATACATAGCTGAATCTATATCTATACCTACTAATATTATAAAAAGGTAACGTTGGTAAAATTTAAGTATGTATTTTCCGGGTAATCTCTGAAACTACTGGACCAATTTCAAAAATTCTTTCACCAATCATTTTCTTTTGGTTCCGATATTGCTCTGCTACTTATTTATAAAGAAGACGTAAGCAACCAAAGGTTTTTCAAAAATGTAGGTAGAGTAGGTACTTTTGTTAAAAGATTTATCCCCTTTGCAAATATTTAAAATAGATACTTCTTTGTGAATCTAGTTACAAATTGGGTATGTATTAGGTAGGTACCTACTATTTCCCACACAATACTCGTATTATTTACTCCGTATCCTTACAAAAAGGAAGATATATGCAAAGGGCACAGGTGTTATCTTCGTGACATAAATTATTGCTCACTTAAGCTTATCAGTTCAGAACGTTACTTTAGTCATATGGGACATTTTGTTGTATAGCTTTCTTTATACTACTTCCTTGTTGTCTCTTTCGATATCTTTCGGTTTCTCTTGATTTTCTTTTTTATCAGTATCATTATCAAACAGTAAAGTTTAGGTACCTACTCGAAAAAATTCAGTAGTTATTAATTGTATGCCCGAACACGATCAAATTGCCTTTGTGAAAAAGATTTCTTTGTTGCAGAAACCGCTTGAATACCTTGTGCATACAAGAATATTGTAAGTACAGAGCAAACAACACCGCCCACGTAGCGAGATAACGCCGCATCCCGTCCGCAGAGAAATTAATCTAGCACACGGTAACAGGAAACATGCTGATAAACTTGAACGTACTTTAACCATAGTCCTATAGTCGAGCGAGTTGCAGCGGCGGCTCCGTCCATCGCACTCTCGAACATGCTTAGCTGACATCTGTGATACCGACATGCAGGGAATGCCATCCACGCACGACCCGAGAGTACCTGGCACCGCAGACAACCAAACATCACATATCAACATGGCACACCAAACGAGATCACACTCTAATCACATTAGTTGCGAGCATTCCAAACAGAAATTAGACGAGATTCAAGATAGGACTGATTTAGTTAAGTGTAGAATTAATAACGAGGAATACGACTGCCAATATAAAGACGAGAGGCGAGGATCCACAGGAGACGCCGGCAGATGTGAATCGCATAAGAAACCAAACTTATACGGAAATAAATCGATTACGAGAAGGACGGTTGCTTGTGACGTATACGGTGATGCAAGCCGAACCGCTGATTTGAAATTTAAATGTGTCCGGGATGGACGAGAGAGACTAATCGGGAGGACAATGGGGCGAGTTCACTCCATCGCCCTGTTCGGACTGTTCTTAGCAATACTGGCAACGTGTGCAGCGGCACCAACGAGGTCCAGAAGATCACACCACGAACGATCAGCGGTAAGTTTTATAAAAACATCATATAACTTTATTATTTAAATTTCTATTTATTTGTTAGTTAAAACATTCTGCGAAAGTGTGGATGAACTATCGTCGCCTTCCTTCCCCGATCTCATAACACTCCATAATTTATGTAGTAGTGTCCTCTCCGGCTGTCTCATGCATACTAAAAAGTTTAAAAGATATCCTGACGACTTGTAAACTTTTGTCTCGTCTGCCTCGCCGGAAACTGGCTTCGTATTATCCTGCCATCATACTAGCATTGTCTGGTTATCTGAATCTGTATTATTTACAAGACAATGTCTTTGTTGTCATTTTTTCCCCCAATTCCTTTCATAGAAAACAACCGGGGTTTTAATTGTTTGTACAGCTTTTACGATGTATTCTGTAAATGATAACCATTAAAAAATACTTATTTAATTGTGGTTTATTCACTCCGTGGATGTTAAATAATTGAGTTGAGTTTCATTAGTGTAAGTCACAATCAACGTAGTATTCTGCCGTTTGATTCGTCGTCTAAAAGGGGGTCGTTTATCTGATGGATTAACGGCCATTTCAAGGCGTATTTCCACCGAGTGCAAGTAATATGGGGACAAAAAGCTGGCGTGTCGTATTAGATTACTGGCGGTGACAGACGTACGGACGGTTTGGAAGAGATTAATGGGCTAAGTGACGAGTGGGAGTCGTTCTCTGCCGTCCTATCCGGGAAGACATCCCTGTCCATTTATTTTGGACCCGGAATGTAACCAATGGTGAAAATTCCGACTAATTTTCATTACAGCTGAAAGACTTTGGACAAATTGTATTCTTTTCTTTTATTTAATGTTTCGTCGGATTATATCATCCATCATACTCAATCATCGAATAGGTTATTTGTTTCTTTTAGAAGTACGTACCCTACATAGACTTCTAGGTAGGTAGCGCTTTTTTCAGACTGCTCTAAAAAAGCTCAATCTGTTTAAACAATTCGGAACAGTTAACTTTCAAAAATAGGTTCAAGTAACGCAAGATCTCTCGGGTTAATTCAGTTGAACCAGATTTAATTACTGTTTAAACACGGCATGACCGGGATGGTTAGCAGTTTCCTGCGTGCCGCTGTGGAACTTCGCCCGATTTTTGTACCCGCAAAGTTATTCGTGTAGCCGGATATTTGTAAAACTAACTATACGTATCGGGTATCGGTAAGGGTTTGGAAACATGCGGCCTTTTAGCGCCACCTCTAACAGCACTTATAAGTTTGTCGATACGCGTGCTTATGTAAGTGATAACTGGTTCAGTCAGTGTATTGCGATAGTGTAAAACACAGTTTAATTCAAACGTTGCTTGGTTCGAGTTATTTATTGGGCAAATACAGGAAAATCAGTATCGATTTATGATAATGTTGATGTAAATCGTTAGTGGTTTAATCATGTTTGTTAATAACACACAACGGAATAACACTGAATATTTCATTCAGAAGTAGGGTACATACATACTTTACAAATAATATTGCTTGGATAATATACCTACTACACGAATCAATATATGAAGTGTCTTAAATCTAGGTTAGGTATAAATTTCAAAAGAAGTTAATTTAATGTAATTTAGTAAAATAGTGAATAATAATAAAATATATAGAATGCTGATATTGTAAAAAATTATATACTTACACATTACTTTTTTTTTAAATTTGCAAACTGAATATTTAAATATGCAGAACTATGAGATGTCCATTTATGAATACGAGTATGAACTCGTAGTTATAAAATTCAAATCTTTTAGTTTGGACCTAAATCTTTAAAACTAAATCTAGCTGAAGATGAAAGTGAATTATCTTAAAACTGACCTACTAAAGAGTCCTTTGACCAGCGATATAAACACAATTTCATGCTTAATTAGATAGAAACCATTTGAGATTATAAAATACCCATCAACTTATACAAATTGCAACATAGACTTTCTCAAACAAATAAGTAGGTAGGTAACTAAATTACAGTAGGTAGGTACTTGAGATATATGGCAAAAATTAACCACGTACAAAAGTACGTTGTGTGTCTATTCTACAATTGTAAATGTAAGCAATTTCAGGTTAGCTGATGCGAGGAATACAGTCCAAAATATGAATTCATAGTTGTTTGTGTGTCATAAACATTTGTTTGAATGCTATCCGCGTCGCAGCACGATAAGTAAAACAAAGGTGTCTAGCTTTTTGAGCTCTGTCTTTGCACCTAAGTATAACGAGTAGTTAGTTCTTCTTATCTCTGTTTGGTGAGATAGTAGTTTGCACTCAAAAATCAGTTAATAGTAATCGGTAGAGAAGTTATAATCTTATACAGCTGTACCTGCCGATCTTGAACGGTACGGCCGCGGCGGCAGTGCAGTTTAAGCAACGCTTGGCGCGGTCATTACTTGGATGGGTGACCAATATAATTGGCGTGGCATAAAAATCATTTTCTCGAGCTACTCCGTGCTTCGGAAGGCACGTTTAGCAAGTAGTCGCGGTTGTTATCTCTGATAGCAGTCGTTAGGTCAAGTTAGAGAAAACTCTAACAGTATACTCTATTTCAGAATCTTAGATCAAAAATGTAAACAAAGAACTGTCAATATCACAGGAAAAAGTAAATAAAGAGCTGGCAATTTCAAATAAATGTATGAGTGTTTTGGTTTTCTTTTTCTTTTTAATTTATTATTACAGAATCAATACCACTTAAAAACTAGCTAATGATACATTTACACAAAGCTCACTGCCAATAACTGATTCTCATTTTTTTTTATCTAAGATTTTGAAATATAGTACTAATAGGTGAGCTACGCCACTATACGGAAAGAAGAAGAATCAGTAAATTATTTTAAAACGATAACTGTAGATTGAGTCACGCGTGCTTCCTATGTGCTGTAGTTACTAGCTTGTGCTTTTGAGGCCAGTGCTATTGACCCAATTAATAATGCCCGCCTATCTCGCATACAATATTATTTAAATGATGCCTAAATTAACTCTATCCAATATAATTAACACTCGAACATGATATTGTATTTAAGATAGAGCTCGATGCATATTTTAACCGCCGTTTTAATGTATTTTATTTTCTAATTACATTTAAGCTGCATTTTAGATTAGATAGGTAGGTAGGTAGGTACTTTGCTTTATCAAATTATTGTTAAAACTATTTGTTTTTTTAATGAAGTTCGGATATTTAATAAAAAAATCAACGTGAATAAGTCATTTGAAATTATTGAAAAAAAGTAATTTTAAATTCTTAATATGTTTTGTATTATCTAACATTTCAAACGAGAAGGTGCTTCGAACGTGACTTGTAACTTGTAATTTATTGATATACACACCAAAAAATAAAGCACCGAATGAAAGTGTTATGAATGACAAGCCAATTTAAGATTTTTTGACACTTAACATTATTCTGTGATTAAAAAAATATGTTTACAAAAGAAACTAAACTAACCATTTAGTGTAACTATCGCCTATTCTGTACTTATCATTATCACTGAGCGTATAGCCTAATGGAACTATGATCGTTTGTAATATCCAATAGTTAAATAATGCAAATAATATGAAACTTCTACTTCGTAATCTCCAGTTTGGGGAAATCTGTAAACGCCGAAAATGTTTAAGGGTCGTTATCTTTACCTTCGTAAAAATGTTAATAAAAAAATTAAAAGCAACATGAGAACGTAAAAACATTACTAATTTCCCGCCAGGGCAGCATACTTAAAAATGTAATGCTTCCTTTCTCTCAGGAATTCTGAAAACTGAATTTACAGTCGTATTACACGGCACGGTTGTGTTTCATCGAATAATGCATGACCTAAAATATGAGTTTGATATTAGTCAACGTAGATTGCAGACAATGATATTACGTAGGTAGGTGTGTTTCTCAGAACTTAATTCGATTTAAATTGAGGAGGAAATCGTTGGCTCCTCTTAAACAACGTAATGTCGCCATGAAATAGGTACCGGAAAAATATCTGTTTAAGTGCCTATTGTACGTATTTAGGTCTGGAATTGTTGCAAATATGATATTCCCAGATATTGAATCATAAACAACTAACCATATGTCCTGTATCCGGTACGTCTCTTAAATTTGTAGTATTTGACTAGACTCCAAATTCCGTGCATATTCATCATAGCATTTTATCGTACTGACAACATCTACTTGATTCTCCTTAAAAATAGGTCTTTGTAGCTCGGCCGAGGAACTACGTTCCATGTTTATGACATGGAAACTCAAAACAAAAGACGATGCTATCTTGTTAAACAAGCGGGAGACAGACGTATGAACTAGACAGAACTGACAGCTCATTTGAAATATACGGTCTACCTTTTCATTGCTCTGAAACTATATTACCAAGTCTGTAGGTAAACCTTTCTAGACTTTAAATAAGGTAACTTTTAAAAAATTGACATCATTTCGCAGACACATTCTTTCTGAAAAGACTTTTGTACTTGAGGCTTTGAAATTACTGATGATTTATTTCATGTAGGTAGGTATGCTATTGTTTCGTTACAATTGTTTACATTAGGAATAATACTGCATAATATTAGTTATTATTATATTACACATACCTAATAAGAAATCTAATGACGTCTGCTATTTTTTTAATTGCATTTTACGCAGAAGTTGCAACACTGCTCCTGCATTCGGTTTGAGTCCACCGGAAATCCAGTCTCGAGATAATTATAGATCAGACAGTGACAGACATACAAGCACTTATGTACCAATATTACTGGTTAGAGAGGGATGTGTTTATTTTCAGGAATACGTTCCTGTAAAATTACCTCATACAGAGTTGATGATAATTATTTAGTTAGTTTTTGAATAGCTGGTTTCAATTTAACGTAATATACTTCAATGAACTCAAGGATAATTATTAGGATGAAAATTTGTATATTCAGCGGCTATTTATTAAAAATAAACAGTGTCTCATTTTGAATTTACACTAACGGACAATCTAAGTTCTTAAAATAAATACAACCAGTGGATACAACCTTATTCATAAACAAAATTAAATGTGTGCAGTCCATTTATGAACGACTCAAGAACGACTGAAAGTGCGATGCAACTTCGTTTGTATAGCTTAGTCTCATTTTATCCCGATGTTTCCTTTTTATCGGAACTTACGTGGGTGAAACCGCGGGGCGCAGCTGGTAGGTTAATCACTCTATTATTAAAGGGGCGTGACACATTTCTAGTCTACGACGTAGCACGTATAAGTATTAAATGATAGCTTAAAAAACACTAATTACTAATTAACTTAATTACTAAAAACTTAGTTACAAGTAACTGCGTAAACTTAATATTTTAGCAAATATTTTCTTCTCTTTATTATTATTTCACGATAATAAATATTAATTAGACATGTTGATGTAAAATTAAAATACAAAGCAAACATGACTTTGAAACTTCGGCTTATGTAGTTTGTTCGGTTTCAATATTATTTTATAAGTTTTAGAATTAATTGAATGAAATGAAAAATTGTGGTAGAGTAAAAAGGCCTTTTTATAAAAAGTTGACTATTTATGATACCTATGCAATACCTATATTGCTTTATTTTATTCTAATAAAGTTATTATTAGCAATAGTAGAGCAATTTTAAAAAGTATGTAAGTACATGGTAAGTAAAGTAGTTAGGTACTTACAATAATTTACCCGTGAAGAAAAATAAAATAATATTTTCAAAGAAAATTCATGACAACATTTCGGTGCATTTTTAGCCGTAGAGTTCTAAAATTGATATTATTTATTTAAAGTAATGTAGCAAACACTTGAGTTTTAGTAGGTACTTTTAACTTCAACAAAAGCTGGATTTAAATCATTTTGCAGGCTAATTTAGGTTGAACGTCGACCGCTGACTTAACTAAGTAAGTTTAGCTTAACTCGCCAGTTTTTTGTCATACAAAGTGAGCATAGTTTGCAGTTTACGCACATTAATAAAAAAAAATGCAATAAATATTTGTTCTGGTTGTACAAAAAAAAGTATAATAGTTTGTAGTATATCCTTTGTTTGGCACCCACAGTACAAGCCTAGAGCTTAGTTTTATATTTATTTTATTTTAACTTTACGAAGTTAAGCTAAACTGAATACTTAATCTGAAATACTTCAGCTAAGCAATGCCCTGTCTCCCTCTTACTAGTGATTGAAGTTGAGTTAAGTAGAGTTGACTATAAATAAGAGTGCTATTTTCACAGAGGTACCAATATGGAATAAAATGTAGTACAAACCTATTTTATTTTACAATCAACCCAAATATCCCAATTGTGTGGATATAAATTTCATATATTTATATTTTTTTACAACATAAACCCCACTGAAACGAAATCAATCTGTTTTTATCAACAGTAAAACGTTTGAAGTAACATTTGCATTTTATCAGCAAAAAGTTTCATTCTATACAAAATAAATTGGCTAAATTCTTTTGTAAACAGTACAACGCACCGAACGGTACATAAACACACTCGACTCCGTTACTCATCGAAAATACCTGTGGCAAATAATAAATCAAATTCAAAGGAATTGTAGCAATAAAAAGTTTGTTCCTCGCATCGTTTCAAAGTCAAATATGGGTCAAGACTCAAGACTCAAGAGTTGAGCTCCAAGCGGCAATGCAATAAAATTTTAAAATGAAACTAAAATTAGAATGACAATAGGAAAGCGTAGAGCGGAAAACACAACTAAATGCGACTGGCAGACAACCAACTTTTCGATCGGACAATATTTATTATAAGTATAGGTTAATTTTGTTATTAGGTTCTTTCTAGTGATGAATAGTGATGCTAATTTTTAGTTAATTATTAATTAAACTAATAGACAGACTAACAGTCGAATACAGAAACGCCACTTAAAATTTGAGGCGTACTTAAATAATTGAGCAGCTTCTAAATTTAAAATTAGTATGGGAATTTTTGAATTTGAGAGGTGCTTAGTTGTTTAAGTAGAACTCAAATATTGAGTTACGTTTCTGTATTCGGCAGTTAGAATACGAATAGAAGTTGTTTTATACTGTCGTATTCTTTTCTATACTAAAGTATCATGGAAAATCATACCATGATACTTTAGCATCATTTAGTCTATGATGATCATTTAGGCATGATCTTTATATTTTTGAAGGGCAAAAGAAAATTAAGCAAAGTAACGGAAAAATGTCCAGTCTGCGATCGCCCTAAATGCGTGATGTTGGTTCACACTTAACAGTTCTTATTACGACGACATAAAGTTCAGTGCATAATCCTTTTGTCCGGATATAGTGAGTCACCACAGTTACCGGAACATAGCGCCGCCGGATCGTAGTTCACCTAAGAATCGATACAAACTATGAATACTAATCGAGTGCTCGTACAATCGCACAGTCGTACTTCCAAAATAATCGTTGCGACGAAAACTTATCTCAATCGATTAGTTTCCAATTCAAATTGTTTAATTACTCGTCAATTTTGATGACAAGTGTTGAATGATATATGATTTTTAACCGACTTCCCAAAAACCTAAAGAGGAGAATTTCTATTCATCGCTTTATATTTTTTATGTACCTACCTATGTTTACCGATTACTTGAAGACAACTTGGCTGATTGAGATGTTTTTTTTTGGAAGGTAATAGCTCATATGATTTCTTTGCTTGTTTTGTAATATGAGTACTGTCCATATTACAAAACAAGCATTATTACATTTGAAGTCAACTTCAACGTACTACCTACCTATAATAAATAAAACCGGCCAAGTGCGAGTGGGACTCGCGCACGAAGGGTTCCGTACATTTTTGAATTGAATGAAAGGAAAATTGCGATTTACGGTTTATGACGTATTAAAAAAAAACTACTAGCTAGATCTCGTTCAAACCAATTTTCTTTGGAAGTTTGCATGGTAATGTACATTATAAAATTTTTTTAGTTTTATCATTCTCTTATTTTAGAAGTTACAGGGAGGGGACACACATTTTACCACTTTGAAAGTGTCTCTCGGGCAAACTATTCAGATTAGAGAAAAATTATATTAGAAACCTGAACATCATTTTTGAAGACCTATCCCACACGTATAGGTTTGATGGAAAAAAAAAATTTTTGAGTTTCAGTTGCAAGTATGGGACTCCAAAAATTTATTGTTTTTTTTCTATTTTATACCGAATACATCTACTTACCAAGTTTCAACAGTATAGCTTTTATAGTTTCGGAAATAAGTGGCTGTGACATACGGACGGACAGATGGACAGACGGACAGACAGACAGACCGACATGACGAATCTATAAGGGTTCCGTTTTTGCCATTTGGCTACGGAACCCTAAAAATGGATCTGAGATAATCTACGTTTTAAAATGTATCTCTTTGCAAAGTAAATTACAGTTGTGACGCTTCATTGTCTAGATGGATATAATAAAACGTGACTTGCTGAATTTTGAATTAAAATTAGTCCAGAAGGCATATTTGGGTAACTCAGGTCTCCACAATACCTGTTGCTTTTTGAGATTATTGTGGCCAAATCAAGTACCTTAGTACCTTTAGTGTAAAAATTTTGTGTAAATCGAGTAGGTACGGTGTCGTTCTGTCAGTGAGATTCTTTCGAATATAATTATCTATATTCTTAGTGAATTATTGTGTTGTGAATTTATTTTTGCCGACAGTTCACGTGTGTATACATTAACGGTATATTCTACGGCGTAACATACAGGTAAATAATCACAAATTCTTTAACAACATTGACAGACCGGTAACCTATTTCACGTCTAAAAGTAGGTAGGTTAGGTAGTAGTCGTTTTTCATTGTCATCGCTATAAACTAAATAAATATCGTGCAATTAAATTAATTTTTGTTCATTCGTTAATACCGTATATTCAAAATGACGACTCGTAGAATCCATGCCGAACAAAAATTACAGCTAACTTTGCAGGAACTAAAATCCAGCAAAGACCTTATTTCCCAATTAAACGCTGAAAGAGAAGACAATGAAAATGTGCTAATTTCAACATTAACACAAAATGGTAAATTAAAAACCGAGTTGTCAATGTTAAATTTACATTTAGAAGAGGTTAGATCAGAGCGGGACAGTCTACAAACTATGTTAGATAGGTTCGATAAATGTTCTGCTGAGTATGAACTGGCCCTGCGACGTATATCGGAGTTAGAACAGGAACTCTGTGAAGCCCATCAGCATATTTCACGCCTCCGGGATGCCTCATACCAGGTGACTGCTCAGCAGAACCAATCATTATTTGATGAGCTCATAGGACAGTCTCCGCAGTTGGTTACTGCTGCAAAATCCCATGTAATAGACCTTACAAAGGACACTCCTAGCCATGCACTGTCAAACAAGCTGCGCCTGGGTAATTGCAGCAGTAAAAAACTAAAAAAATACTTGAAATCGAACAAAGTAATTAAAAAAAATACAAACTTAATAAATAACCTTAGGAAATTTACTAAAAATGTTAAAAATTGCAAAAACAGAAAAGAATTATTAGATAAATTAGATGTTTGTACATTACAACTGAAAAATAGTCAAAGGGAACATGAGACAGAAATACTCCAATATGAATTAGAACTTAAAAGCCTTCAAAGCTCCCTTGATTCAATAAATAGCATGTATATTAAATCACAGGATATTATTAGGGAGTATTCGCTGGCAATGGACAATTTAATTAAATCTAATTCTGAATATGCAGACCGTTTTGAATCTTTAAATCAAAACGGTTTCGGTTGTGAACGCTGCAACCAGCCAGCACCAGTGCCAGTAAATAGTCCCACCTCACCCTCACCCTCACTGCCACCAAGTAGCCAGAATCAGCAGTTGTGTGCCGTTTCTAATAATAATAAAAATCAAACAGTTATCTTCTGTGATGAGGTTGGATCGAATCTTGGGATCAGATTAAATGTTAACTCGGAGGGACAGTCCTACTTTAACTTTTGTATGCCATCTGCATCTTATTTACAGATAATGCAATGCATTAGTAACTATAAATTTAATAAAAGCGATAGTCTAGTTATTTTTATGGGAAATAGGGGAAGTCTAACCAAAAGAGACCTTATTCAATATTGTGATACGTTAGATTCACTTAATATAAACAAAATTGTAATGTTTACACTTCCCTACTATAATGACTTGCCAGCTGCGGAAAATAGGCTAAGATATAACATAAACTTGACATTGAACACAATATCTTGTTACAATAAGAAGTTCAATGTTATTGACATAAATAATATTATTAGTAATAATTATTATTTGACGAAGGGTAAGCATAAGCTTTCAGATTATATTAAAAGACAAGTAGCCATTTCGCTACATTATTTTTTTAAAACTACAGCCAATAACTTGGCTACCCAAAATGCTTCTATTGAGCATTGTAACCGACTTCAATATAATAATTTGACACTGGGTAATTGTTCATATCCACCTAATTTAAATTAACTTCTAAGACAAAAGAGGCACGCTCTTGCATTAAACACAATGACATAAATGTTAGTTTGTCTAAAATAGATTCTGCGACAATGGAGGTATCCTCTAGCTGTAATAGTCAACTTTTAATTGCGCTATCCGATGAGTCGAATAATCATAATTACCCTAATAATTGCCCTCAAATAAAAAAATGTAAAATAAACTATGTAAATAATATCAACCTGGTGCATCAGAATATCCGTGGCTTTGCAGAGGGCAAAAGACTAACACTGGAACTGTATATGAACTCTGAAAATATTGATATTGTGTGCTTAACTGAGCATCACCTCCGGGCTCACGAGCTCATGTTCAGTTTCAGCGATCACCAGGTTGGCAGCTCATTCTGCAGGGTAAATACGAAGCAAGGAGGTTCTCTTATTTTATTGAATAAACAGCTAAAATATAAAGAAAGAAAAGATATCGTATCTATGTCTGTAGAATGTGTAACTGAAATAGCTTGTGTAGAACTGGAGCAGTTAATAATAGCATGTGTGTACAGACGACCAAAGCCGTACAATTTTAAGAAATTTATTGACATATTAGATGCAATGTTAGCAAAACTAACAAAATCAAAAAAGCAATTGATTGTATGTGGGGATTTTAATGTTGATTTACTTAAAGTATCTTCTTTCTCCACCATACTTTTAAATTTGTCTCAATCACACAAACTAACTAATTTGTTTCTGGAGCCTACCAGAACTACTGAAACTACTGCAACCTGCATAGATAACATCTTCATATCCGAAGATGTTACTGCTATTAGCAAATCTGTTATAAACAAATTGCAATCAGATCATAGTGGCCAGTTAGTCAATTTTGTAATAGTAAAAAAACCAATACCCAAAAGAAAAATAACATATGTGCCAGTAACTGCCGTTCGACTAGAGAAACTTAAATTGAATTTGGCTAACGTCATGCCATTTCTACCATGTGATATGGATGCAAACATATTATACAACAACTTTTTTTCAGTTCTTAACGAACAGTTTCAATCTATTTTCACGTCCAAATCAATGGTGGTATCAGGCAAGCGTGAGTTCAGTGACTGGGCCACGGTCGGCATTCATAGAAGCAGACGAAAACTTTACGAGTTGTACGCAGAGAGACAGTTTCATACTTCAGAGGAGTTTAAGGCTTACGTTAAAAATTATTCAAAGATATTTAAAAGAGTTTGTATATTGGCGAAGTCCTTACACATTAAATCTACAATACAGAATAGTAATGATAAAATTAAAGCCACTTGGAAAATAATAAATGCTGAAACTGGTAAAGTCTTTAACAAAAATATTGATTTTAAGTTGGACATTGGCGGAAGGATGACAAACACTGACCAAGATGTTGCGAATGAGTTTGAGAATTTTTTCACTAATGTGCCTACTACTCTGACAAAAGCCCTAAACTCCTCTACCCCCATTGCTAAATCTCTTTTAGAAGCAAATGTACCTGAATGTAGTAAAGCGTTTCAATTCAAATATGTTAAAAAACATGATATTTTAGTAATTTTTAAACAAATCAATGTAAAGAAAACTAAAGACTTATGGGGGATTTCTGTTCCTATTGTTAAATCCTTGATAGAAGTTATTGTACCTGAGCTTGTTATTATATTCAATAGGTGCATAGATTGTGGCGTGTTTCCTGATCAAATGAAATTTAGTAAAGTAATTCCATTATTTAAATCCGGTAGTACATCGGACCCCTCTAATTTTAGACCCATATCAGTACTACCTACATTAAGCAAAATTTTTGAAAAAATTATATTGAACCAGCTACTAAAGCATTTTGATGACAACAATATTTTACACAATAAACAGTTCGGTTTTAGTAAGGGTCGCTCGACTACTGATGCGGGCATTGCATTAATTGAAAACATATTTGATGCTTGGGAGGAGTCGCATGATGCATATGGCGTATTCTGTGACCTCTCCAAAGCGTTCGATTGTGTTCGACATGATACTTTGATCATGAAGCTACGACACTACGGTATCGGGGACGGCGCATTGGATCTTCTTTCTTCTTACCTGAGTGATAGGATTCAGTGTGTCGACATTAACGGTAAACGTTCCCCTGGATCACCTGTAACTTTAGGAGTTCCTCAAGGATCCATATTGGGACCTTTTTTATTTCTAGTATATATTAACGACTTACCTTTCCTCGTGAAGGAAAATCATGGGATAGTATTGTTCGCAGATGATACCTCATTGGTATTTAAAGTAAAAAGACGACAATCTAATATTGACGACGTGAACAATGCTCTCTCTAGATTAGTATATTGGTTTAATGTTAATAATATGCTACTAAATGGATCTAAAACTAAATGTATTCGATTCACACTACCAAATGTAAAACAAGTTAAAACTTCTGTAAAAATTGATAATGAGGAGATCGAAATAGTCGATAAAGCTGTCTTTCTGGGTATAACTTTAGACGCTAAGCTTCAATGGGGCCCACACGTGGAAGCTCTGTCGAAAAGGCTTAGTTCCGCAGCTTACGCAGTTAAGAAAATCCGGGAATACACAGATGTTGAGACGGCCCGCCTAGTCTACTTCAGTTACTTTCACAGCATCATGTCATATGGTATCCTGCTGTGGGGGTGTGCTGCTGACATAGAAACCATTTTTGTTTTGCAAAAGAGAGCGGTGCGAGCTATCTACAAAATGGGCCCCAGGGAATCGCTTGAAGAAAAGTTTAAAGAGATAAACATTTTAACTGTTTACTCTCAATACATTTATGAAAATCTGCTATACGTACATAAGAATAAATCAAGTAAATTTCACAAATACAGTGATGTCCGTCAGGTTAATTTGAGACACAAGGATGATCTGACTGTGCCCTATAGTAGGCTCCAGAAAATAAGTAAGTCGTTCTGTAGCACTAGTGTACTTTATTATAATAAACTACCTGAAGACGTATTTGACATGTCCATTACAAGATTCAAAAAATATATTAAACTTAAATTGTGTAATAAGGCGTACTATAGCACGTCAAAATATTTTGATGAGAAGAATCCATGGACGTGATTGTTAACTGCTCCTGTTCAGATTAAGATCTGTATTATGACGATTGTAATATAAAACATGATAAAAAAAATAATTGGAAAAAAAACCCCATGAGTTTCTTGTGGTTTCTTCTCATCGGAGGGCGCGTTCCGAAACCTCGGTAAATTAAAATCTCGACGTTTCAAAACGTACGTATGTGTGTATAATATACGTTCTAAATGAATAAAAAAAAAAAAAAAAAAAAAAAAAAAAAAACCTACCTATTTGGTTGAATGTCATTCTGAACTGTGCAGCCCAAGTGGGTCTAAAAGGTACTTAGAAAGGTTTACTCATGAGAATTAAATCAAACAATGCTTCGCTCAGGAACGTTCCTCAGTAGGGTCATGAGTACCTAAATCAATTTCAATTTCTATAAACCACAGAACCTAGAAAATTGTTCATTTGCTACTTGAGTTAGATATACATTTATTTACAGTCTTCAAAGAACATACAAAAGAGTTCCTAGCTAGACTTACGCTTGCTGGCACCCTGTTGTTATTATAGTAGCCATAAAAGTGCATACGACATTCTTTCTACTGTTTTTGTATCGGTCGAGTCGAGATTCTCCATGACTCGGAGACTATACTTAGTCGTACCACAGTCTTACTTTGTAAGTATTGCTGTTTTTTTCGTGTACCTAGTGTCATAATAATTGATTGGCTTGCATTTTTATTTAGGAATATTTTAACGTACCTATTTTCATTTTCTTTAATTAGGTATTTAGATACATTTTTCCACAACCGTTAAAAAAAACGCAATACCGAGTAAATGGCTGGCTATTTGGCGTGGCTGTTTTAATACTTAAAAATGTTAACGTGAAATTATTTAACTATTCTGGCTTACTAGTTATATTATCTTCTTCTTCTTCCTGCTGCGCTCTTTAAATTCCTTTGGGGATGGAATGTTACGTCTTCTTTCTCCAATATCTTCTCTAGCCGGTCATATAATCTTTTACCTTCATCTCTCTCATATCCTGTCTCCGATCCATCCATCTTCCTGTGTACCAATTTAATTATTTCAATACGTAAATTAAGACTCAATTTCTTTATAACGATCGTCTGATTTATTCGACGTTTATTACAAAGGAACGTTTTATTCATTCAGACGTATTTAACTCAATTCGATCCCTAATCCCATTTTATTTGATCGTAAATGCTAATACGGTATCAAGTATTTTATATACCTTCATACAATCTGCGTTCTACGGTTTCACCTGCTTTAGTCTCACTTTGCGGATTTACAAAATGATTAAAAAGATATTCATAATAATACCAAGGAGTCCAATTTAATCCGATATCTATACAAACACGTACCTATAGATAGATATACATCTACACTTAATTAAACACCTTCGTTTTGACTTAAATGTTAAATTTCACAGTCAATTTATTATTCTACGAAATAATTGAAAACTTTATAGTAATTGTAATGGAAAGCCCGCGCTTGGATAAGCAAAATTTTAAAAAATATTAAAATTTTTGACAATTAATAAATTTAAAATAAGTTCACATCGTATTATTCATTTAGCTTAATATGCAAAAGTACCGCAGACAGACTATGAATACGTAATTTGAAACAATTAGTGAAATAAACCTCATGAAAATACTTTGGGCCGACTTGTACTTAAATTAATTATGAATTAGAAATTTCTTTGGATGGAATTTCAAAGAAGCTCCCGATAGCTTAATATTAAACACAAGTAGCCCTAAGTGTAAGTAGTAGACTTACACTTAGGGCTTAGGTCGTGATTCACGATTGTATAATTGTGTATTAATTCGCCTTTGCCTAAGTCAAGGTGTTCGTTTCCGCTTGCATAGTGTAGCCGCCTTTAAACTTAGTGCCTATAGGTGGCGCGCGTTTTACGTGACTAGAAACTACATGGGAGCTTTTTTACATTATTTATGAGGGGGTGAACGAAAGTGGGTAAATTGTACACGTTAATTATGTTTCTTGTTGAACACTGACTGTAAACCTTTTCTAATAACCACACGAACATCAAGAATAGAGTTAAAAAGATTAGAGGTTTCGCTTTCTGTACGTAGCCTGATTTTTGGGCCATTTTAGATGCTGGTTTCCTCACGATGTTCCATCGTAAGAGTGATTATAATGGCGCACATGTTTTTTTCATAAAGTAAAGGACATTGTCCGGGATAAGAATATGCTAATTTCTAATACTTTATATTGGCCGGTTCAGCCACAAAGGAAGCCGGAAGCTACTACTCGTCACGAGTGAACTGGAACACATCTACTGATGTGATAGTAGTCAAACAATACATATACCTAAAGATAAGCACAAAACATAAACATGTCCTTGCAATTGAGTAAAATAGAACCACATCCTGTGCTTGATGATAACTTTTGAGTATAGTAGGTACCTACTAAGCTATACCTTTCACTTACTTATCAAGTAAGTAAGTAATGATTTAAGTATCGGAAGTGTAATTTGGCTTTATCATTTCCGTTGATAGATTCACAGTAACACTGTCTATAAACCTATTGACATTATTGTCCATTCGATATAACGGTTCTGTTTGGTGTTTATACAAAAAGGTATTTTAGACATTATACCTTGTATAAAAAGGACTTGACCAGTGGACACTCTTCGAACTTTAACTGTTGACTGTACAAATCACCAAAATACATAGGTACCTATAATAAATATTTTTCGGGGGGAATCGAAACAGGGGGAAACGGAATTGGGGGGAAACGGAACGAACCCGTTCTAAATATACTACTTTGTAATTGTAATAAATAACCAAATTTCACCGGGCCTTATTTCACTGGAACACACATCCAGTCGCCTCTACCAGCAAAATATTGTAGACAGCTTGGTTGGGCAACGAACTTGGGAAATTGATACATTTTGTTGTTGGCAGTTATAGGTTGCCTGTTCTTGTGGATGTCCTGGTGAATATACTGCCCTAACAAATGACAAATGGTGTCTAATTAAGGTCCCACCTACGCGTATTTCTTTTACTTTTATTCGATTAGGTACAACAAAAGTTGTCGCCTAGACGTCAGAAACCACCTTTCAGCCTCGCTTAGCAAATTAATTTCGTTATTATTTCATTATTAGTTACTCAAATTACTTCAACTCCAAAGTGTCAAACTTCAATTTAATGAAATACGATTTCTAAAAAATTAAAAAACTCAAATTATCATGAAGGTACGAGCGCAGACGGTAAATTTATGACACACAACAATAAAAGTACTGTTGCATTATGTTTTAATCAGTGTTTATGATTCAAATTGGCCGATGACCAGCCTTGATATGTCAACGGCCTCCGATATTATAATTTTATGAATGCAACAAATGCATTCAAATATTATAGGTAGGTACCTAAAACAAATATGTTTTCAGACGGCGGGCGCTCGGCGCGGGCGCACAGTAACTGCGCTTGCGACTAATATAGGTTGTAAGGTAGTGAATGCATTAGTCAGCGATTAAAAGAATAAATTGGAATAATTTTGTCATATTACAAAGATTACTAAGCGTAAGCTCTCAGACCAACTAGTCTAGTCGTATCGCCATTGCGGACTCGCAAATACTCCGATACGTAGGCAGGTGCAGCCACTAAAGAAGAATGGATTGGAACTCCTTCTGGAACTCCTCCCACTGCCCAGTCTTCATATGTTTTATAACCCGTAAAGAAACCTTGTTTCAAATCACACAGAGAAGAAATAGAACCTATATAAGCGTGCCTCATCTTAAAGTTAGTTATTTATTACAGTTTTACTAAATTAGCACTAGTTTAAACGAGACATATCCTTATTACTTTGGAAATTGCAATAGGGTGAATTTTTAAATGAAATTACTAATGTTTCACTTAGAACAGAACACAAGATTTGTTTTGTCGTGTATTATACCGTACTTAGAGGTAATCATTGATTCCTTTTGCGTCGTTCGTAATCAATATTTTTTTATAATCGCACCGCTCAGTCACGTGCTCCCCTCCGGGCAAGTTTAGCTCGAGGGGGCTATCTGTGCGGTGCGCATGCGTCGAACTATAAACACGGTTCGCGTAGACGCCATGCGCCACTTTCACGTGCCCTGTAGGCGTGACCCGAACACATGACATGCAGCGAGCGTGTCTATTGTCAAATTAGTGCAGCTTGCAATAAACAATTGTTAACTTAAAGTTATTGATATGTAAATTGTTTGTAGGCGTTATGTTTAACTCTCCTTGTGTAACGACTTAGCAATTCGTATACACCTATCGCTGGTATATTGGTAACTTACTTAATGCGATCGCATGCCTAGGTTCAGTCTAAGTTATAATAAGTCTTAGGGAAAAATAAGGAGCTTTGTTAAAGTCTTAGGGGATCCTTATTACTTAAATAAGGGATACACAAATGTCAACAGGCTATGCGCGCTATGAATCGGCCGTACTATCACCGCACCGCTTCGATAACCGGACCACTACTTCGTTTTTTAATTGTAGACTATGATTTGACACTTCTTCCTGAAGAAATAATGTCAAATACAAGGAACGAAAACGTCAGATCGTAGTCTGAAATTAAAAAAAACAAGTATAAGTGCTCAACTTGGACGCCTTTTTAGAGCACAGGGCAGTTTTTAAAATTGCCTTGCTATAAGCGTTCATGTTATTTATAAGTCTAAGTCAGGTGGCTGGTGATCGGGAGGTTGCTAGGTTAAGTCCCACTGAGTGCATTGAGTTTTGGAACCAATAGCATTTTTTCAATACCACTGAAAGTCATATGTATATTAAAGTCTCAACTTTACAATAAAAACTGTACGATAACGATATTTTACGATACCTACCGATTTTACGATCACGTAAAATTCAAGTAATCCTTAAGTTTTTTACGAAACTTATCATCATCCTATCCAAAAACATTAATATCTATCGAACAAGAATCTTTATGGGGCGGCAGTTTGTAGAGCACATCGGTACTATCGGTAGAGAAGTAGTACTTATTTGTAAAGGTCGATTCCAACTTGTGTATAAATATAGATAGGCGGATCGGCGCCTATGGGGGTTGTAAAAACGCACCATCTTCAATGATATTTAAAATTACCTAACGGTAGGTAGAATAGAGAGTTCATTTAACGTCTTAGGAAGTTTTAGGTCCTTAACTGTACTGCATTAATTAACAAAATTTCAAAGGCAGAGCTGCTTATGAACTGCCGTGCGTTTGGTTGGTTTTTGTGACATCTCTTGCCGTAGGTGTCGTACAAGGCGACTGAGGGATCTGGGGGAGACTAGCAAACGTGAAGTTTTAAAGTTCTAGCTGTAAAAATATTGCCCAATCCTATTTGAATCAGGTATGGCTTTACCTTCTGTGCCCTTAATAATTTGGAGTTTTAGCAAACCCTGCTCCCGAGAGAGATGCAATCGGGAATACGACTGAGATGAGAGAGAGAGAGAGAGTTTTTTAATCATAAGTATAAGTCAAAGTAACATCAAAAGTGATGTTCGAAAGCAAATTTCGCTTGAAGAAGTTGATAACTAGATAATTTTAAATATCGTTTTACCACCACTGTCGCCCCAAAAGCAATATATCAAGATATCGAATTCCAAATGCTGCTACGTTTAAGATACGGAGGCATTTTTAATTATCTTCCTTATCTCAAACGTGTCTGTTTTATCTTTGCTTGGATAACTATTTAATGTATTCGTAATCCTCATTATGTCTAACTTAATTATGCTTAGGTATACTTAAAAAGTTCCTCTCCTTTTTTTCCCTGCACTTATCAACAACTATCTGTGGTCGATACAGTAGGTAATAGATTGGCAACCCTACCTCATCAACCTATCATCCTTGATTGCTTCCTTAAAAACAGGCTGACTGAAGGGCATATTCCACAAATCCCCTTACATGATCCCCTGCCCAGGGGATTAGTAGACTTTTTGTCCACAAATCCCCTGGCGGCGATACGGCGGATTACTACGGAGTCTACAAATCCCCTTAATTTAAAATTATATTATCCTTTTTTTTAATCATATAAAACAGTGTGTTACATAGCCTCAGTCTTCATGTAGCATGTAGAAGTACCGTAGCTTTATTTTTTGTAATGTGTAATGCCATTAGCACCACTTGAACTACCAGCCATATTAATTAATTTAAAGAGTCGCAAAAATGCACCGTATTCGGAAACAGGTAATAACACACTGATAAAAAATGCAAATTTCCTTACAATACTTAGAACAATAACAACCCTTTGAAAACCGATTTAACCCGGCGCCAATGACGTGAAAATAATTTCAAAGACAATGACCATGGGTCATAATGACTCAAATTTCATCGATCGATTTTCAGGAAATTTAACAAGTCAGCTTAATTTTAATTATTGTGTATGTATAAAGGATTATTTACTGAGCTAATAAAGCAAAAATTATATATTATTATATTATATTATTATGTTGTATTACATAAATCAAATCTTTATTAATTGTTTAACAACACATGCAAAATCATCTATAAAAAACACAATGTGTCTATATTTTTAATTTTTGGAAAATATTTCTTAGTAATAATAGGAATTATTTATCTTATCTAGTAAAAAAGAGATCAAATCAACTTCTTATCATGTAAATACAATAAGATCAGTCTTCTACTTCACAACTTACAGTCATGGAACTGCTGCAATTATTGCAGTATGAAATCAAATGGTATGAAATCTCGCTGCGCAGGCGGCGTCGCACTGAGCGGGTCAGCGAGGCGGGTAGAGGGGGGCTGTATCTCCAGCTACACTAAATATGAACGTTTAAAACTGCTTTGGGTCAATATGACCCAGCGTCAATGACGCCGGGTTAAAGCCGACAGCAGTGTGTAGGTATTTATTTTATAGGATTATGGAATTTATTGTTAGGCGCATTGAGGGCGAATTGCAACAAACTGAAATTTTCGCCTAGTTCGATAACAACTAACTTCTCACAAATAATAATACCATAGGACAATGCTCATGCCCAATGTACATCTTACTAATATTAAAAACGCGAAAGTTTGCAAGTGTATGTGTAGGTAAGTAAATTTGTTACACTTCCACGCAAAAACTACTAAACCGATTGCAATGAAACTTGAAATATAGGTAGCTGAAAATCCCGCGGGGACGGGACCTACGCGAGTGTCCGTGTATGGACTCGGTCGGCCGCTCAGTGTTGATTGTGCACAACGCTCAATTCTTTCATCGTCAATGTGTACGGACAGAGGACCAGTGCACATATAATTTCGCGTCTTAATTACGCGAAAGTCTAACCTAGAAGAATATTTAACTAAAGTTGCATTACCTAACTGGTCTACGCAACCTTTATAACTTGAAATCGTTTTTATCATAAATGGACTAAGACCTGTTTTTTGTATCTACCCAAATCCACCTGTAGTATTATTAAGAAGGCTTTGACATTTAGGTTCACTATTTAACAACTGTCTTATTTTATTATTGAAGAAAGTACCTGCGTTGCTGGTTTCTTATTTTTCGATTGGTTTGATAGATGTGCATCTTACGCGTACCAATCATAATCTAACTTTGTTTCTTCCGCATTTGGTATTTATTTCTTTATTTGTAACATCTTCGCAGATTACAGTATTAGCATACTACAAACCTTAGTGGTTTTTAATGCTATGTAAAATAAAATCATGATTTTTAAGTTTTAATTTAATAATAAAAGAAAAAAAACCGCGGGCGTAGATAGTTTATTTATACGCCACACGCATAATGTACTTCGTTTCTTTCGAAACTTTAATTATTTTATTTTCATTTTGTGTATATTGTATTTTATTTATAGACTTACACGGATTTTAAATATCGGTAAGGGGATTTGTAGACTTTTTGTCCACAAATCCCCTGGCGGCAATACGACGGGTTTGCCAGGGGATTTGTGGACAAAAAGTCTACAAATCCCCTGGGCAGGGGATTATGTAAGGGGATTTGTGGAATATGCCGACTGAAGATGGGCCCAGGCTAAATCGTGGCTGACCGAGTTTTTTAGTGTTCTTTCCACCATATTAGTCTCCACTTGGTACTCGATAAGGTAGGGTTGCCAACCAGCGGCTCCCAATCTATGAGTCTACATTGACCAGACCTACTGCAAATAGATTTGGCAAATTAAAAAACGGCCGGCCAAGTTGGTTACGCGTACCGCGCGTAGAGAACTCCTTAGTCGCTTTTTACTAAACCCACGGGAAGAGATGGGTAGCTCTATTCTGTGCCGGAGCTACACGACCTACTTAAAAAGCTCCTATTCTGTTTAAATTTTCCGGCTTTCAAACCGCTCTAACCCGAACGCGGTAAACCGCACGAGTGGTCAAAGTTATTCCTTGATACTCTGATCCAACTTATTTGATTTTAATGTGTGCTTAAACTTTCCTTAAAAGCTCAGGCAAATTATACACAACGGATATAATGGACCATTTAGATGGTACCAATTCCCGAGCAACTTTACAAAGTCAGTTAGTTCGAAACGATTAACGATTTTATTTCCATTTAGAATTCAATTTTGGTGGTTTTATTTTTGTAAACATAACGATGACCTCTGTTATCAGCGGCTTAGAATGTTGTCATTAGACGTGCAATTATGATAGTGTTATCTAATAGTTTATATTTCGTCATGTCCGCGTCCGTCTGTCTATTCGCGGCTTAGTTTCTATAAACGATAGCATTTGACTATTACCTCACATGTTGGCAAGCGATGATATGGTTTAAGATGTTGCTCATCTAGAAGACAAGAAGACGGCAGTGGAACGAGATCCGACCCGTTTTTCTTAGTGGCTTCACCGGTTTACGTATCGGAACATGGACGAGTCTCCTTGGCGCGACGACTCATGCCGATAGGTAACAAACCGCGGATGAAACCTCCCACTAAAAATCCCTTTTGGTCGATACCGTGGTCAGATTAGTTTAGACCCGGAGAGGGTACAAACTTGAACCTTATTTCATCATTTGTTGGTAGGTAGATGTTTTTTTTTACTAATTACATTCATTATCTTATTCTAAATTAATTAAGTTTATTCGATTGTGTTCTGTAGCTTACCTTACATATTTTATTTAAGTACATTATTTATTACACGTCTTTTATTTATCTAAATTTTTGAGATCCAATCAATCTTTATTTTTCAAATCTGTGTAACATTTACCTAGTTTATTGATTAATTTACTTCCCTCAAATTTCATTTCAAAACCTCATACGCGATATGACGCTACCACTTTAATATTTAAGGGTGACTGTACATTATTGAATAGAGGTCGGAACAATATCGTGGAAGGGAAGCGCAATCGATTGTCGAGGTCGACGACACGGGAACTGACCTTTGTAGACTCAGCTGATCGTACAATGTGTCATTTGGATGTAAACTGTTTCAAATGTATACATTTTAATTAAATTTTATTAAAAATTTCAATTACCTATTTGGTTACATATTCTAAGGTTTTTTGACTCGTATTTTAAAAAGTGACTCAGAAGGAGTCTAGGTACATAGACGTTACAAAATTATCATTTGTTCGCAATTGGGGACGAAATAGAAGCGTAGCAAATACACGATCGAAAGATACGTTTTTCGGTGAAACAGACTAACTTTGACAGTCACAAAGGGATTTCACGACGCGTCTGCATTGCGACTTATTAGTGCGCGCAATTCTCAAAAACATCTATTGTGAAAAGTTTTAGATATAAGGACGTACCTAGCTATAGCTACTCGTATCTATATCTGAAGCTGTAGCCAACTTGTATCGCCTTAAGTTCACACACGTAATCAATAAGGCTCCCTAAACTTGTCGCTGTTCCTTGACTAACTATACTTACCTAACTTACAATGATTAAACTTGAACTTAACTCAACTTAATTTAGTTAACCTTATCTAAATTGATATTTACTGTCAGTTTCCCTATGTCTAACTTTGTTTACGTTAAATTACTATAAAATCAATTTTGAAACTTTGAATCTGTTTGTGGTATGATATCTAAGCTATCTACTCTATACTTAATTATATTATATGAACTTATATTATTATTACTAGTCGTGGCCCGCGGTTTTAACCGCGTAAGTCCAGATTTCGATAATACCTATTTTGAATCACCGTTTCTTATCGGATGCGCCAACATCATATAATGAACACACTCCATCGGCGGTTTAGGCTGTGCTCTGATCTATCTATAACTCAGCCGGTCAGGACAAAGCATTTTATATACATATATGTATCTATAGATACCTAGCGTATGTGAACTTAAAATTAAGTTTAAGAATGATAAATAGAAAAATGAGTACCTACACGAGAAATATTAATTACCTACTCAATAGTTTATTGGTTGGTTAAAATAAAATATCGAAAACGTATTAATAATAAAAAAGCCACAAAATAAAACAACGCCTGGTATCAACGATAGCTGTAAAAGGTTCAACGCCCTTAATAAAACAAAGCCTTTGTCGAGATAGAAATTTAAAAAATAAGGCGGTGATGTAGAGATTGAATTTCACAAAGGTGGCTATAATATTGTGCGGTCACATAAAAATCAGTTATGTCCAGTAATTAACTGAGGTTTATTTCAGTAAGAAACTAGAGATGGTCTATTAACTTGATCCTATTTCTTTGCCACAATAAGCTACAAAGATCTTACTACAACATTTTGACACTATAGTGACACGGTTCCATTTCGTCCCGCAATTGCAAACAACAAACGGATTTAAAGTTAGAGATCAGATCCGAAAATATTTAGTAGGGCCTTAGCAGAAAATATCGATCGTTTATTCGAAAAAAGTTAGTAGGTACATCCATATATTCAGTCATAACATAATATAATGCTAATTGTGTCAGTCAAAAGTTTAAAGTTTATATTCCTTTATAATTTGATTTTGTATAGCAAACTATTCAGGGGTACCTAATTAGACTATGAATACTATCCATAATGTATTTTAATGACATTTTCCACTATAATTATTTATTTTAATGAATGAACACCATAAAAATGCATAGTTCGTTCCTATTTGACTAAAATAGGAAGCATTGATTAAATTACCTATTTGAATTAAATAAATATCTCTTCAAGTTGTGTTAAGAATATTGATTAATAATATATTATTATTGAAAACAGGCAATGAATGAGCACTTAAAACAAGCTTATTTATTCATTTAGCGCAGTTTAGCTCGCCAGTTTTTTAAACAAGTGATCTAGCTGTCATAGTTTTGGACGCACATGTATGAAAAACTGCCTCGACCTTCCGAAGCTAAGCTAAGTTAACTTAGTTTAGTCGGCAGTGGACGTTCGATGTGCGTGCATACACTTTTTGTAGGTATGCACGCATATGGGGCTGGAACTATAATCTTTATACCGCGCTATTTTTCTGTTTTTGCAAAGAGTACGCGTGTTTGCCTCGAGCAACTCTGTTAGTAATTGTGATTTATATACTGCGGCTATTATATAAAGTGCTGTTATTATGTAATTTATTTATCAAGTAACCTAATAAGAGATAAATTAATCACAATTACGGTCACCAGCTTCCGTATTGTCATCAATATTGTAATTTACACTGCACTTACATTTTTACGAGACCGATAAAACGACACTGCGATGATTCATCTCCCATTGTTAACTTAGTATATAAAAAATGTAGGTCGTTGAAAGTTCACGACTTTTTCGCGGCAAATATTTCGGTTTTAACATCTCTCGTGCGATGGCATCGTAAAATGTACCAGTAAAAGCTGTTGGGGGACTGGAAATGTTCTGTCGGCCGATAGTTAGCCCTATCTGAACTAAAATATTAATACTTTAACAAATACAGCGATATTTTTTCAGTAAATTCTGACTTAAATTTATTTGTAATTTGACTATTGTCAACTTTTCGCAATTGAAATTTGAAGGTTTTTGAGGGTAGGAGGTACCAAAGGTTACTTTTGGTCTTTTTTACTCTCGCATGTGACTGAGATACGTTTAGTTATTTGTTCGAAGACCTATATTTGTATAAAACTATGGGGCGCTACTAGTTTTTAGTATCGTTATTGAATGAATTAATGAAAGAAAGTATTTGTTTACAAATACGAACTGTCTTCAAACTATTTGCAGACCAAAAAAATCTCGTAACTGCGAAAGCCCTTAAGAACCTTTCTTAAAAGATTTCCAGGTTTATTCTTACCACATAAAAGGGAGGAGAGGTAGACTAGTAAGTTACAACTTGATGCTCCCTGCTCTTTAAGGATTGTAATTTTAAGAGAAAATATCTTTGAGTATTCTACGACGAAGCAGTGTAAAATTAGGGAAAGCGAGTAAAATTAGCTTTTTGTAAAAAGAAATATTAAGTAGGTAAGATATTTAAGTAAACCTATTTATTCTAAGCTACGAGTGTCTTATAAACTTTTCCTAAATAATAAGTAACATTAGTTAATAGTCCATCGTCTCATTTTAATATTACAAGCATTATGTAGATGACGTTGTCTGTAATAGCGACCCGAAATATTTAAAAACGATAGTTCGTAATATATTTTATAACACATTTGCTCGTAAAGGGCCTCTTATTTCACCAATTTCAATATCGTAATGTATGTCATTACGTACTTGTGCGTAATCGTAAAGTAAAACGCACGAGTTTCTTTCTAATAAGGTAACACGTACGGTTTATCATGCTCCGTCTAAAACCAACGGTACTTTTTTAAATCTTAAGAAAAAAAAAGCAAAGAAAGCAAATCAAAAAGTTTTTATGTCAGAAAAGTGGTCAATATTTTATGAATAAAATTAACTTTGGGAGATAAAATATAAAAAATAAACATTTAATTCTTTAATTTAATTCATTTTGACAGTAAATTACATCTGTAACAGAAACAAAAAAATATCAATTTACTTTATTAGTAATGACAACATTAAAAATGCCAACTGGCAACGTAATAATCAATTTCACAAATTGTTCAAATTTTTCTAACTGCTTTAACAAGTGATTAAAGATTTATTCGTTTAAGAAAGTCCGAGTTTTATTTATTTCCTCGCAAATGTGTTATAAAACGTCGTATGACATACGTGCGCTTTGATAATTACAGCCTCTGCTTTCTTGTAGCCCTCGCCTACGGCTCGGGCTAGCAATATCGCCTCGGCTGTAATTTTCAACTTACCGCACTTATATCATAATGTACTATTAAATTACATGTTATGTTAATTTACATATATTATATGTTTATAATATATGTAAATTAAGCAAACCTATGGTCTGTCCATTATAGCTTGATTCCTGTGACAGGTCTCCATAGGGGTGGGGTAGTGTTTAATCGTTATTGGATCTATTCGATTATCGATTATTATTCTCTTAGATTTTGAATCGATAGTTACATGTTTATTCCGTAATTTTGTAATAGCTTTACTTTACTTTAATATGCTTTACAACGGCGGCGATTTCGACTAGTGTAGAATACGTGCGAATTGAAATCGGCGTTGGGTTGAAATTGAAATAAACCACAAAATAAATATTTATTATAAAGGAATTGATTTATATTTGTATTATTGTTACATCATAAAAAGGATCCAAACCATAACAAGGCTTCGGCCATGTTGTGTTTTGCTTAGGCACGTAGTAGTAAAGTTTACCTTTACTACTTTACTTTAGTCTACAAGGTAGCAAACTTGTTTAGTATTATTTTAGTTTACCAAAGTAGTGGGTAATTGTCAGTGGTCAGATCAGGAGTGGTATTTTTGAACCGTTAGAAAACTCTTTCGTATGCGAAAGGCCGCGCGGTCTCGTTCACACACATGCACAACGAGCAAGAGCAAGCTTGCGAAATTCGAACTCTCGCATACAAATTTAATTTAAGTGGTTAAAAAATACGGCTCCAGATCACTGATCATATTTTCGATTGGCAAAATCACCTCAAGTAAAATACATTTTTTTTTTATTTTAATACAAAAAAGGATTTTAAGTGCAAGATTTTTATATGTGTAGTTAATCTTCTCATTTGAGCGATGTTCCCGGTAGCATACCTCTTCGTTTTAGCAACCCCCCGAGAACCCTAAATTATTTGGGGTCGGCCCTGTAGGTAAGTTATTATTGACCATACCTACTGCAAATTGATTTGGCAATATTTTTACACCTTGACTCCAACCGGCAACCCTCCTAAGGATCAAAAAGATCATCCGCCACCGCGGGGGAAAACTCGAGGTTAGCTCGTCTCCCCTAGATCCCTTAATAGCACCACTATAATTACGCGAATCATTTCGCAAATGACAAAACAAGGGAGATAATCTCATAATGATATTTTTTTTTCAAATTACGAGCTCATTTTAATCTCGTAAACTAAAATTCACATAGAAAAGCGGTGTAATATTATATTATTTAAGATACGTATCAATGTAATAAATTGATAAAATAATTAATATTAATAGATTACGAACTTTGGAATACCGATATTTTTCATATTCATACCGATTTTCTATAGTCTGTGGTTTTTCCCTTCCCTCGAGTGGGCGGGTCCCGCCGATGAAATATGACAATACGCTTGGTACAGTTAACCAAAAATAAAAACAATACTTCATGAGGATAATGTGTCACAGGAATCAAGCTATAATGGACAGACCATAGGTAGGTTCAACTTTAATTTGAAATCAATTTCAAAGGATCTGTTGCGTAGTATTTATAATCTCTTTGCTATTAAAAAGGTTATGGTAGGTAAAGCTAATCAAAAAGAATACGTGACGGGTGGTTTTAAATAAAATTGTTTATATTAAAAAAAAAAACTTGATTGAAACAAGTTCATTTATTTTGTTTATGTACCTACTTACAATATTTTTATTTACAAAACAATATATAAGATAAACACACTAGCCACTGTATTTCGTGGTTTTCTCTAATCAAAATCTATTGTCAATCTAAAAAGGGATTAAATGTCAATTTTGTTGCTTGATTAAACAATTAAAACAGGTATACATACCTAATCTAAAACAAAATATTTTGTACTCGCTTATTATTACTGAGTTAACCTTTCTTTAGCTTAAATTATTTTATGCATTTTTCATTTAAAATTATTTAACTTACTCCGAGAGCAACTCTCCTTCAAAGGTGCCTCACTGACCTAGAATTATAATTATGGTAAAGGTTAGCGAACGATATTTATTTTTGCAGTTATTTTTAATAAAACAAAATAAAGTTTTTTTTTATTGGCTCGTGTCTCCACGTTGCCCAAATTGCGGGACCCAGTTCAATATATTGTAATCTCATATAACTTAAATTTCCAGTAGTAAGTGCTACCTATCTTGTTTCGTGAACATTATGATAACCTTTTCGGAGATTTCCGTTTCAGATATAGGTATTGGTATCTTGAAGTTATTTGTAAGCAACAGTAACGTCAAGCTTTTAAGTTTTTCATAAAATCTCTTGAATTTAAGCAATTTTTCATTTAAATAACATTTACATTTTTCAAAGTTTAACTTTAACTTATTTACTTTATAAGTTTAGATTTACATTTTTCTAAGGCGAAGCGACATGTAGATCCAGTGTTGCGCGTCAAGTTTCGGGGCAAAATGTCCCCTAGACTATCGAATGCTTTACGCTCAAATCCTTGAATAGAACCCTAGTGATTTCGACCAAACCACAAACACAAAGGAAATTACGTAACTACGTAAACCCTGGCAATTTCCAGGCCCAACCGTTCCCTAGTTGTTTTATCATCAACCACATCAAGCCATCAATCGTGGTTAGATTGACAAACACGCTGGACAAATCAATGACTGGCTCCGATAGGTGAATGACTCGTTGATTAACATGACAGTAATGTCATGTTGTCGATAAAGGCGTTTGCTGTAATGATGTGAATTAGGAAACAACCAAAACATCTTCTGTAAGTATATAAAATTCCTGACTGAGTGAGTCAGTGACTAATAGATCAACGCGCCACCTAAATCACTGGTTCTAGAGATATTAAATGCATATTCTTTACATATGAAGTAAAAACAAAAGAGCTTCTTGGAATTTTCTACGGGACTTACGTGGGTGGAATCGCAGGAGACACAACTAATTTAATTTTCATTGTCGAGACTCAAGGTCATTTTAATTAACACTCACTATAAAAAACCATAATGTATGAAATGTTACTATCAACTTTTAACAACCATCCAAAAAAATAGAATAAAAACCCGGCCAAGTGCGAAACTCGCGCACGAAGGGTTCCGTACCACTATCACAATTGGGGAAGGAACCCTAAAATGGTTTACAACAACTTTGATTCAAAGAAAATCTGAAACTTATAAGAAACTCTTTGGACAGTGAAGGCAGACTAGTATATTTGACAGATAGGGCAGCCATTTTGAATTCCATGACCAACTCGATTTGTCCTGACCAATCAGAAGCAACCTCACATTGTACTAAACTCCTTGTTATTTTTTAAACACGTTTGTTGTATGGGAGCCCCTCTTAAATATTTGTTTTATTTTGTTTTTAGTATTTGTTGTTGTAGCGGCAACCGAAATACATCTTTTGTGAAAATTTCAACCTTCTAGCTATTACGGTTCATGAGATACGGCCTGGTGACAGACGGACAGACGGACAGACGGACGGACGGACGGACGGACGGACGGACGGACGGACGGACAGACGGACAGACGGACAGACGGACGGACAGACAGACAGACAGACAGACAGACAGACAGCGAAATCTCAGTAATAGGGTCCCGTTTTTACCTTTAGGTACGGAACCCTAAAAATGATGGGCAGTTCTTAAGCAGAAAGTCTACCTACATTTTCTGCAAACGTATTCTGTTATCACCCTTGATAAAGACACTAGAGCAAATATGTTTATGTCATAAAACCTATTTCTGCCGAGACCATGCTATACCATTTTGATTTCCTTAATCATGTTATACAAATAAATTTTAGAAAAATTAGAACGTGAAAAAAATCAATGCCATGATCATGGCTGATATAGGTTATATGGCATATATATCCAGGGAAGAAACAGTCGACTACGATTGCAAAGTTTGTATGGAGAAAAGAGTAGGTAGACTTTCCACTTAAGCAGGCCTGCCTTTGAATTGTTTGCCTTAAAACACATTATTCATGGTAAGTACGAGTATAAACCGGGTACTTTTAAACAAAGCAATTTAGGTCTTATATGATATAGCCATAAGAGCTCGTGGTCCCTGACTCATTATAATTCATAAACTAAGGTTAAAGCAAGTTATATGATGTGTTGAAGTTTTTAAATTGTGGCATGTTAATATTTGTTTTCATGTCTACCCAAATACGCATATCATTCTCAATCTCTTTAGCACGTGTCGAGTGTAACTAGTCTAGGCACAAAGCATCATTAGTCATTCTTATGACGTCTAATGACGCTGTCTAATATTAATGTTTCTCCTCTATAAAAGCTACTGTAATAGTTCTAGTGTTTGTAATACTTTGAGCTTTGTTTTAGCACGTCTATGTGTTGTCTTAGTTATCCCACAGTCCTAAGCTCCCGCATGTGATCAGTGATCCCTGGTTGGTACTTGTAGGGTAATCTATTGGTGAGAGATTTCAACCGTAAATGTGGGTCGTTAAGTCGTACTCGTACCTATACTTCGTTATTTAATTATATACTACTAATTGGAACGACAACAATAATATATTACTACTAATTATATATTAGACACATCTTTCTAAAGAAAAAATGTTAAATACAAGGAACAAAAACGTCAGATTATAGTCTGAAATTAAGAACGTGATATGTATGTGTAGGGAGTAATTTAAGAATCATTATAAAAACAGAACTTAGTAGAGAAAAGCTTAATATTTATTTCTGAAATACGCCCTTTTCTCATAATATTATTCAAATTTTATATCAGTTAAGACAATGTTTAAACTAAAATTAAGATAATATTAAAGAAGAAACTTACCTGGGCGCTGCTCATATTTCTGTTCTAATCGTTGTCTAAGGTTTTACAGGTCTTTAACCTAAAATACCCTTGAAATAAAATCACTAAAAAAGAAATAATCTCTTTAAAAATATGCCTCAGAAAATCAAGTAATATTAAGTTAGAGATATATCACTCCCAACAGACCGTAAGAGACGTTTCAAAAATCCAAATAGAGGTGAAAAAAGTTGAGTATTTTGTGTGTATTTCAAATAGGCATACATACAATATTTATAAATTAACTAAATATTCAATTTGAAAGTAACTATAAAACCGAAATTTTATTTGAAGGATTCAGAGTGGAATAACAAGGGGATGAGTGGTGAAAGTAACTCGAATGTCTCAATAAAAGCTCGAATAAGTTCACAAAATATAAATAAATAAGCGCTCGAATACACTTTTGCTTTATAACCCCTTACCTTTGTTTCTCGATTCAATTTCTCTGAACTGCAGCTAGAGTGTTACGTTTTTGATATGCATGTAACAACTTCATCAACACTACTAAACGCATATAGTAACCTATGAAATTAAATAATCTAGAACACGCAACCAAAAACTTCTAAGAAACACTTGACTTTATAACTCTTCGTATCGTTTCAACAGACAACGCTTTTTACTGTTTGTTTTGTTAGTCAATAGATAAAAGTTATCATCAAAACATTACATAAAGTATACCTACATATCTTCTTCTTTTACATAGGTATCTTCTTTTGCATGCATAATAATATATCTTCTAGAATAAATGAGATCACACAGCAGATTTTGAAGCACCATTCTGTTAAAAATCACGATTATTTTTCGCTTTTAATCAAGAATTTCTAGTGCAATACATCACAAATGAGAATCTAATCTAACCTCTTTAAACCTAAGAACAATTAATAACCAGCTCCTTTTAAATAAAGTTTTCATAGTCGAGTTAACGATCGAGAACCGCTAGTAGCACAACATACAGATTTACAGTCGGACAATGATTCCGAACACGTGTGTTTTACTGCAGGCCGGCGCCTCGCCGGTTAGCTGACTGCTGTGACCTGGGACAGTTAAATCCCAGACCTTCAATCAATATTTATTCCTGTTACAAACATGTGACAAAAATATGTAAGAATCGTGACTGTATTCTGATTGGAAATGTTTTATGAGCTTTTATACACGCGGAAACTATATCTAGTTTACTAAGGCTCAATTCGACCAAACTAGAATTGGCAATTCTCCGCAGAAATTGTTATTTTTTCATCTTTATTAACAGCTCGAGAGTCTCTCGAACGAAAGACGATTTATGCGAAGAATTGGCTTATTCCAGTTTGGTTGAATCGAACCTTAGTCGAATCAAAACCAAGTATTTGTAGGTACCGACATTAACATTTAATTTTTTCGTCGGTCTTTTTCGATCTTTATTTCATCATTCATTGTTATTTTTACCCGACTACGGCGAAGCCAAATGGTAGAGTTATGTTTTTCAGCACCCGTATTATCTATTTAGTGAATAACTCAGTTTCAATAATACTATCCAGTACATTTTGCTTGTTTGCTATAATCACTGGTAATAACGTTACGTCAAAGCAGCAATGTACCTACTGCACTGCACAGTATATGAAACTTAGTTAAACTATATTGGTAATTTATAATACGGGTAAATTCAGGCTTCTCCATTCGCCATTCAATAAATAATCTTTATCACACAATCATTATAGTGCTTATTTTTCTTAATCGTCGATTTTAACGTGATTTTTCAACAATTTCAGTAGAAAGAAAACATCTCATTCTAAGGAACCAGACAAGATGTTCGGATACCTACAGAAACCTGACTTCACATTGCGTGTGTGTGTTTCATGTGATCGTATTCCCACACATTCGTATTTAATTCTGAACTACGATGTATTTTACTTACTGTACGAGTAGGTATATGGGAATTAGTATGGGATTTATTTCATTCACAGAATTTTAACAGACTTTGTTCTGTTTTCAATTCAACATATTTACGCTATGAATCACGCTCAGTCTGAAGCTGAACAAATTAATTCAGTACCTAATTGTTGTCGTTCCAATTCAATTTGCAATCTGTTTGTTCAATGTTGCTATTAAATTACCTATTGAAATCTATTAAACCGTTTCATTTGAATGAGATCGACGAACTTGGGGGGTAGGGTAGGGTGAAACACTTGATAAAGGACGCTGACGATTTGTGGGTAAATCTCTATTCGTGGCTATTATCTAACTCGTTATAACTGAGATTGATAGGTGCTATGCAGTACATACATGCTGATTGCTTTTAGGTGATCACTGGTGATTAGCATTATTTTTAACCCCCGACGGAAAAAGAGGGGTGTTATAAGTTTGACGTGTCTGTCTGTCTATCTGTCTGTCTGTCTGTCTGTCTGTGTATCTGTCTGTGGCATCGTAGCTCACGAACGTATGAACCGATTTCAATATAGTTTTTTTGGTTGATAGATGACTTTTGCGCGAGTGTTCTTAGCTATGTTTGATCAAAATCGGTTCAGCCGTTCATAATATATGTTGGTTAAAGCTCGGAAATAAAAACCGAATGTTTTCAAATATGCCCGAGTGGGGTATCAAATAAAAGAGCATGACTTTTGTGACAAGAATATGCATGTTTAATCAAAATCGGCTTAGCCGTTCAAAGTATATGTAGGGTCAAACTCGGAAATAAAAACCGAATGTTTTCAAATATGCCCGAGTGGGGTATCAAATAAAAGAGCATGACTTTTGTGACAAGAATATGCATGTTTAATCAAAATCGGCTTAGCCGTTCAAAGTATATGTAGGGTCAAACTCGGAAATAAAAACCGAATGTTTTCAAATATACCCGAGTGGGATATCAACTGAAAGGACGTTACTTTTGTGACAACAATATGCATGTTAAATCAAAATCGCTCTTACAAAAAGGATGAAATAAAAAAATTTAATTAAAAATTTAAAAAACCCCCGACTTAAAAAATCTTCCAAGTTAAAACAAAACTAAACTTTAAAAAGGCAAAAATAATAAGCCGAAAACAAATTTCATGTCTTTGAGTAGGTATGAGGTACCTTACGTTCTTAGATTCTATAAGCACGGGTAGGTTACCATCAACTTCTGTGACACATTCCCGCGTCCCCCGACGCGGGAACGTAAGGTACCTCATACGGCTTATTATTTTTGCCTTTTTAAAGTTTAGTTTTGTTTTAACTTGGAAGATTTTTTAAGTCGGGGGTTTTTTAAATTTTTTTAATCCTTTTTTGCCAATGCCAAAGAAGAATGGCTAAGCTGAGCGAACTCTTTTACGTAAATAAAATAGGGTTGTATTTCTACCGTAAAATAGTGCAACCGAAGCGGAATCATGTGTCAGTTCACACTAAAGCGAAATAATCTAATTTTTGCTCTTTCTGTCCGTTTTACCATTTCGGCTTGACTTGAGTCTTTGTAGTCTTTCTTTCTTTTTTTCATACACCAATGTATGAAGTTTTGCATGGGAAGGGGTCATTAATGACTCCGCTCAGCTCGCTGCGGGAACGCGACTTTAGGTTAAGCCAAGCCAAGTACCTACCTACATGAGGCAATAGATGTGACTCTATTTCTCTCTATCTTCTAAGCTAACAAACCATACAGTATGATTATTTTGAGTAAATTTTCCGTAATTCGCGTTACCTCGGTTATCTGATTAATCGCTCAAATAAAGTGTGTTTGATGTTCTTATTTGAATCATCTGTGTGAATAAAGCTGTTTCAGTATAGGTACCTACAGTTACAGAATTTTTTTCCTTACACTATGAAGGTAGGTAGGTATACTAAACATGGTTTCTCAAAATGTTTACTTGCACTTAATAAATAAATTTGTTTTTGCAAAAAAAAACACCCGGTACGAAATTTTTAAAGCATTTTTTCAAAAACAGTAAGTTTAGTTTAACTTTAGTTTAGCTAAAATTACTCGAAGTTCGCAGCTAGGAGAACTAAGCTATAAAAATGTCAGACAAGTGACAAAATGTGAACTAAAGATTAGACATCTCTAATCACAAAACAAACGTTTTTATTGATAGAAAACACAATTAAAAGATACAATTAAACAAACTAAACACATAAAATAAAATACACTTAACCTAAAATAACCCATCCCCAAGCGTTCCCGATGCAAAGCTGTCCAAAATGCTAGCAGCATTCCCGCGTTGAACCGCAATGGACAACCTTTGCAGCAGGAACGCTCCGTAACGGACATCATGCCCCCTCTCCCTTAACTCTAATCTCTATGTTACCGCCACCTCTGCTTTGTATTCGCTTTGCTCCATATTTTACCTCCATCATGTCACAATATCAATAAACTATAAACTACACCCGATGTAATTGAAACCACGGGATGTAACCTATCACATTTCACATCCATTGAGAAGCTTTTCTGAACTTTTCAAAACGTACATCATACGAACTTCGACTTTGATACTTAGATTTTAGGGTACATTATTCAACTACGTTAAAAGAGAGTTCAGAACCATTGACCTTTATATTCATTATGGCTTCAATGAAACGGATGACTGTAGGGATTAAGTCAATAATGTTAACAACAATGGTTATTGACAATAATTACCGATCTTATTATTGAGATAAGGGGAAGAAAACCGGATAATAGTAAAGAGAGGTATATAAATAATTAAAAAAATAAGTGATAAGTGGGCAGATGTAGGCACCTATGTATATCCAAAATAAATAGTGCTTGACAAGGATCTAGATTAGGAGCTGAGGGTTTGTTATTATATTTACATTCTGGTCTTACAAATGTTATTATAATTATTGTTTTTTAAATTGTATGCTAACATGTTTTATTTTTATCTCATACTAGCTGTCAATCCTGAGGGAATTAAAAAATCCTTTCTTGGACGTCTAGCTTACATCACACGCCTACACTCCAAATTTCAGCCCTCTACTATCAGCGGTTTAGGCTGTGTTGATCCACCGGAGTCAGTCAGTCAGGCAGGACAAAACTTTTTGTAGATATTATATAGATTATGATCTGATTTGACACTTTCTAAACATTAATATTCTTTTACCTATGCTAGAGGCTTCGCTTTAAGAGGACAGTCTCCATTCTCTTTCTCCATACAAACGTAGTTTACATTTTCCTCCCTGGATAAAGACATTAGAGCAAAAATATGTTTATGCCATAAAACCTATATCTGTCATGACACTACCTTTTTATTTTATTTTTATTTCTAATTAAAATAATAATAAAAAAAAGAAAAAAAAAGGTAGATGCATAGTCATGACAGATATAAGTTTTATGGCATAAACATATTTGCTCTAATGTCTTTATCAAGGGAGGAAAATGTAAACTACGTTTGTATGGAGAAAGAGAATGCGAGACCATTCTCTTAAAACTCGTTCGTCAACTAAATGTAATAATAGCGTTTTTAACTAATAATACTATATTTAACGAAAATATTAGAGTTTTGTAATTTCTGTTCACGATCTGAGCTTGTACAAAGTGAAAATTTATAATTGAAAATCATAACTTAACGTCAAAAGTTCCTGAAAGCTTTATGGCGTTGTGCCTATAGCACTCTCCGAGGGACAACTTGCATGTTAAAGTAATAAACATTAGGCAGACGATCTACCATAAAAGTGACGTCGTTATCTTCAACAATTTCGTTTAAAACAACTCTTAACTTAACGATTTTAATGAATATACTGCTACTACAACGTGTTGTAAAATTCAAAGGTATAATCTGAATATCGATTGCATTTACATACATAAGTCTGTACCTACAAAGTATGTATCATCATAAGTCACCAAAAAAATGTTACCTTTTACAATAAGACCCAAAAATGAAAAACGACGGTTATGCATTTGATTAATTGAGGGCGGTACTTTCCAGAACCAATAATAATGCAAAAAAAATATTTCAGCCTTAGTGCCAAAACACAACATGGTAATAAAAACCACTTAAATAAACCCCGCCCACGAATAAATCACGCAATGGACCAATACAATAGTTGTTGGTAACACCAGATTCATGTTTCTTAAATTGATTGCTTTTGGTATAAAGTTGCGGAAACGTGAAAAGCATTTAGGTACAACTTTATACTTGAAGCTTTCTGCTTGATAAGCACCGAACCCCTTTACAATCTATAACGTTTTATGTAGTCAAACGTTTTATGTAGTTACGTAGCTATCTGAAGTCGGGTGTTCCATCAGCCACCAGACTGACATGTAAATGTTCATTGAGGCAGATAAATTAATGTGTCAGACACTAAACGAAAAAGAAAACAATTAACCAATGTTTTCTTTTCTATTTTTACGAGTAAAACAATAGAGTTTTTCTTTAGTAAATCTACCTACTTACCAATTCTCATTAGTTTTTCTTTAGTGTGGTTACTGAATTTGCAAGTAAATTGGGTTGTTTAGTTTGATATTATTTTGATGGCCGAAGGTAAAATAAGTTAAATAAAATACATTTTAGATGTATGAGGGTGCACCAATGCATGATCTAAATTACGAGGCCATGATTGAACCATATTATGGATCAATTAAACGCTTGATCTCTCGTCAAATTCAAAGGTTATATTTATGTCGAGGCTGTGACATCATTGTTGGTTAAAAATTATCCCTAGTTTTTCTTTTCCATCTGGTTTTTCAGAGTTTTTTCTTACATCGTATACTTAATGTTGATTCTTGTTTGTATGTGAATTTTTAGGTTCGAAATATTTCATTTCGCTATAATATATCTACTGTCTACATCATAACGTTCAGCTTTCTTTCTTTTACTAAACATTGTGCGTGATGTTCGCGCAGTTTCATTGCTCGGTATGCTCGCTCCCATATTGATCTTTTATAACAAAAGTTCTGTTAAAAAGTTCGGTTCAGAAGTCAATAGCCACATTAATAACAATATTATCGACAAAAACATTGAGGCGAACGCATCCGACGTTCACAAGGTCAAGGAACGTTTTATGTTGTACATGAATCAATCAATGGTTGCATTTCAGATTTAATGGCTAACCAAAAGTTACAAACTAGTTAAAACTAAAAAGTTTAATACTTTTTGATTTAAGATCAGTTCCAACCCGCAGGAGGAGTCGTGTGACTCAGATAGTGAGAAGTTTGTAATTTGTATGATTTTTTTTAAATCCCCAAGATGCATAGGTGCATGCTTTATCTATAAAATGCTTTGTCTTGACTAACTGACTAATGGATCAACGTACCGCCTAAACCGCCGATGGTCGAGAGCCGAAATTTAGAGTGTGTTCTTTAGGTATATAATGTAGGCATCCGATAAGAAAGGGTTTTTCGAAATTCCTACAGGATCGGGACCTATGCGAAAAAACAGCGGGACACAGTTATAAGTGTTAGATAATTGTGGGAGTCGTGGCGGTACCTAGCGCCTGTTTAGTCAGCTAGGTTAGGTTGACAACTTATTTAACCTATCTTTGCTTATAATTTTCTATACTTACTCTTCTTAAACAACAATTTCATTGGTAAAAGCAATGGAGATATTTTTACCCACAAATATATGATTGTAGAAAGATACGTCCTAATAGTAAGGCAATTATTTTCAATTTACTGAAAGCCGATGTCCGATGTCCTTTTAGGTTCAGGAATAGAACAAAAGTCAGTGAAAGCGACTTAACTCTTACAGGATAATCTTACAATTTATCAGGGTCTTTATTTATGTCGCTACTAAATCTGAGGCCACTAAATTTTAGACCACTAAATTTAAAGGAACATTAATCTACCGGTCTTATCAATAGCCTTTTCTAGTTATTCTAGGATTATATAGTTCAGATGCTTGTGAAACTAAACATTGGTGGTGATAATCCTTTGTACATTCCCGTATTACTCATATCTTTAGACAAAGCTTAATGGCCGTAGTATTTTAGAGAAATACTCAGTTTGTCCTGCACAGCTTTTCAAGTTACTGAATATGGCAGCGCTATTTCTCTGTGCTAGGTATTAGTAGGTATCCAATTAAAGTGCATTGACTCATTATTTTTAATTGTACCACAAGGAAGTATGACATCTATCTATTTAATAATAGGTAGATTAAGAAAGAAAGGAGAAAAATCTGTACTGGCAGCAAATATATAGCTGTACTGGCATTGGTATAGTTTTCGTTTAGGTCCATAGTGTCCTTTCCCAAACTTGAGTCTGCCAATCTGTTTAGTAATTGAACTAACCTATTTATTTTATGCATTCATTGTCTCGTTTTTTTTTAATTATGAGTTGAAATTAAAGACATTTTTCGGTTTGAATCGCGTGGTTTTTATTACTTTTAGCATTGTTACAACGCTCAACGTTTCGAGACCTTTCCAGGTCTCTTCTTCAGGATAGACTAAGATGTGATTTGTCATGATTTGTTATGAGTTTCAGTGAGAATATACTGTATACAACATATTTATATAAAACATATTTTCAGGCTAAAAGACCTCTCGTGAGTAACCTTTAACAAATTAATTATTTAAATTAATGATATTTTAATACATTTTAGAATTAGGTAGGACTCCAGGGTAGCTAACCTATAGCAAAATAAATATAAAGACAGAGGTATTCAATATTCTTCTATACATAAAATAGGTACCTAATTAACAGCTGAAAAAGTTCCGAAGTGAGTAACTTTCAGAAAACTTTTACATTCTAAATTCTAAGTATACCTATCAACAAAATTTAATTTAATTAGATATCCTTGGGGAGACTAAATATTCACGATAATATTTGTCATTTTGCATTACAGCTTTTCTTAGAAAAGCATTTTTTAAATGCTTAGTTATACTTTACTTACATTGTACCTAACGTACCTACACCAATGCGGGTCCCGAGTCCCGAGTAATAAATAATAAACGAGTATTTTACTTAAAGCTTTCCTCTTGTAGTCACACTCGTACTCCGCAATACCTAATGTCCATTATTCACACCAGCAGTCTGCAATTTAACAATGACGACGTAAAAATCTTACGAAAAGAGTTATGGTGGTAACAAATAATATTAAGCGACCGTTTTGCCGGATTACAGTGACATTTTAGGCTAGCAATTAGGATGTTTGGAAATATTTATCTTTAAAATGTTTTTATCTGATTGATTTTTAATAAATAGGGGTTCGAAACTATATAAAAGTAGGGTGTTAGTAGGGTAGTAGGGTAAGTCGGGTAGTAGGGTACATACGACAATACATACCTACAAACAAACTAAGAAATTACGATTATAATATGGCAGACCGACAACGGATATGGATTATCTACTTAGAAGACCAAAAAGTAATTTATTTTTGCCTTTGAAAAAAAATTATTTGTTTAAAATGGTAAAATGTGGAATTGGTGAGTTACCTGCGTTTTATCCGAATTTTTTAATTTTATTTATTTACCTAGTAAATATAAATTTATTTAGGTATACCTACCCATTAAGAATATGAAAACAACTTTGTAAATCGAGCCAATATCATAATTTCAACACTCGACAGTTGTTGTACAATAAAGCAAATAAAGTTCTGTCTTAACTTCTGGGGAGCAAAGGGCCGCTACTCTGGCCAACGAATAGCTATTAGTATACAAAGATGCAATGAAGCCAGCCTTTTGGGTACCATATCTAGAAACATACCTCATTTTTGGAATTATATTATAGTTTTGGAATAAATTAAATAATTAATGTTTTGTAAGTATCTACAAATAAACATGTAAGGACATACATAATGACTGTCGCACATCTGTTTAATATTCATCATGTAGAATCCTACTTCAATCAAGGCCAAGATTTCAATCCATTAATTATTTTCATTATAGGCGTATCAAAACGTCAATTAACAGATGAAGCAGTCAATTAAACGGTAAACATTTCTCTTGTAAGGGAAATGATCATTTCCCTTGACATTCACGTAATCAGAGACATGTCTTATCGATAAAGTATTTATGTAGTTCAAGTTTGATAGAGTAAGCCTTCTGTACACGAGTAGAGTTAGCGGTTAAATAGTTTAGTTTAGTTTCACTGAACTTTTCCGCCCTTAGCCTCACAAAATTGAGCCATTGTAAGTGAATTGTGATTTCAATAAAACGTTACTCTGACAATCCCAGATTGTCCCAGAAAGCCACCAGTCCACTAAAATTGCGGTAGAGTAGCACGGTAGAGTACTAGGATTAGTTTTTTTCTATTTAACCTGGGCGCTAACTAATGGTTACGGAATCCACACAGACAGCACACATCGAATGAAAATTCGTTTGCACGCCGACATTTCTTTCGATGTGTGCTGTTGGTGTGGATTTTGTTTAAGAAATTTCCACATCTATGCTAGGTAAAAATTAGACGAAACTTTGCAGAAATAGACGATGGATAAATTTTCTAAATATACGTTTTTAAAAATAATAGTTCAATGATCTGTAATACTTTAAACGCTCGTGCTAAGTTAAGCAAGTTAGTAGCCTGCTACTCTACTCACTTGTGTAGAGGCTAATGTAAGTTTATGTAAATAAACATCTTCTTTATTTTCTTTTTAACATGGATACAAAATGTACCCATCTATTTATTTCGAACTAAGGCATTTTGTTCGGCCGGATTTTCGGCTAAGAATCTACATAACGAATTCCCGAGCACGCGTCATAACTTCGTTGGGAATTAATTAATTAAGATCTGTTTGAAAGGAGATTTTGTCACCCCATTGTGTCTCATAATTTGCGTAAAGTTAAATAGAGTTTTGTTTGATTGTAGTTGTTTACCAATTTAAAATTTGCTTAATTTTATGTGTTTCTGACTTAGGTATACTTGAGTTGATGAAAAGTTTCAGCGAACTAACTTTTAACCGCGATTTCTTTTAAAAAAATAGAAAAACAAAATTGCACTTTTTAGTTTTGTCAAAAACATTTTCTTTGTCGCTTTGTTAAACTTGTCGTTTTTTTTTGCAAATTAAGTAGATTATATATGTCACTTCACACTACTAGCTGTGTAACATTCGTGCACCTAAATACCACTAAACGTTTGATATAAATCGGTTAAGCCGTTTGGAGGAAGACCAAACATCAAAAAAAAAATTAGTAGATATAATTATATGCAATATGACACGTACCTAGTATACATGGGCGTAGCGAGGTACGGGCAGGTGAGGCCTCGCTGTAGTGAGGTGAAAAATTGTGTGTTTCACTCGGCAGCAAAGTTTTTTGCATCTCGTACCTTTGAAACCTTCGCAACGCTCAGCATTCTATATTTGAACCACTCGCTTGCGCTCGTGGTTCAATCCTAGAATGCTTCGCTAGCTCAGGTTTCAACAAAAGTACTCGCTGCAAAAACCAACTTTGCAACCTTGCATAACAAATAACTATTAATTTGCGCAGATTACCTATAAAATGAAGTTATATTCCGTTTTGTAAGTTAGATATTTTTTCATAAACTGAAAAAAATTAAAAACTACTTTCGGGTATAGTGTCCTCACGAGAAATGAGGTTGGCGCATTTTTAAAGGACTTGGTTTAGAGAAAAGTTTGGAAAAGACAGATTCGAATTTTGAAAAGTCTTTGCACGGCAGCCCGCAAAACGTGATTTTGCAGGTCTTTTTCACCGCACAACCTCGGAAAGGATCTGTTTTGCGCGCAGATTTATTACCGTGCAAAGACTTTTCAAAATTCGAATGTCTTATCCAAACTTTTCTCTAAAGCAAGTCCTTTGAAAATGCGCCAACCTCATTTCTTTTTTTTTGTTCATGGCATCGAACCACGAAGTCTTGTTGCTCATCTGCCAATGTCGTATTTATTGTTTATTATTATTAGTATCAAGCAGGTTTTTTTCGTGAATTATTCAATTTAGAGATTGTTTGCTTATTTATTTACAAAAACGAGTAATCCATTTATGATTTTTTCGCTATATACAGGCTGTTCCGAGGAGGGGGTATTAAGCCGAAAGGGGTTTGTTCTAGAGGTCTAAGCAAAAAACTTTTATTCTACGACTTTTGGAAATTCGAACTTTTTTTTCGAAAATTTGTGGTTGTATCACTGTAAAAAACAGCATTTTTGTAAATAAAGGCAATTAATGTTAAAATTGTAGTGGTCCAAACTAAATAAAAGGGCAGATTAAGAGGGTTCATTCTATTCTCTTTCTCCATACAAACGTAGTTTACGTTTTCCTCCCTGGATAAAGACATTAGAGCAAATATGTTTATGCCATAAAACCTATATCTGTCATGTCTTGTCAATGGCAATGACCTTTTTTTTCTAATTAAAATAATAATAAAAAAAATAAAAAATGAAAAAATAATTCGGAAGATGAATAGTCATGCCAGATATAAGTTTTATGGCATAAAAATATTTCCTCTAATGTCTTTATCCAGGGAGGAAAACGTAAACTACGTTTGTATGGAGAAAGAGAATGGAATAAACGCCCTTAAGGCCAATGACCTCAAACTCTAAAAATCAGCTGATTTTCATGCAAACTTTAAACTCAACATTTTCGAAAACTACTTCATATTTCCAAAAGTTGTTCGCCTAGACGTCTAGAACAAACCCTTTTCGGCTTAATACCCCCATCTCGGAACATCGTGTATAGCGTACAAAAATATAACTACCCACTTTACGAAAGAAAATAATAGTATAGGTTGAGGAGAGAGGTAAAATATATACCTCATTTTTTTTTTTGAATAATTGCACTGGCCAGCCGCGACGAAGATATTAATTTAACAACTGCAGAGTTAGTGGAAGTGGTACATAATGCCGAATTGAGTTTTCTACCGGAAAAATGCACCTAGCGTTTTCCTCGCTGTAGTGAGGTGCAAAATTGTGTGTTTCACTCGGCAGCAAAGTTTTTTGCATTTTGTACCTTTGAAATCCTTACAACGCTCAGCATTCTATATTTTAACCTCTCGCTGCGCTGGTGGTTCAATCCTAGAATGCTTCGCTAGCTCAAGTTTCAATACAAGTACTCGCTGCAAAAACCAACTTTGCAGCCTTGCATAACAAACGTACACCGGAAAATTGTCCAAAAAAAAATTGTAATAGAAGTTTTAAATAGATTTTGTGAAGAACCGCGCAGATTACTAGTCAAGTAATAAAGGTATTTTTACTTTTCTCCACTACCGATCTCCTCTACTCATATGTAAAAAACCGCGATTAAAACAAAATAGTCTTAGATTTTCTTTGTCTGCCCCCCCCTATATAGAATCCTGGCTACGCCCTTGCTAGTATATTTATATTTACTAGGTTCGTGTCATATTTAGATATCTAAATCAGACGAAATTATTTGAATGCGATCGCGATTCTACAATATAAATATTTATTACTTCGAATTTGAATACCTATAAAACCTATCTTGAAATTCAATATTTTCTTAATTTATGGGAAAAGTTTAGTTATCTAAAGCTATTGAATGTTTATAATATCTTGTTTTCAAGATACCTAGATCTTACAAAATAATTAGGTGACTCAATAGCAATTAAATAGAAAAGGTATTTTGATTTTGAGATTCTTTATTTTGTTCATTCTATCTTTTACGTGTATGTAGTGGTGTGGCTCACCTAGTTTTAAAGTTTTCAGATCGCCCTAAGGCCTCTTACTTGACCTAACGACTGATATACGAGATAACAATTGGACCAACTGCTTAACGTGCCTTCCGAAGCACGGAGAGGCTCGAAAAAATTATTTTTTGCCACACAAATTATCGATTTTGAGATGAATGTGTGTATATAGCTGAAAAGCTACCCCGAAATTAGAATTTAGAATTTTGGTATATGTAGGTAAGTCTAAATATAACAAATTAGGCTATTTTATATCCCTCTATTCGCATTGGATTAGGACTTAAGCGGGTAACAAAGCAGCTAATAACTAAGTAAGAAAAGTAATAAGAAACGTGGCTAAATAACTGAATAAGTAAAGGAATAAAGCCAAAGAAAATTCCGCTGATTTACCTACGCAGAGCTTTCACAAATTCTGATTGACGCTTAAAGGCTTTAATAAATTCTTGTACATCGTCTGCCACAATTAAGTAGGTATTATCTAACTTTATAAGAAGTTAAGGGCGTCATTTACCATCAGTTTTGTCCTCAGTTTCGCCTGACTGGACATAGATCCGTGTCTTGTATAGATAAACTAACCCGGTCAGATTACCTGACCGGAGGACCGAACAGAACTGTTCGGTTTGGTCTCTCCGTGTATGATGGGCTGGTGTCATCGAGTGTTTCTAGCTACTTATACTATCATTTTAATATGACAAGAAATTTTAAAGTTGAAAGGCAGAAACAAAATAAATTCCCATTAGTACAACCTTAATTGTGTAGGTACCTACCTAATGTGTATCGGTTTCTTTACGTATCATTTAAGCCGAAACGTCCAAAGCCAACTAAGTTAACTTAGCTTAGCTTTCATAGTTGAGTCAGTTTTCCATACATGTGTGTCCACCACAAACTATGCCAACTTTGTTGATTTTAAACTTAGTAGGTACGGTCGGCTTTAAACTCCAATAATAAATAATCAATATCACTGTCCGAATATTAAACCCCGTATTTTAATAATCCTATATTAGCTAAAAGAAATCTTTAATCATTGTATAAGCTGCAAATCATGTCACCGTTAATGAAAGTTAATATCACCAGCAGGCTCGTTTCTAAAGTCAACGCTCATCAACTAATTAGGTGTTAAAAATAATCGTCTTCTTAACTTAAGCCGTTGTATTTTAATATATCTTTCGACAGAAATAGATTAGGTTAACTTTTTTCTTATTAGTATCCTAAAATGTTGACTTTTTATGTAACCTACGCATTTTAAAGGGTGATTATTAGGTAGGTATATAATAGTTTGTATCGTCATACACCTAGTTACTATACTTTATCGTGGTATGAAAACGATCGTTGGGCTTTAAACTGAGGTATTATTGACTACGTTCCGCTCGCGGTGTGAACGCGGCGTTATACAATCAGTTAACCGATCAATCAACACTAGGTACTAAAAACTCAATTGTCATAATCAGTAGACCTGTAATTAATTAAAAAGGTTGCGAAATGTCATAATTTACACAAAATATACCTACCTAATAAATGAATTATTATTTCAAACCGGGAAACCCTTCAGGAAAACAATAAGTAACTATAATATTACCTTGTCATTGTTCATTGACTCGTCACAAGAGATTCATTAAGTGCAATATTTACAGACATAAGTCTCAAAGATAAACTCATTCGAAATGCATTTATTAGACAGAAACCTACGCATTCGTGCGGGATCGTGAACACACGAGGCGCCGGGATAACGCATCGAATCATCAGCCTCGATACACAAAACTACAGTTGGATAAGCAATCTTATAGCCAAAGATGTAAAGTCCAAAACGTTATTCAATATTACAGTATATACTCATCGAAAACTCGTGCTTCTAAAACGTATCTTAATAGGAACAATATAAGGTTTATTTAAAGGGAGAATTAATATTTAACAAATTCTGTTCGTTCATATTATAACTAGACATGGCAAGATAGAGCTATTCACACCATGCTAATCTACATAAAAGATATTATTATGGTCGTATTAGTATTTGACTTATGTTACTTTGAAATTATTAGAGAAACGGAAAAAAGAGAGTTTCAAAGTGTGTGCCTTTTTAGGGTTCCGTACCTAAAGGTAAAAACGGGACCCTATTACTGAGACTTCGCTGTCTGTCTGTCTGTCTGTCTGTCTGTCTGTCTGTCTGTCTGTCTGTCTGTCTGTCTGACTGTCTGTCCGTCCGTCCGTCCGTCCGTCCGTCCGTCCGTCCGTCCGTCTGTCCGTCTGTCCGTCTGTCACCAGGCTGTATCTCATGAACCGTAATAGCTAGAAGGTTGAAATTTTCACAGAAGATGTATTTCGGTTGCCGCTACAACAACAAATACTAAAAACAAAATAAAACAATTATTTAAAAGGGGCTCCCATACAACAAACGTGTTTCAAAAATAACAAGGAGTCAGGACAGGAACAGGGACAGGAGGACAAATCGAGTTGGTCATGGAATTCAAAATGGCTGCCCTATCTGTCAAATATACTAGTCTGCCTTACTTACCAAAGAGTTTCTCTTATGTTTCAGATTTTCTTTGTGCCAAGGTTTTTTTTTTTTTGAGTGTTTCGGTCGTTTGATGGGAGTAAGAATCGAAGATAAATATTTCATATTTTCCTATAAAATTTAAAAATTGGTTGTTGTAAACCATTTTAGGGTTCCCACTATCACAATTGGATCATTTTAGTATCCAATTGTGATAGTGGTACGGAACCCTTTATGCGCGAGTGTCGCACTTGCCCCGTTTTTTTTCTAAAATACCAAGGTGCATTTCCAAGGAAATTCCGTCAGTAGGTATCTTCAACTCTACCATAAACGAATATATGAAAAGGGCGCCTAGATAATTTAGGTATTTTATCGACTATTAAAACCATTAACCATGCCATCTATTATATTTCATCAAACAAATTGACTTTAGACCTCACATCTCGTAGTTATTGGACATTTGTTAACTCAGCATCTTATAAAAGATGACCTACAAAAACATTAATGGCCATTAAGATCCCTAATAAAAGTGTTATAAATCTAATAAACGCTTCTATCAATAATGTTTTTACGATGAATGATTCATAGTTCTGACAGTACGGCATTCGGGAGGCCATCCATCTTGAACCTGCAACCACATGTGCCCATTTCGACCTCTCTATTAAACAAGTCTCTATTGTCATGCAAATACATTCACTTTTTGTACAAATGTTGTGAACTACAAAATTAGGAAACATTATGGGTGGTTAATTTTAACGTGTAATTGGTGTTGGTATTTATAGACAGAGCTATACCTATCCTGCGTTGTCCTCATTTTGTCAATTATATTAATGCCTATGAAAATGCTGTTATGAAATCTGTTTTAAGGTACTAACTAACCAGATACCAACTACTTATTTAATACGTTACTTATTTTAAGAATTACCTACTAGCTGTGTTTCACGGTTTTATCGGCGTAAGTCCCGATCCCGTTGGTATTTCGCAAAACCCTTTCTTACCGGATGTCTACTTCTTATAACGAACACGCTCTCCAAATTTTAGCTCTCTACTATCAGCGGTTTAGGTTGTACGTTGATCCGCCAGTCAGTCAGTCAGAACAAATAAATTTATAGATATAAGTAGATTATCGTCCAAAACATGCTTCTCTTTACTTCACAGTAATTTAATATCTTTGTTACAATTTCATTGGAGCCAGTAAACTGGTACCAAATTGGCCGCCTGTCTGGTCCACAATAATTAATCACTCGCAAAGGGCCATATGTCCAAGGACCACGACAATTTATAAAAGCAAAGTCCACTTCGCAATTGGAAGGATGAACTAAAGTTTAACGTTTAGTGCTAGGTTCCCGATAAAATCTTAATCCTGTGATGATGAATGACCTCGTTGTCTACATTTTAATAGTCCCTAAGTGGTGATTAGTAGTGGGTTGTCTCTACGACATTGAATAACACACATACTAGCAGCGTTGGTTTCACCCACATAAATCTCGATCACATGGGATATCGGGATGAAAAGGAATCTATGTGTTATTCCGGGTTTCCAATCATTTACATATCAAGTTTAATTGCAATCGGTTCAGCGATTTTTGCAACATTGCGGGATTGCAACAGATTCACTCCCACCTATCGCCATACCTTACTTAAGTGACACTTAATTTGAAATCGTAGGACATTTCTCTAATAAAATGTTTACATAAATAAAAACAGTTTTCTGTAAAAGTTTACTCCTCTGTCAATATTATAGTATCGGCAGAAATACAATTTACACTCTAAAACTCTCCCAGAATGTACCTACTCGTATCTTTATTAGTTTTATTAGAAAATTGTAGGTAATCTTCTAGACTTTCCACAGATGCTGGAATAACTTAAGTTAAAAGTTTAAAGTTAAGTGTATTAGGCGTGACCTCACGTCTAACACTATTGGTAAATTAGTTGCAAGCTCGATCTCACTTGGGAAAAACTTTTATTATTGCTCTATCTACTTATACAAGTTGCTTTTTAAAGTTATCTCCCTAGCTAGATTCATTAATTCATGATTACAATTTGAATATGTACATAAAATATTATCTCTAATAATTATTTATTAAACAAAAATTATAAAAATTGTAAGTAGCGGAGAAATTCTTTATTATAGTGTACTTCTGACCGCAATTAAAAGCAACGATAGTTTTTTTTTTAATTTCATATATTAGGTACCTACCTATTTGTATGTAAGTTAGGTAACTTAATTTGTATGTAAGTTAGGTTAAAATTATTGAGGCTTTTAATTTATTTAGTATCCCGCAGGAATATCGGTATACCTACATAATATATGTGTTCTTTAAGGTCTTCAGCTACGTACAAACCGAATTTAATTGCAATCGGCTCAGCGGTTTTTGCGTGAAGGGTCAACGTTTGTTAGCGAGTGTGTAACATTCACTTTTATAATATTAGTAGCATACCTATAAGGATCCAGACGCACTCTAGTTTTACGTGTATTTGAAAGTACCGCAGAACGAAATAGATTCATCGTAACAAGAACAATAAAGCTGCGATAGTTGGCTCGGTCGGCAATCTACAGCGAGTAGCGACCTTGCAACAATCGAAGTTTGCTGACCTCGCCATATGATCTGAAACCGGTCATTGACTCAGCACGTTTTTCGCACGTTACGAGAGACACCGACCTAATTTCTGTTTTATTCTGTGTTTTTTCACTTTGATCATTAACTGGCGGAACGTTGAGATGATGCATGCAACGTTTCTCGGAGATTGTTTGTTTGTTGTTTGTATGGCTTTCATTTTTCAAGTAAAACCAGCTTAAACTGTGTTGACTTTGAAGATAATTTTATGGAACGGAGATAAGTTAATTTGAAATTTACTTTGCTATGTTTTTTTTGTACCAAAATGGGTAATCAACGGCATGAAAATAAAATGTTTAGGTATAAAAATGGCATACAAATAACGATTTAATTAAACGACACCCTTGACATTCGTCATCATTCCGCATACACTCGAACATAAAGGCTGGCAAACACGCTACAGTTTATACCACTTTAACATCAAACGGGGTTGAATGATCCCGTTCAACTGACCATAACATTTAATTTTGTCACATAATGCACGAATACGTCGTAATTTGTCATAAACATAATTTTAGAAAAGTAATATTCATTACGAAAGCTCGTAGCCGCTTCTGATTGATTTATACGATGTGGCTTGTATGGCACCGCCACTCCGCCACGCGACGACTGTTATATTTATGGTATAATAACATTGATTAATAAATGCCTCTTTTATTGGAATTGTATAATAATTTGTAGATTTAATCGCAATTACTGATATGTTGTCGTGATATTAGTCAAATAATATGCCGACATGTTTTATACCTAGTGCATTAAAATTAATTCAATATAAAAGCCGTTTTCAATATCATCGGCTTATTTTAGTTAGACATAGACCATCCCAAATGAGCGCCCTATCTTAATCTTAACTGCTGTATTCAGGCAGCATCTGTTTTTCGCCATCCGTTTTAAATTGCGTAAATTCCAATCCCGTTGCAATATAGCTTGCAATAAATCCATGTTTCTCGAATTACCTACTTCTAACGAGCAGATCCTCAATATCAATATAAAGGAAGTATTTTCTATTTTGAACGCAAAGGTAACTTAAAATGTTCCCTACCTTTCCTCAAAGCAGCTAGGAAAAGGAACTCGTATAAAAACATGAGACTCGGAGGTTCCCGTGGCATTCGGTGCCCTATTTGGTCTCACGCCTCATACGGTCGGCGACTAATCCTGCCCTATTGGTCCCCCTGTTGTACTTGTTAGTTTTTATTCGGTTTACCCATATAAGTAGGTAAGTACCTATTTTATTTTATAGCAGGCAATGTTTGGAAAGTGCTATTCACTGATCGCTATTGAAAGTTTTTCGGTTCAGGAAGTTCGTATGTTATCGAAATTTGGTTGACTGGTTCATGGTTCACAGACTGTTGTGGCGTTCAATCGAATATTATCGGCCATTTGCATGTGGTTCAGATAAAATAATGTAGCTACTATTGTAACCATCGAATGACGAGAGTTCGATAATAATGGGAGAGTGGGGTACAGTGAAAGCTGACGTTATTGTTAAAATTTCAAGGGAAATTAATGACTATACCTAATTGTCGGTCGCAAAAACATCTACCTTTCAAATTATATTTACTTAAGTTTATTCCTTTACAAATGAATGTTTTTTTTAATTACATCTTAATCATTGTCAGTCAATATAATGAACAGCAGACTTCAAAACTTTTTCATTCTTTTTAAGTTTCCTGGAAGTCGTTTAAATAGTTTTATGCTTGTATGAGAAGGAACACTAACTTTTTATCCCGGCAGAGGGCGTTAGTCGGGTGATCTTTGGTTTGAATAAAGAACTGTCAAACAGCTGTTTTTTACAACTTTCGGCGCCAAAATGGCCATATCGGTCTTAGACCGAAAGAATTAAAAAAAAACTCGGCGTTTCCATTGGTGGAGGACCATCATCAAAAAAAAAAGATCATCTGATGCCAGCGCCATCTACTTACAGCTTTGCGTGTGGCACCCCATTGGTAAATATAGCTATCTATCTTCTATCTTATCTCTATTATATAAAAATCAATCCCTATTTCCCTTGGTCACGGCATCACACTTAAACTTTTACACATATTTCGATAATTCTTTTTTTGTTGTGTTTGCTATTGTCAGGAGAAGGTTCTTATGAAAGAAAAAATGCTAAACCGATTTTGATGAATTTTATTTTTTTTATACTAAACGACAGGACAACGTCTGTCGGGTCAGCTAGTTATAAATAAAAATTTTATGACACACCAAAAAGTCCATATCCAGTCATAATTACTTGGAAATTACTCTTATATAAAGAAACTATCAATACCTAATCATATAAAAATCAATCCCTATTTCCCTTGGTCACGGCATCACACTTAAACTTTTAGACATATTTCGATAATTCTTTTTTTGTTGTGTTTGCTATTGTCAGGAGAAGGTTCTTATTAAAGAAAAAATGCTGAACCGATTTTGATGAATTTTGGTATGAAGATAGATAGCTATTTTTTTATACTAAACGACAGGACAACGTCTGTCGGGTCAGCTAGTTATAAATAAAAATTGTATGACACACCAATAAGTCCATATCCAGTCATAATTACTTGGAAATTACTCTTATATAAAGAAACTATCAATACCTAATCATATCTGCCTTTGTATCTATACCTAGAGTAATTTTCTAAGTGGTTATGACTGGACATGGACTTGTTCGCTGTGTCCTCCGCAAACTTCAGACTTGTCTACCTGCACGCTACAAAATAGTTTGAAGATTTCCCGATCTTTATAGGTTTTCGTAGGAATATCACAATCGTTCTTTGGTTGGCCAAGTATCGCCTGACGTAAGTATGTGGCTAGTCTGTGGAGACTCTCACAGAAGCAGTTGTTAGTGGTTGTTAACAGGTATTGAATCACCTTCTCGGAACGTCACGGATTGTCGTTGTAAAAAGAATGTTTACTTGTGGTTAACTTTTTGTGTTGACTCGAATCGAGCATGATGTGGAAAATTTTTAATATTCCTTTTATGAAATACTGCCCAACTGAATTTAGATTTATTTATGACTGTCAAAACATTGCAATAAAACGCTTGAAAATTACAATCTTTGTATAAAAAACGTAAAATATAGTCAGGTAAGACCGGATACGTATGAATACCGTAAGACTCAAATATCTTTCAAAATAAGTGACATTGCAACTGCCGGGTGCCACAGATCGGTGCGGGGTGAATTGCTCTTGTGAACATCTTGGCTAACACTTAAAAATATCACCTATTTTGGGAGATATTTGAGTCATACGGTCTTCTCCCCTTTCCGATCTTACCTGACTATACTCTATTTTTTTTGCAATATTGATTTTGGAACTTATTAATTTCAAAACATAAACTACGTCTATGTCCAACTTAAATGAAAATGATATCGCCGTCTTGGTCGATCGGCCGCTTGGCCCTAAAGCTCTTTACAGTTATTGGACTTATGTAAACAGAAATATCATAAACTACTATATTAGTGCGTAATACGGTACACTTTTTATGGTTTTTAAGAAAACCCTTTTATATTTTATTACGGTAGTTAAGTCGAATTAAAACCTAACGTATAAATAAACTGTGAGAATGTTTTTCTGTTTATTTTAAATATTAAATAGGTACGTAAAGTAAATCTTATATTCACTTGAATGGGATTTTTACTTATATTCATATAATGTATTGAAGTAGGTACTGACATTGGCTAAATGCACAGATAATATTAGGCCAGTAGTTAAAAAAAAGTAGGTATTCCTAACTTACCAGACATGCAAAGTGTTGTAAGAACGTCCCTTTGGGAAAAAACTTAATAAAACCTTGTACCAAATTGGTAGAACAATCTCTAACTTCAGACACAAAAAGTTGTAGCAATTCCATTATATTTATATTTAAGTTTAGCTTATCTTATGTCAACGGAGATGGTAAGCTGCTGACTTAAACTAAATTGCATATTTGGGACTGCATTATACCTACATGTACTTGAAGTTTGTAGCCTAACGGTGCACTTTACTTAGTATGTAAATCTAGGTTTAAGAGCTAACTCTAACTAAAGGTAACTGCCGGAATGATGTGATTTTGATAAACTGGGTAAACGCCATGGTAACTTTCAGGCTTTCATACTGTAGCTTAATCAAGATCGGCATGTTATTACAAAAGAACAAAAGCGTGTCAAAATCGGCTTAGCCGTTTCTGAGAAAATTGGTGACAGACACACACACGCCACTACACCCAAAAAAAACACATCTCTCACCCCAAACTCATATCTACCGTCTCCGTGGTCGTCGAGGGAAATCAAATACTTATTTAATCGTTAGGTAGGTACTTACATTAACATCAACACCCAGACTACCAGTCAAATGTTTCATAAAATCTAATTTCTCTAAAGTATTTATTATTAGACTTCGTTGAAAGGTGCGTCTGTCTGTCACTGTAATTACATTTTATATGTTTCTTTAACAATTTTCTCAAGGCACGAGCACGACCCGCACAAATTACGTATGCACACAGTAGCTGATTTTATTCAAGAGGCATTACAATCTTGTCACTGTGTTTCACGATTCGAATACATTTAAACGAGTAGAGATAGCAACGATATTAAATAAACACGAATCTACATTTCAATTATTTTATTCCCGAACCAATAATTAGTTTTCAAAAGATATTCACTCGGTTTATTTAAAAAATCTATACGTAGCAGAATAATGTGTGTTTTCATGTCTACTTTGAAATTCTATTAGTTTATTACAGAATCTAATATTTATTTTTTGTTTTGTAAGTTTCGTATGTTATTTTTCTAACATTTGGTCATATTTTATCGTGGTTTGGGGCTACGTTTATTATTCAAGGATTAATTTGCTGATGGTTTAGGTAACCAAATAGCTTTACTAGTAGCAGTAAGTAGCAAAAAAAAGTAGTAGACACGATTTAGGATTTCAAACAAAAATCTATGTTATATGGCCGTTGTGATAGGTTGTGATATAGAAAAATTAAGACATAAGCTGCACAACACTAGCTGAGGTATGATCATTAATTATACAGTTTCGCTACCTGACAGCTGACTTTTGAATGGCTTATAAGCGCAACGCGCATTGATTAGTCGAGGCGAAGTTACAAGTTGAAAGTCCTTTGTGTGTGACTATTATATCGTCTATTCTGTGGTTATGCTAAAGAAATTTATAAATGTGCGTTACGCCTTAGATTTACCTACTGAAGGTACACAATATCCAACTTGTTTTGTATGATATCTTGGATTATGTCTTGTACTTTTGCTGCCGACTATACCCACGCGATTGAGAGCTCATGTGGAGTTAGCGATACGCTAACACTTGTGGATTCATTAAACTGAAGTGTCTTGGGAAATATAAGTAAGCAGATCTAAACACAGAGATACTTAAAACAATAGTTTTATTTGCACTTCGAAGTTTAGGTTTTCTTTTATGACTTAAAGCGTTTTAGTAAAAGCTTAGAACGCTTTGTTGGTACAGTAGTTTTAAATCTATAGTATCTGCGTTTATGTTCGGTAACCTTAAGGTCCCTTAGTCACTACACATTAAGAGTGCACAATCTGATATCTGCAGGCTAACTGGTAATGTTTGGGGACCTTTAAAGAAAATTCAACGTAAGAAAAGAAAATAAAATTCCGTGCTATTTTTTTGCTTCACAGCGGGCGTATTTAAAGTTATAAAGCTATATAGATTACATAATTTGGTTATAATGTGACATGTTTTATAATTAATTATATGTAGAGATTAATATACTACATTAGGTATAATACCTATATACTTATATTACACCTTTTAGATGCGCCCCGGGGTTTCATCCGCGTAATTCCCGATCCCGTGGGAATATGCCTATATCCTTCTTCAAGGTCCCATCTATATTTAAACCAAAATTCATCAAAATCGGTTCAATAAACGTAACAGACAGACAGAGTTACTTCTGCATTCATAATATTAGTTAGTATCGATTCAATACTTAATATCGGCCAATGTCCGCCAGTGAAGTTGAGTTCAATAAAGTCCAAACTGTCTGTTGGCATCATCATCAGAATGCATGTCATTCATCCCCAGTTCGCTGGAAGTTGTGATTCTAATCAGTGTCATGTTACATTCGATTATCGTTAACTCATTACTTACACGTAGGAACCCACTTAAATACAGTGCACATTACAACACTGTAAACTTTCTTACATTATTGGTATGCAGGGAGACACTTCCTGGTTTATTTTAACATTTAACATACCTACTTGAAATTTGGAATGTACTTAACAGTCGTCATAATACGTAGATGTGTACCTGAGTATTAAGATGCCTTGATATATGACTGTTGAACAAGTTACTATATTCAAAAAGGAATGAGGGCCCTTTTCTTAGTTTAGCCACATAATACACAGAATACAAGGTTTAGCTTCGATCTTCACTTTGATAGACATAGGATATAGTAACTTCCACGTGCCTTTTTACTAATTATATGTACCTACCTAAATCTCTGCATTTGATTTCTACGTCCGACCTCCTATTCTTAAGTATAATTGACTTCTACGCCAACGAGGTCGTAGGCAAATGCTAGTAAATTTTTCGTTCAGTAACGATCGTAGAATTTAGAACTAAATGTCGATCTAATTTAATCTAATTTAAAGAAATCAAACACATTATAAAAGAAAATACAACAAAAATTGCAGCTCTCTCTATACAAATAGTAAAATATTTAAAATTGCAAACACGAGAAAAAAGTTCTCAATACATATTTATAAGCACGAACCACTTGAATTTAATTTAGAAGTTTTCGGTACGGTAATGACCTTTGGCGACTTTCCAAGTGTGAAGTGAGAAAAATCATTTATAAATTATACAATAGCTATAAAACCTTATTGAACAAGTCGTAAATATGTTAATTTGTAAATAACTTGTCAACAAACATCTTTGTTTTTTAATGGTGAATTCCTTCTTTAATTCATTTCCTAGTAGGTATTTTATGACTACCTGCATCTATACCTACTTATGTGTTAAATGTAGATTTTTACAAAAAAAAATACAGTACTCATAGCCTAGTTGCTGAGTTTGGGGCCAGATTGCGCTGTATGCAACACTCTGGAATATTTCTATTCATAAATGTTATATAGAATACGACATTTTATAAACAGTACCTATTCAATGGTCGATAGATCTAGTTTTAGCAGTCTATGTGGGTATTTTTAATACACAATAGATGAGCATTTGACTACTATCTTCCTTAGTGGCTTCACCGATCTACATACCGGAACTTATTCATATTTTTTGTAAAAAATTGGAAATAAATCCAAAAAAAAAACAACCTTTTATTTGTAGGTCCAGTAGTTCTCACTGCATAGTTAACAAAACGACAAACAAACAAATAGTCGAGACATAAAAACGACTTCAGAAAAAGGAAGAGGTTCTCAATCCAGTTGTTTATTTTTTTATAATGTCCATGAATAGGATCACAGGACCATACAGGTTATGTAATCACGGACGCTATTATTCAGACCAAGATGTTATTGCATGATAAACTTTTGACGTCAACATACCAAAGGAAGTCGCTTGCCTACATCCCTAAGGTAGACAGACAGGCAGTTATCAATTCCCCATTGTGTATGATTTCATTCATTTTCATGTGTCACGAGAGCTAATTGAATTCCAAATGCATCCCTCCATTGTTGCCTAAAACTTAGATAAATACCACGAATTTAGTGCGTCGTTGTGACTCATTGTTGTAGGGATTTCCTTATTATACTCATTGATGAAAACTCAAGATATGACCATCCCTTGAATTTCCTATGTTCCATCGCGTGGGGTCACAATATTTCTTCAATGTGCTGACGTTAGAAAAAAAAACTAGTTTAAAGCTGTAGAAGAAAAATTTGGTCAAACGTACGAAAATTTCCTAAATTACGTATAATAGAGTTGGTACGGCTTCTCAAGTTCGATATGTCAATTTCTATAGAATAACTAATTACCTCTACGATTTTACTGTGGACAATAGTTAACCCCTAACATGTCCCGACTTCTACAGCCGCGTCATTATTGCATTAAAAATTTAATGTTTACCTCATTACCATAAATTCTATGTATAATTAGGTAGGTAGTTTACACAACTCACATCAAACACAGCTGACATGTTTTGCTAGTCAATGAATGACTGATCGCTTAAACCCATTAATTATTTTACTTAGCAACAGTTGGACTCATTATTAAAGTGCCGAAAAGCGGGAAAGTGCGGGAAAGTGCTTATTAAAGTTGGAATTGATATATTTTTAATCGTGTCATTGTGATTATAAAAAACTTGAAGAGAAATCCGAATCGTCAAAGATCACCCGAGATCTGTATATAGTACAGCAAAGTCTTCGGTATCGTCATTGGCTGATGATCATTATAACATAAGAGTTATCACGAGCTCTTAAAGCCGGGCCAAACCACTGACCTGTTTATTCGTACTATCAATAACATTTGACAAGATAAACAATTTAAAGGTCTGCTTACAAACAACGCGCAGTCTTGGTGGAAGACGGTTTTCTAAATGTTGACAGTTAACTTAAAACAAAAAGAATAGGTATAATACCTTTTAATACGTTTAAAATCGCAAGCAGTTAGCCACACTAACTTTGGTGTTACCGATCATTAGGCTATAAACGACAACTCTCTTTTTAGACGTTATCATTACCTTTAAATTTTAACATATTTAGGTACATCCCTAGTCAACATTTGTAGGTATAATCTAACCGTGACAGACATGACCACCACATCAAGATTAATGAAGTTTTCATCAAATGAATATTAGATCAGTGATGCGACGTTGACGATCAATAATGCACGCTGCACCCTCGGCGTTGTTGATTAGTTTCTGATGACTGACGACTGACGGGTTTGATGCCTGATGATCGCTTCACAATGAATATGGTAATTAAAGTAATCAATACGATGATACACATGTCCCACATATGTAGTTGGCGGTTGAACTTGGCGTAACGGATAAGTAGAAGTTTTAGTATGTAATGCACACAACGTCGTCAATTCGACTTGTAAGCCATGTTACCACCGTGAGTAATATAGGTACCGACAAACAATTGAATATTTAGGAATACGCACAACCAGAAACAATATCATTGAAACAATACTTAACGTAGGTCTGTAGTACATAAAGTTTTGTCTTTAGGCGGCGAGTCCAGGAGATTAAAGAGTTATTTTATAATGCCACAGATGTTATGTAGTATTTAACGTTGTTTACTTTCTTCATATATATTTAATTTAAGACTAAGTAGTTGCTAAAGAATCTTGAAAATACGTTCGAACGAAAAGGTCTCGCCAAAACCGAAATTAAGCTGAAAGAAATAGGTCAATTACTTCTCAATGATTGTCGCTTCTAAATAAACTTTAGAAGGAACTTAATAACTATCTATTAATCCAAGAACTGGGGCTCAGGTTAATGACAGGGATTTGTTAATTAATTACGAAGACACGATGAGTTTCGTCACGCAAGCCCATTTGTGATTCTGGGACGCACTTACAGCGCCCTACATTCTGTTCGGGATCTCATTTCGGTTTAGTTTAATAGAATGGTCCCAGATCGCTGGCGATTAGATCGACATGCGAATTTACGGTCTTGATCGTTGGTAATTAAGATTCAATATTAGACATTACGAAATTAGATACACTAACAATTAAATAAAGACAAACAATTACATCTAATCACCGGCAAATTTTATTTACGGTCTTTCATGGTGCTGCACTGTAATGCCCGGGACATTTTAAAGTTGTAAGTAGTACCTAATGTCCCGTTCTTTCCCGCCCCGCCCGCTCTCAGGTAACTAACATAACATTGCCTATATAGGAAAAATTTGGTTTTCACATTTGGTTTTCACTATTGGGTAGCTCTGTTTAAAGGGAAGGTTGTGGTACACTTTATATTAAATCAAACAAGTAGAACCCTAATGAACTAAAGGCTGAACCAGCCAACTCGCCCGTGGAAACTTTTGAGTTTTGCACTGTATCGGGACAAACGCGGGGCGCAGCTAGTACATCATAAATATATTAACGTCACGTAAACTGTGCGAGCGTGACAGCGCAATATTTACGTAGGAACGATATAGAGAGGGTACGAAATTCTTCCTGCGACATATTGCAATAAAAGGGCGACCGCCCTGTAATTGCAATATCTCACAAGCCTGTCAACATTAATGCAGCAATGATATTATCGTTGCCATCGATATTTATCCTGTGATATTTAAAAAATATGACACGAATAATCGTCGATTGGAATCCGAGCAGGAAAACCACGATATATCTCCAACTCGATATGAGATTACAATTTCGCAGAGCTTCGCTTGAATCCGATAAAAAATAAAAAAATAAAAATGATAGGCAATAAATTTCAATAAAATGGCCGTCTATTAACATTGTGCCGATTTCTATCGTGTTATATTAACCTAATTATTTTTTCAGGGTCTACCACCCCATAGTCTTGAAGCCACCTTATTATTTTATTATTAGGAAACGGAATCGATATGTAACAAATTTAATTGGGTTAAATTGAGAGTGCTATTTATTTTTAGGTATTTACGATAGGTAGGTAAATTGTATATCAAATATGAAGACACGGCATGAGATGTAGGTAGGTATATAGGACCTAGATAAAGGACGTAGATATGTATATTATATACCTACCTCGTACGTATATACCTACATACGTAGGTACCCTTTTTAAACGAGGGATATCTCCTAACACTGTTGTGATGTGCTCTTCCTTTATGGGTATGAGTATGCAAAAGCCAAAATTTGACTTTTGCCCAGATTTAAATTTTAATCGTTAATTTAAACCTAAACTTAGTTTTTTTAATCTCAGACTACGATCTGACGTTTAGGGTTTTTGTATTTATCATTGTTTCTTCAGGAAGATCAGGAGGATTGAGCGGTGTTGGTCTAGTGGTAGATACCCCGGCTTTCATTCTGAGAGTCGTGGGTTCGAATCCAGACCGACCGCGCACCAATGTCTTTTTCTTTAAGAAAAAGGTATGTGCGCTAATAACATCGCTCTTACGGTGAAGGAAAAACATCGTGAGGAAACCAACATGTCCTAGGACTCACCACGGTCCGAAGACATGGGATATTCAGTGTTTTCTATGTATCATATGTATGTATTTACAAAAAAAAAGTATAATATGTAGAATATCCGTTGTCTAGTACCCATAGTACAAGCCTAGTGCTTAGTTTGGGGCTAGATTGCGCTGTGTGTAACGTCGTGCAATATTTATATTTATTATTTATATTTTTTTTAGATGTGTCAAATCATAGTCTACGATTAAAAAACAAAGTATACGAAGATTAGATGCTTATTATACTCAATATTGATCATAATTTGGAAGCTTTTAGGATTTATGAAAGTCACCTTATATTTTGATGGAAAGGACAAATAGGTTTTTGTCCTTCATTATTTATTTAAGGATTTCATTGAATACGACTAGGTATAGTTGAAAAGACAAAAGGAACAAATACATAAACTTTAGATCGACACGCACCGCCATCGTTACTAGTAATTTAGTAAAACAAGTTGGTATAAAATATATCTTGTCTAAAAATGATAACAACATTAATATTACAATTTTCAATATCCTCTCTCAGAGTGAGACCAATGTTTTACGGTTCTTGTCCTAACTATGATATAATTTTATCAGTATTATGGTCTAAGATATTTAATATATTATCAAAGTTAGGTACTGTACAATACAAACATAGACGGAGCGAGTGTTTTTATTATTTAAATTGCTACTGGTTTTGATTAATTGTAAATGGTCGTAGCTACATTTTGGTTTACATAGACGAATCAATTTGACAATTTGTTATTTAATGGATTGAGTATTATTTGTTATTTATTAACGTCGTTTATTTGTACCTACATAATATAGATTGAAGACTTGTTATTCAAATTATAGGTAGGTATTTGTAACCTAACCATACCCCTCATCTTTACCACATCTTGATAATTCCTGGCATTTTCCTACGCTAATAGACTCGGCACAGCAGTCATATTATATCTTCTTTCGTTTTTTCTCTGTTCGAAGTCATCTCATCGTCTACAGCTACACTTCCCTCATATACCTTCTCACACAGTCCATCTTATTTTTGACATCAAAGTTGGTTTATGCCTATACAAACCGGGAATTTTGATTTTGATTATAATCCCGTTTGAGTTTTAATACAAAATATGAAAAAACTTTTGCCCGCCTAAGACATTATTAAAACTGCCCCCTTTTTAGTCTTGCTAAAAATATCAAGAATTTAAATTGTCTTTTGTTTTCACTTATCTTCCTAAAGAATCTTATTCATAAGCACTCCTCTTCTTACAAGAAAAAGAACATGTGACATGAAAAAATAAAGAAGCACTCACAATGGGTTCGTTTATTCGTTTAAAAGGCATTGTCGCCACAAAATGTGTTGTTAATTTAATACGGATGCAGTATTTGACAAGGAATCCGTTGATTTAGGACTGTTCATTAAAAAAAAGAGCTTTGTTGGTTTAAGTACTATAAATATTTGTATAAGTTGTGGTAAAAAGACGAAATTTAAGTTTAGCTCGTTGAGATGTTTGATTTTAATTATTTATTAAAACTGTCCGTCCATAAATACGAAATTTGTAGTTTCGACGACTGAATACTATGACGCTACTCAAAATAGGGCTAATTAAATAATTAAGCAGCTTCAAAAATCATTTTTTTTTTAAATAAGAAGCCCTCAAATTCTGAGTAGCGTTTCAGTATTCGGCCGTTAACCCTACCCAATAATTGAAATAAGTATCTATTCAAAATTAATACTAATTTTGAATTAGAAGCCGCTCAATTATTTTAGTAGTTCCCAAATTTTGCGTAGCGTTCAGTATTCGGCCGTAAGATAAGTAAGATTTTTGGCGAATATCTATCCCCGATTTTCCTTTTTTGATCCATATAGTGGTGTTATTTAGGAAAGAGATCCTAACGCGAAAAATGTAAGAATTAATCTGTTTCTATTTTAATTATATTTGTTTACAGAGAGATTACCTGGAAACGTTTGGGTACCTGAAACGCGGCCGCCCGGAGGTGGGCAACTTATTGATGGCCGACGAGGCGCAAAACTACGAAGACGACTTTAGGATCGCTATTAAGACTTTACAGGTATCTAGCACTTTTATATACGTCTAGATTTATAGCTTTATGTGATTATGTATACTTTTTAAATATGTATATTCTTTTAAAGTAACACAACCTCAACCTTAATAATTCGTGTGATACTCTGCATCGCAAGGTTCCCTGGAAGATACCGCTCTCAGTGATAAGTCCGTCTATTGTACCAGTTTAGATTAAAGTTTTCCATTTTATTGTAATTGTAATTTTCGCTGTGCATATAAAGCTTTCTATCTAACTATATATCTACTTATCTAATCTATTCCTAATTTAAAGAAAACTTCGTAAATTGCCGAAGCAAAAATTACGATTTCAAAGTTTCAAGCCATCGTAAAACTCCTAAAAACTTTACTTTTAGATTCTCAAAGTTCACAATTTAATAGTGCACTTGAAATGCACTGAATAGAACGGTTATTAAAGCCAGACATGTCTAGAAATTACTAATTTATCGGCCCCGGCATTTATTGAGGTACCTCGACATGGCATCCGGTCGTAAACAAAACTTTTTACGAGGCTACTTTATTTTACAGCCGACTGCTTTGACTAAATCATGCAATTTTGTGCAGGAATTCGGTGGTGTACCAGTGACGGGCGAAATCGACGAGCATACGTTAGAATTGATGAAGAAAAGACGTTGCGGGAGGCCGGACCGAGAGGAGGGCGACGACGAAACGGGGCACAGAAGAAAAAGGTTCGCGATACAAGGCGGGAAGTGGGAACACACCAACATTACTTGGAGGTAAGTGATAAATATAACTTGGATTTAATTTCGCAAACACGTTTACTTGAACACAAAAAGCGAATCCTTTTTTTTACCACTAAGCTTAAAACAGCTCCATCTATATGAGAATAGCAGAACCAAAATATATAGCGCCATCTTGAAGTTGAATCCGTAACTAAATTATTACGTAATGCTGCCTCTCACAACTAGATGGCGGTGTAAAAAAATCTACGATCTTTGTCAACAGATAGCGTTACAAGTAGGTTTTATTTATTTTTGTTTTTTATGAGTTCAAAAATGCAAAAAATTTAAATAAAATTAATCATAATAGGCGGCCTTTATAATATTTTGAAATGTAAACCTAAACCAGCGCCAGAAATGGCGTTTTTGAGTATTTTCATTGAAAATGAAGTGCTGCGGAAAATTACTACCTATACCTATTATTTATATTACGTACTACTAGATCCGCCCCTCGGTTTCATTCGCAATATCCCAATCCCGCGGGATCTTTGGTATCAGATCCCGCGGGATCGGGAGCCTATGTTCTATCGCAGTTCGTTCAATTATTAGTTTTACCGTGAATGAGTCACAAACATACATACTCGTTTACTTACTTACCCATAAACATTAATTTTACAATCTTAAAAGGATTACAATTTCCATGCAACAAGTTATTACCCTACATTGTGTAAAAACGGGGTTACGTTCACCGAAGATTTCCTCCTCCGAGGGCAGAGGGGGGTACCTAACATTAACGAAACTGGTTTTATGTTACGTTCCAACTGCAGTATTTACTTTAAGACCACATAAAATTGATGACAAATAATAGTTAAATCACAGACCTCGTAAAAGTTACGACGCTTTCCGCGTGGCTTAATTAAAAGAATATATCGTTTCTACGTCTTCTGGAGACACATTTCTTATTGTAGATGCCGCGCCGGTTTATCGGCAGACAATTTGTTTCGCCGAAGTAGGTAAATAGGCCTTTAAGCTATAAAATATGGCTGTTAATACACATCTGAACGATGTTTCTGGTTGCATCCCTCTCGGGAGCCTGGGGTCCGCTAAACCCCAAATTATTTGGGGTCGGCACTCGGTCAATGAAGCCTTACCTGCTACTGCAAATAGCTTTGGCAATATTTTTACGGCCGGCCGTCAGCCTGACACCAACCCTTCTAGGCACCGAGCAGTTTTTAGTTCGCATTCCCAGTTGTCGATATTTGGTTGAGAGGAAACAGTCACTAGGTAGGTATATCTGAGAGGTAGGTACCTAGTAATGGAGCCAATGGGACCTTTTTTAGGGTTCCGTAGCCAACGGGCAAAAACGGAACTCTTTTACTAAGACTCCGCACTGTCCGCTGTATATCATCATAACACCGGTACTGTATCTCATGAACCGTGATAGCTAGACAGTTGAAATTTTCACAAATAATGTATTTCTGTTGCCATAACAACAAATTATACTTAAAACAGAATTAAATAAATATTTCAGTTTGGCTCCCATACATCAAATGTTTTTTTATGTCATTGATAACGAACTCTTCGTCCGCGAGGCGCAATCACTTTTGGCCGAGATTTATTTAATAAACTAAGTTTTGTTAGACGGGGTTTTATCATTCATCTCAACCTAAAATAACTCAATTGGTTTATGACCTTTTTGTTGTTATACCTATCCCCAATGCTTATGCTTACTGATTCCTAGTATAATAGGGATTCATTAGTTAGGGTACGTTAGTATTATGTGATCTGTGGTTAGGGTGAACAAAATTAACCGAATAAGTGGGTTTATCAATGAAGACGATATGTGCACGATATTAGGTAGGTAAAATTGAATCTTTGAAGCTATATGACATCGTGTCTTATAGTAGAAAAGGTATACTTATGTATAAATTAGACTTGTATAGGTACCTATTGCAGCTGCATTGATCGATAGAAACATATACGTACATAATTATATTATACTTGCATATAAACCTTCCTCTTGAATCACTCTATCCATAAAAAACTACAATGCGAAATTGACTAAAATCACATAGAATGCCATCTAGCTCCAAATTAAATACTTAAGCTTATAAAAATGATAATAACCTAATACGAAACATTATCAATTAAAATACATCTTGAAAAAATCACTTACAGCGAGAATAACTTTAAGAAATATTAACCATCTGAAATCAAACCATCTGCGTTCTTCCACCACGCCAGAGATGTCATCAAAACTGAATTGGTAGTTTGATGTTATTACTATATCTACCTCAACTTTTATGTAGAACTAGCTGTGTCCCGCGGTTTCATCCGCATAAGTCCTGATCCTGTGGGATTTTTTAAGAATCCTTTCTTATCGGATGCCAACATCATAATATACTCTCAATTTTCAGCTCGCTACTATCAGCGGTTTAGGTTGTGCGTTGATCAGTCAGTCAGTCAGGACAAAGCATTTTATAAACTAGCTGTTTCCCGCGGTTTCACTCGCGTAAGTCCCGATCCCGAGGAAATTTTCCAAAATCCCTTCTAATTAGATACATACTTACATCATAATGAAGAACACTGGCACTATCAGCGGTTTAGGCTGTCCGTTGATCAGTCAGTACGGACAAAGCATTTTATAAATATAGATTTGGTACAACAATGTCTAATTTAACCCTCACTAGGCATCTTAGGTACCTAGTGAGGTAGAAACCTAAATGAGCTTGTAGAATTTATTCAACTCGGTCCCTAGAGCAGCTAGCGCGTCTATTTGCAGTGAAACAACCGTGCAGCACGCGGATAATTTGAAAAGTTCACAATCACCTGCAACGCCATTGCGGCTTCAGCACAATTTCCTGGCGAATTAATGGTCTGTCAATATTGTTGGTCGTGCAAACAAGCAGTAAAACTGATAGCGCGATCTTGTGTTCGGTTTATGGGAATGAGGCGCCGGACTTGCTTGCACTCTTCTTTAGGTACCCTATAGTTTTTTCTTGCTTTCAAAGTTTCTAATTTGTATTTTACTAAGTCTAAAGTCAAATTAGGTTTGTTTTCGAGGAAGCATAATACAAATATATTATTAATCTCGTCTACAGTGACCATCAGAAACTATATAATTTCTGTAAACTATGAGCTTTCTTGCGTTTTATAGTTTTTATACACATCCATGACTTAAAATAAAATAAAGATAGATACTTGCATTGATTTCCCGTACCTAACACATACAAACACAAGACAAAGAACAAGACACTTAGGTATCTTGTTCTTACAAATATTATATTCTACCTATTTAGAGCGTGCAACATTAGTTGTCATAATTTTAAAATGGTAATTGACTTAATCGTACCTTCCAGTTTCCAGCAAGACTAAATACGGAAAATGTGATCTCACATTTCAAATTGCATGCAACTGGCAAACAAGTTAGACCACCTTGTATACACAACTTGCATGCAAGTTGCCCAAGCCTTACCTAAAAACTTTACCTCACATAGGAAGCTAGGATGTACCATGTTTGCCTAAAAGAAATCTATCACTCTACACTACAATAATAAATGATTTCGAGGTTGGAAGAACAGTTTGTTCTTAGATTACGGTAAAGATCTCTTAGCAGACTTAGTTGCCTGTAGGCTACGCTTAGCGACTTTGTCACTAATTACAATAAAATAAGTAATAAATAAATGATAGATAGATAATTTTCAACTTCGGAAGTATTGTTCGACTAATATTCTACTGATGGCAATTTCTCATTATGCTTAGACTAAGTAGAAAAAAAAACGTTACTTTTTGTTCTGCATGTTTTCGCGATGTTGGATTGAAAGTAAACTCAGTTTCCCGGTTTTAGTCGCGTTGGTTTTATTACTTTTAATATTTTATCAATGCCCTACGTGTCGAGATCTTTACAGATTTCTTCCTCAGTGTAACCCTTAGTCTACTTCGATACTAAAACCAAAAAAATATGTTGAATTTGAATACAAGCTTTTTTTAAATTGCTAATATCGGTCCACAAATACTTACCTACCTACTTAACTTGTTGAATACCTACCTACTGTAAAATGAAGCGTGAACAAACATTTCAGTGTTTTAGACATCCGATAGCGATAGTTATTACATGGAAATAACTGTATTGTTTTCGCAAATCGCAATGTGGATGACAGCTCGAGACGGGTACATTCCGCCACCCACCGCGAGGGGCGCTGTCATCGCCACTCGCAAACACTAACACATTGTTTTATGAAAATTATATTCAGTGCGGGACTGTGTATTGTTTTCAAATATTTTTGTTACAATTAATTTCATAAGGATTTAAATAATTTCTTTAGTTCAAAGAATGAACGGAGACTCTACTTAGTTTTTAGCGTTCCGTACCTCAAACGTTTAAAAAAAACGCTTATGATCACTCGCTTGTCCGTCTTCTATGTTTTCGATTGTAACGATTAAAAAATGTGTAAGCAGAGTTTTTCTAGTATGATGATGATGACTTATGGCCGTGGAAAGTATTCTACAATTAAAGTTTTCAATGTAAACGAAGAAACAGTTCAACAATGTAGGTGTTTACATAAAACAAAACAAAATAGAATAGTTTTATATTCTACAATTTAGCAGTTGCTTTCATATTTTTTACCTACTTAGTTTAGCAGCAGCATAAATTCGAAAAAAAATGTTAAGAACCATAAAATAATCAAAAAAATAAGTTGTAATCAAGTAAAAATAAAGGTTCGTGACGGAACATTATTAGGGTTAATTACATCGCAGCAACATGGTTTATCGTTCAATCGTTAAAAAATAAGCAAATAGACGACGAAATAGTTAGCCGAAGTGGGTAATAAAACGTAATAATGACAAGTATGACGAGCTATTCATAATTGTAGTGACTTGGTGCCACCCCCACCCCTCTTTCTACAAGTCCTCCCCCCTTTGCCTTAACTGGGTCGACATTTCAATATTAAAGGCATTTCACAATTTCTATTGCTCTTTATAGCTTACTATACGATGTAATAAAGACCCTTATTATGCTTATATTGAATGTACTAAACACGGATTCTGTGTTACACGTTATTTTTATTAAATTTTTAAAATACCTTCTAAAGAGAACACACATATCTACCGGGAATGGGGAGCGTTCCGGGGGCGGGGACTTTGTATGTTTATTTAATGTTTCAGGTTTTATGCGCGATTGTTGATTACTAACACTTTAAAAACCCGTGCAAAAGCTCCAAAAATTGTTAATCCGTTCTCGAGAATCTAACAATGTTGGGGCAATGTTGCGTTTTAGTAGAATACGTGCCCATATCACATGTAGACCGATCAAGATTGACTTCAGCCCCCCCCCCCCCCCCCCTTCCCGGTAGTGTATGTAAAATTGTATAGTGTTAAGACGATCCGCCTTGCGACTTCATGTGATTCTGATTTAGAAGAAAAGGAAGACTTCGATACTCATCAAACATTTTAAACTCTTTTCAAACTTTCAAAGACAACATAAAAATAACTTTAAAAAAATGTATTTTGTGTAAAATAATACTTTACCCCTGGTGGGACTCGAACCCACAATCCCCGGCTTAGGAGGCCGATGCCTTATCCATTAGGCCACAGGGGCTCAAGGACGAGGGTTGAAAATTAAAACATACATCTACTGAAAGAGACTTATTTTTTATATTACGGAGGTAATAAAAGCAGAGGTAAAATTATCTTGGGTTTTGTTTCTATTTATTACCTATATGAATACAAAGTTTGGATTATTATATTATTTTGCCAAACAGACTTAACCTAGACATAATACAATCTTATAGTAGGTACTTTAACATTGACATGGGCCAAACCGAGTTACAAATTTGGGATTAAAATTTGTAACTCGGTTTGGCGCATGGGATTGTTAATGTTAATTTGATAACATTGTTGTGATGATTACGAGTATTTTGTCAAAAATGTCTTAAAAACATACTTTGGGAAGTGCAAGTGTAGCTAAATTAAGTAAACCATGCTTAAAGTTTACAATAACAAAAAATATATCCAGCAAAAAGAACCGCCCGAACAGGGACTTGAACCCTGGACCCTTGGATTAAAAGTCCAATGCTCTACCGACTGAGCTATCCGGGCTCTCCGGCATGTCTGTGAAATTATGAACCACTATGCTTAGAGAGTTTAACTGTAATCAAAACATTCAATTAACCGATAGATATGAATAAACCATGAACAAACCCTAACTAAAAGTTCATTTTATTATCTACTATCCTTCCGGGAAAGTAAAGAAGGGCCAGTATACTGTTATTTCAGGATTTTAACTAAAACCACGCAATCTGTTCATTAGTTTTATTTTTTGGTAATAGAGTGGAGTGGAGTAAAAACTTCTTTAGCCCTATTAATAAACTTGTCTTAAAATAAACAAAAAGTGGTAAAATTACTCCGACCTTATTCCACAGGTCGGAGTAATTTTACCACTTTTTGTTTCTGTCTGTCAACTTTGAAAGCTCTTGTCACGAAAAAAGACAACAGCATGTTCTCACTACTCCGACCTTACTCCACGTTTATTAATAAGGCCTAAGGTGTTAAACACGTGCTGTTGATAACAAAAAAAAACATTTTTATATCAATATTTGAATGCGTTTGCTCCAAAATATCTAAATGTTAGCAGGGGCATGAATATCTCGATACATATTGACTGTGTAAGAGAAGAAGAAGTATAATTTGTAACACCCTGTAATTTAATATGATGTTATATTGATAATCTACATGAGTCATCCAGCAGTCAGTACCCAGTGGTATTAAAAAACCTCGAAATAGGTACCTAGACGTAGGTTACAATACTGGAGCAAGTTAAATAGTATTACAATAATAATAAGGTCAATACAAATCTTATAGTTATTTTTATCATCAGCTCCCTATATAAAGGATAAGCTTAGAGTAGTTAGGTGCCTAGTAGTAGACCTACGTACCTAGGGCCAGTGACGTCACAACTACAATCAACTTTTCTTAGAAGCAGAAAGGTTCAAGTTACGGACTGTAACGAAGTGATTAACTTTGTTAGAGAGAGCGCAAATGAAATTTACTTTTCTACGCTATTTTTCATTGGCGCTGATATCGTAGACTAGTGTACGGTTTTTTGTCCGCACTTACGTCGTGAAATACGAAACGTGAGGGGGGAACAGGGTTGTATTAAGGTTTCGTGTGTTTGGGATAAAGATTTCCTACTTCTTTACAATAGTTTGGTAAACCTTATTTAGTAAAAATATGTTTTGAGGCTGTAATCTGCAATTGTACGAAAATTGCAGATTACAGCCTCAAAACATATTTTTGAAAAAACGAAAACACATTTGAAGCAGTTATGTGTGGTATAAAACAAGGAGTTTTAGATGCGCCTTTTCTGTTTTTTATGGCTACAAAAAGTTAGTGCAACCAGACGTAACTATGTCATTTTTTAAAATGACATAGTTACGTCTGGCTTTTATCATTTTCTTATTAGTATTATTATCTTATTATTCTTTATCTTCTATCTTCAGCTATCATTTTTGCTCTCACTTAAAAGTCGAATTTGAATGTCAAATTTGTGTACCGTTTTGTTAGAACAAGGCGTTTCTATGGTACTATGAAACATATTTAATAAACGTTTACTTATTATGATGCCTGAATCATTTCATATTTGACCACGCATTTAAGAAAAATTGTTTTGTCAGCAATGGAACAAGATGTTAAAAATTCATTAAAATTGTTTTAATCGTAGTCAGGTTGCGAAATGAGACGTTAAAATTAAGAATCCTTACAAATAAACTTTTATTTTACTTCCCAGATAATCAATTTGACTTTCCAAAACTTTGTATATACCTGCTTCAAATTTTACTTTCAGGGAAATATAAACAAACCAAGATAAACTGTATTTTTTGGTCTAGCACAAATTTAGTTACGTCGCTGTTAGATTCATACGTAACATGGGAAAACTAAATTAAATAGACCTAGTATATGTAGGTACCTTATATGTAAAAGAAGAAAGAAAGATAGGCAAGTTTATATTTTCCCCTATTTAGGATTTCGTAGCCAAATGGCAATAAACGGAACGCTTATGGATTCGTCATGTCTGTCTGTCCGTTTGTCTGTCCGTCCGTATGTCACAGCCACTTTTCTCCGAAACTATAAAAACTATATATACCTACTGTTGAAATTTGGTAAATAGATGTTTTCTGTGAACCGCATTAAGATTTTTCACGCAAAAACGTGATTAGATTGATGATTAAGACTTTCATACAACTGAAGCTTAATTTTCTTATTAAGGTCTAGTAAGTAGTTTTTTACAATACGTCATAAATCGTAAACCGCAATTTACCTTTCAAAACAAAATCTATAGATAATGGTACGGAAACCTTCGCGCCCGAGTCCGAATCACACTTGCCCGGTTTTTTTATATGAGATAGGCTAGCATTTGATCTCATCTCACCTAATGGGAAGCAACAAGGTCTACGGTGTAACATGCTTGGCTAGAAAAAACCTGTTCACTCTAGACTTAAAGACTTCTAGGTTGTATATGTAAATACAGACATAATAGTAGAATATAATATAACATGATAAGTACACTGGTACGTATACAAACACCCAAAACATTTATGATCACCATACAAATACGTCCTTGCTCCCGGCGGCGGGAATCGAACCTCGAATCGAAGGGATCTGAGGGAGACTATAGCAAACCTTAAGTTCTCCCCGCACGGTAGCGGACAAACTGCTAGGCTAGGCCGTAATATTTTTTATTCTTCTCATTGGAGGTCGCGTTCCGAAGACACAGTAGATTACATTGTATAATTGACGTTTCAAAGGGTATGCTGTTAATTTCCAAATGAAATAAAATATTTTGATTTGATTTGCTAAATATATATTTCCAAGAAGGAAATCAACATCATTATCTATGATGTTGATGACTTACTACCTACTGCGACGAACCTAAATTAAAAAAAATACATTTAAGGGTTTAGCGGACCCCGGGCTTCCGAGAGTGATGCAACCGGTAACATCGCTCGGATGAAAACAGAAGCTACACAAGCTATTTTCAATTCTACACACTCCTGCTTGGCTAATTCTTACTGCAGTTTTCAAAGTTTGTAAAGAAGAAGTAAAGAAGGCATCTTTTCTTTGTAAAATAACCTACATTATTAAGAAATATATTATGTAAATACGTCATAGATTGATTTCGAAGTGGCGTTAGTACCAAGGGGGTGGTAAATCAGCTCGAATCTGGTTTGCACCGGCTTCAACGGCGGCGCCCGCCCGCCGGCACCTTGCGGCAACTGCTCCGGTAACTGCTATCGTAAATCGCTTACCGGAAAACAATCCGGGCTTCGGGCAAGTATCTGAAATTCCAATTAAGGGGAGAGTCTGGAGCCATTCGCGGGTCGACTGCACGCGCCCGATCACTCACTTGCACTTTTAATTAATTTATTTATCGAGTTCGCGAATCGACGGCGCAACTCGGGTTGACGCCCCGCCCCGCACCCTCCTATAAAAGCCGTCGATGAGAGGCTACGTCCGCCAGTTTTCTGAGAGACGGCCAGGGCGGCGGTCAGGCCGCCGGCCAAGCGCGCCGAAACGACGAGGGTTACATTTTTTAAAGTTAAAATGTAAGGAGGGTCGAGTCGTGGGGATGCGTAGGGTTCGGTAGGGCGCGGTGGTGTCGTCAGCCGCGGTGACCTTGAGGTGAGTGAGTGCACGCGCGAGGGCGATACAGTCGATAGGCCGTGTTCGTTCGCCCACGCGCCTGCACTACAGCTGTTTCCTTACAACTAACCTACCCGCTGCCGCCGCTTCAATCTCCTAAATCCTTCCTTCCTCATCTTTTTACATTACGTTGCTAAGCGTTCAATTTACAAACTTGACGTTTTAATGACACGTATTACCATTTTACATCGCTTTTTTATTTTTATTTTAACAAAATTTAAGCTTTTCCTTACTGAAACTTTTTACTTTCTATCCTAAGTTCATTCTATGTTATATTGGTTATATTTCACTATCCAGAATGTTGCTGTTACGTGCCTCTCGTAAAAGTAAAAGATTTAAAAATATTACCTACATTGTTCGTATTTCATACGGTCGTCAGTTATCGAAATTTAACTGTACGTCAGTTTCAAAAATCATATCCGTTCATTCCGCTACGTAGTCAACTGTGAAAAAAATTTTCACGCCCGTCGATACGGCACTCAACTACGATAACATTCATAATCCGTAGCGAGCCCATGGGGCTTCCACCAATTGAGTTACGTTCGAAAATCGTAAAATCGGCTCCCTCATAAATCGAGAGCGTAGAGTCCGCGCCCCGCATCGAGTCGCGCTACTTCCACCTAGCAGCAGCATCGCACGCCCTGCAAGGACATCTACCCGACTTGGTCCGCAGCCAACTACAGACGCTCCGTAATTACTGTCTCAGGAGCGGGGATCTTAATTTGCTTAATTTACCCCGAATCCGCTCCTGCTAAATCGCACGATTTAATGGGATATGCGAATGATGAGCATTGTTTTAAACCGTCTACCGTCTGTTCCGAACGATTTCTTATTCCCTCTATTTATGTGGCGATTAACATAATACCAAGAGTGGGTATCTACCTCATCGCTAGCTTGTTTATAGCACCTCCTTATCTTAATGACAAAAACGCCGCAATTAATTCCTGAAATAAACAATATTTTTAAGAGTTTTAGGAAAGCCAGCTAAATTTTGTCTAAGTATTAAAATAAGTAAGGAATAAAATAAAATTACTGGATTAAACTCACGTACAATAATAAAACCCAGTCAAGCCAGCCAATTGAAACCTAAGTGTGGATTAAATGATTAAATGAAACACAAATATGAATGAATATTAGAGAAGGTGGGTAGATTATGTTATGTATAGGGCAACGAAGACGGGTTTCGTGTGGCTTGCAATAAAAGCCCGCTCGGTGTGTACTGAACCGCGGTTCCTCGTATTTAGAGCATGAATTTTAGATATGTGTAACCAAGGACAATAAACGTACTTACATATTAAATAACCTAATATTATGTCAACTGCGGACTGCGGCTAAGCTAAGCCGCTGCCATCATATAAATTTCACCCTTTTCCAGCTATACATATTTTTTTCCTTTGGCTTCCTATCAAAAATGTGTAGAGCGTTATAAAAATCCAAGCCACGCGCTAGCATTTCTCTTTATTATCAAAGGTTAAGGGAACAAAATGTCTTTGATATTTTGCACAAAATTGCAAAGGAGCTATAAGGAATTTTTCGCGGGTATCTATAAAGTGTCCCCTATTTAACCTTCCCTTGCCTTTTCGATATCGTTGGGATCGGCACTTACGTATTAAGGAATGATGAAAGAAATTGATAGAATCGGTTCCCACTAAACTTATACTCATTATTAAAATGTAACTTTTCGTAGCAATGTACATTTTACATTGCTACGAAAATGTTCAATAACTACCTAATTGTCGATATCGTCAATTTTAAAACCGTGTTTTTCGTTCACTTTAAGCAGTTAAAATTATCAAGGTTCTGTAAATACAAATACAAAAAACATGGCAAAAAATATGCCGTGGTATAAAAACTCGAAGCATTTTACACGACACGGCAACTAATATGTACCTAATATATTTATTCAATGGTAAAAATGCAGAAAGTACGTACGTTACCGAAGTAAAGGTTAAAGTTACTGCGGGATAAAAATCTCATGAGCAAATAGCAGAATAAACGAGAATTTAAAGAAACCCAGAACTTAAATTTAATATGTTTTACATTAAAATTAATTTTTTGATACTACGTGACTAGACAACGGATACACAATATACATAGAAAGACACGCCCGGAACAGAACCAAATTAAATACTTGCTCCCGGCGGAAGTCGAACCTGCAACCTTCTGCATTGCAGTCGGGTATTCGCCCGACGCGTCACAGATATCGTAGCAAAGAAAATAATGTATGTAGTTACAATTAAAGAGTCAAAGTTACACTGTACCAACCATATACTAAGCAAAAGACTACTACACTAATAAAGTACGTAACTTTTGCAAAAATTCAATTTTTCCGCGAAAATTGTGAGTAGAACCATTCGAATTACACGCTAAGTAAAAGTTAAGAAAACGTCGGTACGCCCGCGCCGTACAAGTGAACGAAACGGATCTGGCTCTCGTTAAGAATATTATGATTTATATTCCTAGCTTTCCGACTGCGAGTGACGATAAACAAGGATGATTTGACACCATTTACCTTGTACTTATATTTTTAAAGAAATAGCTTAACGCCGCCGAGCGGCATTCATTCTTCAAATAATTTAATAGGCGTGCTCTTGCGTATTGTCATTGTAATGAAATTGAGATAAGGAAAGAAAGCAGCCGGTACAATTAAAGGTAGAGGTTTCTTTTCTCCCTAAATGTTCTTCTTAATTGTCACTTTGGTGCCGAATTTCGGAGCAGTTTGCGTATTATCTTAAACGAATATTCGAATTGGGTATCGTAAACATATTTTGTGATGGTGATTTTGAATTTATATTCTTCGCAATTAGAACTCGGGTGTTTCTGTGTTATTTTTTAGTAGGAAACTTTTCACATTTTTCAAACTCATTTGTTTTGTCGATATTTTGCATTGAGTTGTACTAGTAGTTATATGACTAAGACACAATGATGTAGGTAATAAGATAAAATATAATATTTCATCTGTAAAAATTTCAACTGTCTAGCTATCACGGTTCACAAGATACAGCCTGGTGACAGACGGACAGTAATAGGATCCCGTTTTTACCACCTGCGTGCAGAACCCCAAAAAGTGACTAATAGTAAACTTAAAATGCCCTGAAATCGAATGTCTAAATTATACCTATTTAAATTATCCCCATGTCCATTTAAAATGTTTTAATAAATAAAATAGTAGTGGATAGCAATCAAAGCATCCAATTTAATAGCTACACTGAACATCGCAAACAACTTAATTGCTCTTCAGACTTCGATAAAATAAAAATAGATTGAAATTACAGAAACAATAAAAATTGAATACTTACCTACGAGTATCATATTATTTCAATGATTGTTTCCAATACACTGCCATTTTATTTGTTCAAATGTCTATGATCGTAAATATGCGTCTTTGCTTGAACATAAGATACCTACATTTATTAATGTATCACGTGTAACTTAAATATTGTAGAATTTCATCAAACTTTTAGTTTGTATGCCAATTAATGGTCCGAGGCGCGTCGTTCGTCCTTTGACGTAACCACAGAATAGGCCATGGTAACGTCAGGTTATTTCGCAACGCGACAGAGCCGAAGAGCGGCGCACCTCCTTCGCGACTTATCAGTACGCGTTAAGCCTTACCTAACTTCACTCGTGAATCAAAAGCAATATTTCTATTTCGGTTTTAAAACTAGGCCCTCCACAAAGTTATTGAGAAACCGAAATGAAACATTCTAATAACATAGACGTTGTGAAACAATAGATCCAATTTGTTTTTTTGGAACAAAAGCCAAATGCAAATGTAAGAAAATTCTTTTGGCAATTCGTAGGAAAATGTTGCTGGTACCAGCTCAATCAAAAATGTTTACCGGCGGACTGAGCTAGTTCAATATTTAGCCCCTACCTTTAACTCTCATTACCTATTCACGACGCCGCGGCGCGAGCGAGTGTTCCTAAATAGAATCGAGTTTTACGTTCACGAAATGCAGTAAACGTGACATTTCGTCGTGAGTAGGGATAAGTTTTTTGTTGTTAGACATTATTGTAGTACTTGTAGTAGCTAGTTGTAGTACCAACACAAGTAATAGGAAAAGGCAGTAAGCAATTGCTTTATACTGCGCAATTCGGCGATAACTTGACTTCTTTTTCCGATCGTCATTTAATATTTTAATAATTTAAAATAAAATGTCTTGTGGTAGAAGTTTCGAGTATATTGAAATAGTCTAGTTCGCTCTCAAATCCTTTGTTTTCAGCTCAAAAAGACCAGTAGAAACAGTTTTATTTTGCAGTTCCGAGTCAGGTAGCTGTCGAATCACAAAACAATAGGCATGTTAGGTACACACGCCCCGATTTGTTAAATCGTTTTCTTTTTATATTCACTCGTGAAACAATACTAAGAAGAACTAGGTACGTTAAAACAGTAAACAAGAAGCATGATAAACAAAAAAGCTCAAATAAACGTTTCCTCACAAAAAGCAGGCTACAAACTTTAATAAAAATAGCAGCAGCCATAATGAACAAAACAAATTGAAGTGTAAACAGGTTGTTCATTAAGATACCTTTATATCAATAAATCCCGGCAAATGACTCCTTGCTAATTGCGAGTGCACAATGAAGTGCAGAATCAGATGCAACTGAATGAGCGACTCAATGCAAAAATGCAAATTCACCGTTCTCGCTAACAACGGAACGTAAAAATGTTTACGTAAAACGCTTGACCGCTTTTAATTGTTCTATTTAAACAACGGCTGCGAGTATAAAGGCTAAAATGCTCGGTTTGCGGATCAAATTACATTCATTTCCATCCCTTCTCGTGATAATTAAAAACACATTTTCATCGGAGCAATTTTCACGCTATTTATTTGATGAAACGGAATGATCGTCTGTTGCTGGCAGGTTTGTTGAGAGGACATGGGGATACGCAAATAAGTATCACTCGACTGCAGGTCGTATAGCCCAGCCTGCCTGACATTGTTGTACACATTTAATTTACCGTAGATCCCATTCATCCTATTTAATTCCTGGAACAAAGAAGTCTTTTTCAACCCTGTTCTTTAAACTACGGTACGTTACTGATAAGTACCGGCTAATTATTTATTTTTAACTTATTCTGACTCACTGCAGAGTAAAGACCTCCCTCCCCTCTGATCCACTGCCTCCACTGATGCCTGTTTAGTGCCAGTTGGGTCCTTTCCCTATTGAACGAGTCCAATTCATCCCGCCATCTAATCCTTGGCCTGTCGCAGAGTCGCTTGGTGGATATGTCGTCGAACTTGCGGCAGATGTAGCCTGCACTATCATAACTATCTGATATCTGGTCAGTTCCATTTGAGTTCAGCGGCATTGTATCCAGTCATCGTCGTCCTTCTTTTACTACGAAAAAGTAAAATTTCAAAGAAAACCATTAGAAGTATACTTTAATTATTTCGCAATTTGATTTTTGAGTAGAATTAGATGTAAATTAGACTATACCTACATTGAAATCATAAAGTAAACACATGTAATTAATATAGTTTTTACTATTAAACTGAATAACGGTATAGAGAGACAAACACTCCATATTAATATTGCTTGAAATGGTTCAACAGTGAATTCTCTTGGCTTTCACAGGACGGCCTGAGAATTCTGCCCGAGGTATTTTGTATATCTGAGAATCCGCTGAGAGACAACCGAGCTCTGGTTTTATCTACAATAGGTACAACCTATTGCAATTTAGTCCTTTAATAGTCTAGCTTTGTATTAGTATTCACATTATAACTTAATTTGTATGATGCTGCTTTTGATTTTACTTACTTATTACTACTACTTGTGATAGTGCTTTAAGCACCCTATCATAAGTTATCAATTCGGTCTAGCTTTAATTGACGCCAGTATTATTTTATAACTTATATTGCATCAGAATTGTGTCCATAAACTTTCCCATAGTCAAAGACTTATTGATTGTTTGAAAATAGATTCTGTCAAGATTCATAAAAAATCAAATCGAAATCCGAGACACCGTACAAGTACGTTACTCGAAGTGACTAGTCAGCAGTAGCAGGCTGCAACGGCTCCCAAGTCAACCGCGGGCTCTGCTTGTTCCGGAACATTTTCTACGTCATTTTTATTTCATCATAATTCCGTTTTCAATTTCTAGCGGCGATGTCGGCGACGGCGAGATTGCTGCGTAAAACTCGCGTAAACATTCGAGCGTTTGCGGAACGGTTACTCTTGACTGTATCCGGTTTATGCCGGTTCAGAGTATAAAGAGATAAGGTTCTTTATATGTGTAATCATTTCATGTTATAGCAGACTTTGTCGCTCGTGAGTGTTATTAAGAAATTCATCCACAGCGCTGAGCTACATCGTTTTGAAGTGTAAACCTCGTAACAAAGTTGCTGGTGCCATTGTTGGGTGAAAGCGGATTGATAGCTCTCTATCTATAGATTTATTAGCTTGTGTAGGAGTAAATTTCTAAAAACGAGTAAGACAAATTAAAATCGAGTAAGTATAATTTTACGGTTATCGTTATAGGCTATAAGCAGCAGATTGCTTTTTTCGGCGTCCTAGCCCAAATTTGATCAACACCAGTATTTACTTTTTACAACCGGTGCTTACTTTTTCGTTTCCCTATTTCCATCAGGGTTATGCCGCGCGACGCCCATGAATTGGCGCAGTGTGATTACAAATTTAAGCCGTCGCAGCTAATATGAATGACAACGGGTCGACCTACTCGACATTCATTTCCCTCGGCGCACCTCTCTTATAATAACTTACACGGCAACTTCGCCTTAAGGTACGAATATGTGCCTTTCTACATAAGACTCGAAGGGGAACACCTTAGAGGCCATCGCCTATTCCTGAGTAATAACGCTCTTTCTATATGAAAAGTTAAAATGTAAGATCAAATTCCCAAAAGTTATTCCAAGATCCCCGGGTAGCGCCCGTCTTAAAATTATGTAGTTTCTATGTTCATTTTGTTTTTCTCGTTCTGAATGGAGTCAAATTACACGCAGGCAACAATTTGCGCTGTTTCAATCGGCGAACTGCTAACAAATTTATACATCTGATGAAGGTGCAGACTTTAGCGCCCTATAATCCAGATTCGGCCCTTGAATAGGAGTGAACGAGCGGGTGGCCGAGGTTTCAGAGTGGCCCTTCAATCAGCCCTTCCTTGCGGGCGCGAACGTCGGCGGGGTGCGGCAGGGGAAGCGGGGCGAGGCACGTCGGCATGCCACGAGGACCTTTGAGCTACAGGCTCTTTGACACGAGCCACTGGCGCACTCTTCAAGTAATGATTCATTCTGCTGATGACTGACGCGGCTAATGCGCCTGTTTCCCTTCTCCCCAATGTTAGTTTAAGGATTGAAGATTCGTTTGTTACAAATTAGATTACTGTCCTTTTATGTTACTACAATCGACGATATTTTTCAATAGGTGCTGTTGTTCATGTAAATAATAATGTCATTATTTTAAATAAGTTATAAAAAGCAAGAATAATCGACCACAAAATATCAAATGTTGCCCGAAATAATACACCAATTTTAAAAGACAATGGGGGTTTGCTCGCAATAAGCTACGTATACTCGAAAAATAATAAAATTTAATCTACCTTTATTGTAAACTACATCGGATTAATAGATTTTGAATTTCAGCATAACCTTTCATATCAGCATAATATTAAACAAGCGGCCTTTTTATTTAATCAAAATATAGTGCATAATTCTTATTAAACCATTTTTTATTTCATTTACTTAATTGGGATAGGTATCTCTTTATTACGTAGGTACCCAACATTTCTCCCGCGTAAAGTACTATTGTCAAATTCCCGGCTAATTATTGTTTTAATCAACAAAAAATCCAATTAAAAGTTTTTATCTCTTTTGAGGCTTAGGGTCTGTTTGTAGCGACAGTGAGTACCGGTTTAAAACGAGTCTATTTTTAAATTTTACATATTATGATTTATAAATAACTTTACCTAAATAATTTATCTCTTTTCTCATTTAGGTTAAGCCTTATTAATAAACGTGAAGTAGGTAAGGTTGGTTTTACCACTTTTTGTTTCTGTCTGTCAACTTTGAAAGTTCTTGTCACGGAAAAAGACAAAGCATGTTATCACTACTCCGACCTTCCTCCACGTTTATTAATAAGCCTAAAACTTTAAGGCGAACTGTTGGCGAAATGCTTAGGTGAAGGTATTGGATGGACTGGATCTGGAATTGAATTTGGAAAATAACATTTTCCAAAGTGTAGATAATCACAAATATATTGAAAAGCAAACATTACGAAGATTCGAAATAGGGTTCGCTCATTTAAATATTCATATAGAATCTGCTGATAAAATAAAACTGTTGCATCGCTGTGGTGGACACAGGATAAAGACATTCTATCGGACGACGACTTCAAAAGATCTGTCACAATAGTATTTTAAAAAAGTATTAAAATCAAAACAAAACCTATTTCCAATCCTCCTGACATAAAATATTTGGAATGAAAATGATTTTACAAACAATTTAGTCAATAATTAGATGATATTCCAAACTACAAGCTACAGATATTTATAAGTAAAAATTAGAGATGCGCCGAGTACTCTGCCGAGTACTCGTTACTCGGGTACTCGGCAGTTTTTTACTACTCGTACTCGGCCTCGGTACTCGGTTCATAAGTCGGTAACTCGGATAATATAATATATTTATATAACGTAATTGTAACGCGATCTAATTTCATCTGGGTACAGTTTTGGCTTCCTAACTTAATGCGAAAGTTTGTGTATTTGCTTATTCCTCTTTCACGCACAATATTGACTGGACCAATATAAATGAAATTTAACACAAAGGTACTGAGTTGAAGAACTTTTTATCGATACATAAGCGGGTAAAACTGCGGGTGCAGCTAGTAATAAAGAAAACCAAGCATGTAAGTTTAAAATAATCAAGTTTTGAACGCGTTGCAACTTGTTTTCGCGCTTATTTTAATGAACCGAGTAACTCTGCCGAGTACTCGGCTCGGTAATTTTTGAACCGAGTAATACTCGGATACTCGGTAAAACTGGTACTCGGCGCATCACTAGTAAAAATAAACTTTCTTCATTTCGGCCCCATGGTGGTCCTCTGTGCTCGGTGACGCGAAAGACGTGTGAGGCTTGTTTTATACTTATAATATAGTTATAGTTAGAATATTAGTGTCTTGTCTGCACTCGCCCTAACACCACACTTGTTTGTAGTTTTCAACGGTTATTTCTTATTTCCCTATAACCGTAGAGTAGATATAATGTATTCAGTAGATATGAGCTAGTCGTTATCATGTCAAAGAAACTATCGCGTTACGTACCTACTCAAAAGACTGCGGTTTGTTTGATGTACTCGTATGTTTTGAACTACCTATTACTTTTATCGATCTATCTTATATGCTTATAATAAAAAAGAAAGGACTAAAACTTTGCACATGGTAGTAAAAAATGTCGGATTCATAGAAACATTAATGCTTACAACAAAAATTTAAAGTTACCAGAACTTACAGAAATTTTGCAGCTACGATCTGATTAATATCTAAATTCCATAACTCTATTTTCCGGCTAGATTTCAGTATACCTACTCTATACTAAACCATTCAGAGTGCGCGTTCTCTTTCCGCCTACCAAGCGCCACACATCCAATTTTCTCGAATGCACTGCTACGAAGTGGAATTCACTGCCCGAAGTCGACATTCCCCCAAAACTACAACCTTGAAGTATTCAAGTCTAGAGTGAATAGGTTTCTTCTTGGCAAGCAAGTTACACCATCGTCGCTTCCCATCAGGAGAGATGAGGTGAAATGCAAGCCTACAAACAAATTTGACGAGACTAATAGACTAGCTAATCACTGAAACACTGCGTTAGCTCTGGAGCTCTTGGTACACATAAGCACTTTGTTTAAGTACTTATCACGATTTGATCATATAATCGTGAAAAAATCGCTAGATACTAGATAGTATTTAATCCTATAATTCTATCTTGTTTTCTTAAAATTATTGTGTCGACGTTAAATCTGGATTATCCTGCTTGCGGTTTCAATTTACTTATAGGAATTCTTGGTATTGAAATGTGACTTTACAATATGGGATTGGATACTTATTTACTAGTTACTTACTTATTTACTTTGTAATTGATAATTTGTTTTTGAACCCAAAGTTATATCCAGTGTGTAATCGCAGCATGGTCTTACACTTATAATTAAACCTAGTATCTAATTTGTTTAAGAAAGGCACAAATCAAAAATAATTAAGTAAAAATATTAGACCGATGACAATCAAAGGCGTATAATTTTGATCGTGCCAGATAAAATAAGAAGTAGGTAGGTATTTAATTTATTCTAATATTTATTTGCTTTGAATGAATACAAAACAGACGCTTAACTGTAGGTAAGGAAATTCATTATCATGAGTATTATTTTCTTTCATACTTCCGTATATTAGAGCATGAAATAACATTTCCTTAATACATCTGAAATGACTTCTGAGTTTATGTAAATTGTTATACACGCTCGGAATATTTCGATTCGCGAACTCTGAAGGTGATGCTGAGCCAACTTCTTACAATTCACTGCGTGTCCCATTAACGGCCAGCATAAATATATCTTTAAAAATGAAAAATAATATTCTTCTTAGGCACGTTTCGTGATTTATAAGTAGATAAATAATATGGTATTTATATTAGTCTGGCATTTACGGGCTAAACTATGAATTTAAATTCGTAATATTTTACTCAATGAAATACTAAAAAATCGCGAGTTGTATTAGTGTTAATATAATCACCTCTTGCATCTTACGCACATATTTTCGTATTTAGGTATAGTACCTACCTACTACCTATTACAAGGAGGAAACCTGAAAGCTTTTGATGAACCTTTCAAACTAATTTCGAATCCTAATGCTTATAATTAAAATTCTACGTTCTGCGTATAATTTGTTTACGATTTTTCACGAATTACCAAAATTAAAATGTAAAAATCTTGACGTTCCGTAACTTTGAGAATGTAATTAAAACAACATGAATATACATAAATTTTATTGTAAATATAGCTCTTAATTAACACGAGCGGTCAAAGTATTAATTTCACCATTAATTTTGAGTAATTTCGGTGTTAAAATTTAGTCAGATATTAAACCTTAAATTGTATTTATGTACTGTCGGTCTATAGGATATGTAATTCCGGCATTAATTGTTATAAACTCTGTAAATATGATGTATGGTTATTAAAAAGAATAGGGTAACGCAGCGTTTCCCTTAATTTTTCTTAATTTGAGAAATTACTACTGTATTTTTTATTCTCGTTGACTTTGTATCTTTTTATCAAAGTATTTTTTTTATTTCAGGTACGTATACAACATGATGGAGCCGTGCACGTACGTAATAGCTAGTAGTTACACAATATTTATTTGTACACTATACCTATTAATTTAATCAAAATTCATTACTATCATAATAGGTAAAACTAAAGTACCTATTTACATTCTACCAATAATCTATAGTGTAATAGGTGTATACCAAGCATACGAAATAAAATAAAAAATAATAAACACCGAAAATAAAAAAGGCAAAATACGCAATATAACAGAATAGATAGTACAAAAAGTCAATTAGTTAAAAAAAAATATGGAAAAATTGATGTCCAGTGAGGAAATTTCAAACCCAATGTCTAGGTAGGTAGATAATTTATCAATGGAAACTAACAAAAACCCGTATCTATTCGGATAACTGATCAAAATAACATCAGCGTAGAGCCGATTAAACAAGTATCCGAATCCAGATTTGGTGGTTGCCAATATTTATTGGTGGCTATCAGGGTGATATCGATATTCATTAGATTGTTTTGTCCACAATTAATCGATTGAAGGAGCGTCGAGCGCCCCGTACGGTTGACCGGTCCGTTCGTCCGGAAGCGGTGCGTCCGGTTCGGGCAAAGATGCAGAATTTCCTTACAATCGGACACGCCCGCAGGGTGTTACCGAATACTTTACAAAAGATGTGTTTGATAGATTGTAACAGGATGTTACATATCGATTCAGACCCCGTTCGCATTTGAGTCGAAAATATTCAGATAGTCTTTGTGTAAAACGATTTAAATGGACGTCTGATTTATCGCTTACCTCCAGTTTGTTTTACTGACCTATGGGTTTAGACTTTTATTTGCGTGTAACATTGTTTTCCGAGAAATCTCAACTGAGTTACGTGAACCACACCTACCGGGTTGTAATTAGGGTTATATTAGCTATCTTTTTAAATTTAGCACGAATTCTGGAACACCGATTTCATATTGAATTTCCAAAATTTTTGCTTAACACTTGAAATAAAATGGTCTTATCCAAAAAAAATCCAATACGTGCCATTGTTAATAGGTATAAATAGAAATTAAAATCCAATAAAAGTAAAAATATATGTATGAATACAAAAAGAAAAACGTCTAAGTTATAGATATTATTTAATGAAGCGAGAATGCTTTAATACTTCGCAAAGTCACAACTTGAGTAAGATGCTTACAAAGTTTTGAAGCACTAAGTGTGGTAAGAGGCGTCAATGTGTTAATCCCACTTCCGATACGGAAAGCGCGTTCCGTCGGATCCGAATATAATATAAATAAGAATCACGTATGTAATAAGGCGGTGTGGAGAGCATTCCTCACACGTCCGGAGGCTTCCAGGGCTTAGTCGAACTTGGGCCATTACCCCGCGTCCAAAGGAGATTTTACTCCATCCCCGCTGATGCTATTTTCAACGTCTGCGAAATTTTAAGTTTTCACAACAAATTTTTAACGTTAATTCATATCAGTTGTTTCTAAGTGTTTTTTAAAGAATATTTTTCGACTCAAAACATTTTGCTAGGTAGGTATATCAAAATGTAAAGTTAATATATAATTAACATGTTCTGAATATCTTTAATTGTCCTTAATGGTAATTAATTTTTAATATTACATCTATTACTATTATAAAGCGGAAGAGTTTGTTTTTTTGTTTGTTTGTTTGAACGCGCTAATCTCAGGAACCGCTGATCCGATTTGAAAAAATTTTTCAGTGTTGGATAGTGCATTTATTGAGGAAGGCTATAGGCTACTTTTGATCCCGATATTCCCACGGGATCGGGACTTAGCGCGGGTGAAACCGCGGGGTGCTGCTAGTAATCTTATAAAGGGGTTCCTTTATGGTTTAGTGTTGAGCAAGCAAGGGTTCGAACCCCGTCACGATAGGATTTTTGATAATGCCTTTTCCTCGATAAACAAACTTAATTTGTTTTGTTTAATTTATCTCTCCGTTTAATCTCTGGGACTACTGACCGACTTATAAACTTCTTGCACGGATAGATATACAAGTACCTATCTTTAAAAAGGTACTAATATCGTTTTAATTTCCATAGCTAATAAAACAGTTACATACATACATACGACACTCAACAAAGGAACCTTCAATGTGTTACAAAATGTAGACAACGTTGACAAAAACTCCACGAAACATGTGATATAAATTCACAAGACTTTTGTGGAGTTAATAGAGAGAGATATTCAGTGAACCGTATAATACTTAGCCGAATGTGAAACGATATGAAGCCGTATAAACGGCACGGAGCCGGCCGTCCGCAGGGCCCCGCTTGTAGGGAACGAACTGACCCAATTAGATTGTTTAATTAGAACGAACGCGAATGGTGCAAAACATAAGCGCATAACACTTTTTGTGCTTAGAATTCTTGTCGTTTAGTGGTCGGTTCATTTACATAGAAATTTTAATGGTGACGGTAATGTTTTTGGATTTTACGTGCCATTTTCCGATGTGATTCACAAATATGGGATGATAGCATTTGGTGTGTTTGTTGTTTGTTTCATCCACCTGCTTTAGTTGTATCAATAAACGGCTTTGGTGTTTTTCTATGCATTTAGCTTAGGCCGGTGCAGCTACTAAAGACGACCTGTCAGAACTGTATATACCTACCTGTACTGAAAGTAAGATAATATATTCGCCGCTAACCAGGTGATGTAATGTAGCTACGTATCAATTGTATTACTAAAATATCTAATTTTATTCTATATATGATAAGTGAACGACTCACCACTATCGCACCGCATCTGATGAGTGAACAAACATTTATTTCTATATAAATATTGTTCGACCGATTCCACAATAACTTTGAATAAAATTTAGCAATAACGTAAATCCCTATAGATTGATTCCTGAATTTAAATAAATCGATTCACGTGACAGTGATTTCCGTTGGTATAAAAGTTTTATTATTGGCGAGTACACAGCAATCAGCGGTATACGAGTAGTATCAAACGATATAGATAGGTACGTATATCAGTTATGTAAATTACAGGCAACAACGGAACGATCTCCCTCGGAGGTACATGTAGCTATATCATTCCAGCTGTGCCCAGCGGTTTTACCCGCGTAGACCATAGCCCCTGGGAATTTCTGGATAAAAAATACATCTGTTCTTCCAGAACACTGTCTATCTACATATGTTCTAAGTTTGATCGCAATCTGTTAAATGGTTTTACCATGTTTAACTACAGTAACTAACATACTTACATCCTCACAAAATATTGCGTTTTTATAATAAGTAGGATTATTTAATCTTTCAACTTAAAGCCCTTATTAATAAACGGGGAGTAAGGTCGGAGTAGGGAGAACATGCTTTGTCTTTTTCCGTGACAAGAACTTTCAAAGTTGACAGACAGATACAAAAAGTGGTAAAATTATTTCGACCTTATTCCACGTTTATTAATAAGGCTAGAAGTGCATATAGTAATATTGCAAACTTATCCCTAAATTAGCGACAACGTGAGCCTAATCCATATGTAGGCAGCAATCAGATATCTCGGACAAGGAAACGTCTATAGCTTGGTTAATCTGGTTATACCATGACTTAAGACAGTGCACCGGCATGGCGGTCGTCGTTTACAAGGAAGATGCGATCTTAGTGTTGTCTATTATGAAAACCACTGTGGCGTGGGGTGAGAAGTGAGAAATGATAATTAAAAAAAAAACCCTTGAGTTTCTTGTAGTTTCTTCTCATTAGAGGGCGCGTTCCGAAATGTCGAGATTTTTCCACAGTAAAATCTCGACATTTCAAAACGTACGTATGTAATTTATACATCGTTCTTAATGAATAAATACATATATTTGAATCTTTGAGAACACTCCTGACCTTATAATTTGTGTTCCAGATTGTTTGTATCTTCTAAAGTTCTGACTGATTCACTGACTGAACACACAACCTAAAACGCTGGTCTTAGAAACATGAAATTTGGAGAGTGTGTTGTTGTGAATACTTAGGTATGCGCCAAGAAAGGGTATTTGAAATTTACCATGCAAAGACGCTAGTTAATTTCAAACCAAATTATGTTACTTCATTCCCTAAATTAGGTTTTCATGATGCTGATTTGAAATTAAACTAATTTTTCGATTTTAATCGCGTTGCTTTTATTATTTCTAGCTTTTTTCAACACCCAACGTTTCAACGACCATCACGGATAGACTGAAAAGTAATTTGTCATACTCATTATTCTAAAAAGTTCCTGGAAATTACCATCTAATCTAATATCAATGTAAAAAAAACATTCCTATGACACAGAGCGAAAAACCGAAAAACAAAATTAATTTGATTTTGTTTTGTTTTCTTACAAAAACCTTACTAAGGGCGTTCACCTCTATCTATCATTATCTATCAATTCTTTATTTTTCCTTTTGAAAGTTGATATTATTATGTCTTCTAATGTAGTATAGAACAAAGAAACAAAAGCCCACTCTGAAATAATATACCATCATAATTGTCCAATAATTGAGGAAGAATTGATAAAGAGTACTATTTGACGTACATTGATAGATACCTACCTATATACAAACAATGGGGTGTAATGTGATCGGAAAAGAGGTTATTTTATATGTCGCAGGACTACAGTGACTACAAAAACATGGTTTGCTTTTTCATAAGTCTTGGAATGAAATTTAACACGTCTTCAACAAATCCTTTTGGTTTTAATTTAACTTAGATTCTATTCGAAAAAAAATAGTCGTTACTTTTTCTCATTTTTTTTCATCAGTCCAACGTTTTAACAAAATATACAACGTAAAAAATATCACAAGATTATCTTCTAAATTAACACTACGAAATTACTAAGGGAAGATAAAAAGAGCTCAAAGAGCTCGCTCGGTTATGAAAAATTTGAAGTCATTTTTATTACAGAGTCACTACTCTTCTCGGACTTACTCTAAAGCGATTAAAAAGTTAAAAGTAAATTACGACAGACGACGGTTGTTGAAATACAAAAATATTAAACCCTAAGCCTCGAGAGAGGTCAACAAAATACTGGGAAAAATGATAGGGATATCAGCAACAAAATTCCTTCGGATAATAATTTTACGAAACAAGGACTATTATTTAGGAAAAATGCACCATCCTGGGATCGAAGCCGTGCCCCTCGCTTGCTGCCGAGTGGTCTAACCACTAAGCCACACGTGATGTTGCGTTGTTCCCTTCATTCTACTAGAATTTATTAGAACGCCTTGAACATTAAAATCAAGAAATACATGTCGATTACTACAAGATTGGTCCGTAACCCGTTAAGGAACATCGTTCTAAAAAGAAGTATAGTGACTCTTCTCAGACTCTGAGTAAAGCGATTAAAAAGTTAAAAGTAAATTATGAGCGCCATGTTTTATTAAGCTTGTAGAAATATTATGTTCGTAGATGTCCCACGCAGCGAACCGTCACAATCGCTGTACAAACTCGGTTACTCGCGCAACCCGTGAAATATGGTTCACTGTTATTTATTATATTTTATTACAAGACCATATTATATTTATCGTTATCTTTCATATGAGATACTATAGCTGTATCCTGCAGTTTCAACCGAACAAGTCTGAGATCAGGAGGGTGGGTTACTTTAATTCTACGACAAATGAAAGAAAATCTGTCATTTGTCATTCAAAACCGGATGGATGATAGATTTTTTCAAGAATTATCGTTCGTAGTAAATTAAAGTAGAGGCCAAGATTTGAAATAGTTTTTGTGTGTTTTCAAACACTTGGTTAGAAGGTTCGCCCATGGCTTAGCATTACCTACCCAACGATCTATGCATATAGTATCGCTAAGCGAATCCTTTCGTGTTTCGCAGCCACTTAGCAATTCGAATTTCCAGCATCGACTTTGATTCGTAGAACTCGTAGAAGGGCTACGATTCGTAGCACGTCGTAGATGGTATTGCTACAAACCCCATATTCGGTCGCGTAATTCAAACCGCGGTCTTAGATTGTTCCTTTGGCACCGCACAGGAGTCGCGTGGGACCAAATAGAAACCCCAAAATCACAGGGTGGTTTGTGGTGGCGCTATTACAGCACCCCATACAAAATAATCTCACAGTCACAGTACAATAGCGCGTTATAATAACCGTAACCAATAACATAAACAGTTTACTTTGATTTTATCTTATTGGTAACTGTGCTTACACTTCTTAGGTATATGTTTTTATTTAGAAAATTTCCTTTACAAACACATTTGGTGATAAGTATAAATACGATATTACAAATAAGAGGCACCTTATAATACGAGAAACTTAGCAAAAGCTTACAATATAGGTCCAGATGAAGATTAGAAAATCCTCATAATTTTCTTTGGTAAATACATACATAACATAAGAAAATAATCATAGCCCGCAAATGTTTCCCACCGTATGCCAAGGGCGTCCTCTTAGAGGGGTAAGGCAGTAAGACGCCACGGGAGCCTACTCCGAATTGGCGAATGTCTAATGAATTAACCGAGCAATTCTTTCATCTTCAGTATGTCTCTATGTATGTTTATTACAAGGCGTGTTTTTCAATTGATTTTAGTGTACAACTTCTATGAATATAGTAATTTAAATCGCATACCGTCTCGTGAACATTTAGGATAATTATATTCATATTAAACTTTGCATAATTCAATACCGTGATTAATATACTGTTTAAAAAAACTCAGTATAGTAAAAATATCTCCCTGTATAAATATTATTAAATAAAAACATGGTAAATACCCAGTGTATTTACCATGTTTTAATTTGTTTTTAATGAAGCTCGATATTTCGCCATTCATTTCAACTGGTTTGTTCACGAGACTCTAAAATGAATACCCCGTTATTTAATAATATTTGTAGTGAAAATAACTAAGTATGTAGGTAAGTTTAAAATCGTATATATTTTTTTTATTTATTTAACATTTACAGTAATTTTTACGATAAAAGCATACCCAAAATCACAGAGATTTGTCCGGAATGCTACATATAAGTTCTTTTAACTACATTTAAATTCGTATGTAGGTTATTATACAATATTTGGCGATCCAAATTTAGACCCGTCGCAGTCTAAATGTGTATTTCAGTAGTTGGCTACTACTACCATAGACATCACGGGACCACTCTAAGTTCAAATTAGCACAGAAGTCCATACTACCGAACACGACTACAAGAATCTACACGTTGTAGTAACTATACCTAACAATGCTCGTGAAATTAATGTAGTGTACAAGCAAACGTTGTGTTCTAGCTTTCGGGCGAAGTTATAGTGCAATAATTTGGAGTTTATTTGCGATATGGCCATTAACAAGTTAATTATTCAGTGGGTGGACGAAGTTCGGACCGAGAGAGCGCCGGTGTCGGGCACACCACCCGGCGATATTGCCTCTTTTATTTTCATTAATTATGTTAATATGTTGCTTATTACTTAGTTGCATCACATCGTGTGCATATGTAATTTACTTACTTCAGTAACTAACGATTTTATTCTAATAGGTAAATGATATAACTATGCCAAATGTTTTAGAAATGAAAGAAAACATTCAATATAATTTCCATATACTTTCCATATTTATCGTTTTCTAAGTTACGCAGAAAGAATGACTTAGCATTAAAATACCACTATAGATACAGATATTATTTAAGAGAAGTTACGAATAAAATTAAAAACAACAAAAACCTAAACTTGAAATAATTTCTCAACTAAAATGATTATTAAGTACAATACAATTGAATCAAAGTATTTGAACTTTAGATAACCCAAGCCTTATCTTCAGAAACGTCTGTGAAATCTGAGAATCGATTCCATTAGAGCTTCAATTAATAACTGTGAAAGTCATACTGAAACTTTCAGAAATATTCACTGTCGAGAGAACTATAATGTTTCTTAATGGATATCAAGACTGCTGAGACATCAGAAGAAAACCGATTTACTTGTTTACTTACGGCAACCGCAGACTGAAAACTAGAAATCATTAAAATATTACTAGTGACCCCCGACTATGGCTACACGCAGCGCTGCTTTCTATACTTAAAATATCTCAAGCATGCCTCAGCTCTATTTTTTTTTAATACGTTTCGACTCCTTATAAATACTTCAGCTTTAGCGATTTTTTGTAAAATTACCAACAACTCATAAACCGAGACGTTTTATTTGTAGGATAGCTGTCTTGTATACTTATGTACCTACCTATAAAAAATAGATAATTTTTTTACAATTTTTAGTAGGAATGTGAGAATCGACTCCAAATCAATGGATTTGGAGTCGATTCAGTTTGACGCAATGGCGTCAACATAAAAGTTTATTTCTACTAAATTTTGCTTTCAAGTGTCGGTCTTAAATTTAATCATTAGTCTACTTCTAGCTTTACGAAAGAGACTCAAAGGAGTAATTTCTTGGCAGCTTTAACTACATACTAGCTCTTAAAGAGCTGAAAATACTACTTTTATAAGATTAAAACTCTTTAGAAAATTATGATCATTGTTATAAGTAGGAGTGTCCATTACTTGCGCCGCTCGGTGCCTCGTAGCCTCGTAGCTATGAAAAATAAGCTCTTGGCAGATGCATTTAGGAAATCTGTTTCACTCGCCTTAGTTGTTAGGATCCAATATAGGCCCACGTATGCTTAAAACACCCAATAAGTAACATCAACGTCTTTACCTACACAAATTATCAAAATTAGCGTGGTTATCTTTTTAAAATGATTCAGACCGATCTTTTTGGATTTTTATAACACTTCTCGTCAAAAAAAATAGAACAAATCGTAATTGTATATTATTTTTGGTGATTACCTATAAAAAATGTTTTAATTATTTTAGGAAAATATCAAACTGCCAGCTTTGTAATTATGTATAAGGCATACAAGTAGATACCCACATTAGCATATGTATTGCGATACGTTTCAATATCTGAGTTTTTTACGAAAAATTATCTTTTTTTTATTATTAACATTTAATTTTAGGGAATTTTTATGTACCTACTTATTGTCTGAAATAAATTTCTAGTATTTTATTTTAGGGGATTACAGGTGTTCAATATCACCTCAGTAAAAAGCGACGCTAAAGTTTTAAATTCAAAATAGCGACACAATCGTCAACACTCCGATCTGAGTTCAAGCCGTGTACGCAGTGAGGCAACTCTGTCGCCGTCGCCAGAGATAATAATTTATTCACATGTAAACTCGTCCTCTCAGAGAACTTAGATTGGACTTAAACGAGTACGTTACGAGTACGGAGCGAGCGCTGCGTATTATGCCTAATGAAGTTAAACATGTCCCAAACAGGAGACTTCGGGACTTTACTGAATAACAATGTTGCAATAAAATTACTATCTAAACTACAGCCTCTGTGTTTTGCGATATTTTCTGTTATTTTTTACTAACATCTTTTAATTGGAACGAAGTTCCTTATAGCGCGTTGCGAAAAAGGGCTAGACGGAAAAAATTAAGACGAAAAGTTGTAACGGATACATTTTTTTTTTCTTGGAACTTCCGTTCCATCCGGGTGTCCCTCGACACCTCTCAAGTTTTTTTTCTAACTGTATCGCAGGCTTAGATTGGTACATACACCTATTTTCTTTGTAAGGGAGAAGGCCAAAGACAAAAAGCGTGTCTTACAGTAGGAGGTTTAATGCCGCGGTTCCATTGGTCGAATCTTGCATGCAACGTGCGCGGAAACACATCAAATGTGAATGACGTCACAAATACCGTTCAAGTTGCTTGGGTATCCAAAATTACTTGCATATCCAAATTTAACTCGTATGCAAGTGGTTTAATTTACATGCCAGCATGCAATTACTTATTCCATGCATGCAAGACTTGCCTAATGGAACTATGACTTAAATTGGTTAAAAACGTTTTATTCAAAAAGCAAAATTCACTACGAATATTGCTTTTTTAAATAAAATTTTAGTACTCGGCGAAACTCGAACCCCCGACTACTGTGGTATTCCGTTCTATCGCGATAATTGCTACGCCACGGGTAAGCCTCCCGCTAAGCCGAAAATTAAGAAAGCACCTCCTCGTGTTCTTGCGAGTAAGGCCTCGTAGAGACAAAAGCTAAATAGCGTAGTAAATAAATGTTTCAGTGAATCTAATCGAGTGCATTGTAGAACACAAATGTCATAGTCATTAATGGATTTGGTCACAAGTTTGCTATAGGAAATTCGAGTGATTCAATAATTGATTGCAGGTTTAATGTATATCGTGCTACAGAAATAGCCAATGCATTGTTTCTATTCAGCCTACTATAGTAATACAGTTGGATTGTGTCCATAGCGTATCGCTAGCACGATAATTTAGTCGATTACTCGCGTGGCCTGCGCGCCCCGTCCGCCTTGCAACAAATAATTCATAGAACCCGTCTCCTAATGGCCTTTTAGCTGCCCGTCTAACTTCAAACGTAGTTCCATGATACGTTACATTCTATTAAACAAACTGTTAAAACTATCCTTAACTACTCGTTAAACTAGCTAAAACATGAGTGTTATGATATCGATTTAAATTTTGAATAGGAGTCCGTATCTATTCTATACTACGTGTTAACGCGGATTAGTTTACTTGGTGATAAGGTGTAGACCCAGTGAATTTGTTTCATGGGTATTTTAAGCAGGTAATATGATTGTATGTATTTACAAAAAGTACATAAGTACCTACATATTCAAGATAATGTATAGCACCCATATTAGGAACTAAAATAATGGTTTGTTTGCAGTTAGTTTGCGCTGCTGTGCATTGTGCAATGTATTGTACTTACGTAGATAAAAAAAAACTATTACAAGATAAAACTAGACTATTTAAAAAAAAAACTTTTAATAAAAATTGTTCAGTAAAGTCATTATAAATTCATCGCTGAATAACAAACATAGAGTAAATAAATTAAAATAACACCATTGTCGTAAAGTTGACGGGTACACAGCACAGTGACGTCGCTGTAATTAAAGATTTAGGAAGACGGGCGCCAGTGAGACTGCCGCCGACAGCTAGCGTGCTGCCTGCTCTATTCATACATACATACATCTACACACAAACAAAGCACCTTTATTATTACACAAAACTAACATAACACTCATTCCGAAACTAACGTGGCCTCGTAAAAAATAATGACCCTAAAAAGTGTAAAAGTCGCACCGTTTAAACTTTGAACTACTAAAACGCAGGATAAGCGAACGTACATCGTGGACTCGCATTGCGAGAAAACTACTTATTATGATTTAAAAGTTTACTGTTCCGTTTTTTACAAAAGTATTTGGGGAATAAATAAGCACTATTTAGCTTTTATCGCAGCTTTTCTTTAAAATCTTGTAGAACAGCAACCATTTTCCGATTTTATTCTCTACAACGTGGCTAAAAATCCAGAGCAGTGAATTTACTAGTATTGTCGGCAAATACACCGGGTGGCCATGACACTAGCCGATATATCAAACCAGGCTTGTGAATACGAAACTATGCCTACTGTACCCGTATTATGTGGATAGTTACTAAAACAGAAACTGAACTTAATCGGACGCGAAAAATTAGACATATCGTACTTGTACAATGTACATAATAGTTAAACGCTTACTCCTATTAGTAAGTATAGTGGGGTTTTTTTCATGTTTTGTATTCGCACGAATTGTGCACATAGCCAATCAATTAATACATGAAGTTTTGGTATTTCGTCATTGTTTCGTCTGCTCTTAGCCATCGTTTTGTTTCGCTAATGTCAGTAATGGAACCTCTGCGAGGCTGCGAAGAGATTTTTTGCGTGAGCAAAATACCTCAGTTATCAACCACTCGTGGCGTCTCCTAACATTTTTCAAGCTCAATACGGTCATGTTCCACGTTACTTTCCGCAACCTCTACCCGATTATACGTACGTATCAACATTTGTATAAAAATCAAAAGCTAACTTCACATAAGCTACTCAAAAAAACTGCTCAATAAAACCCTAAATTTAGCAGCGAGCTTGTTTAGTAGAAGTTCACAGTTTGTTATTATAGGCTTATTACACGCGAAAGCTTTCTTGAGGTGAGTCAGCAAACCAAGTTCACTTGGTACGCGAAATCGTTCAGTACTATGAGTCTCCGCAGACAAGAGACTTTCTATCTTATCATGAAGCTGGCAAACATCAAACAATTGCCTTGAGATGTGAATAGTCGGGGAACTATATCGGTTGCAGACAAGTCGGTAGTGTGAGAGTGCTCTAACTGGGACACTCGCCGTCATCCCACGATCCCACCCTACTTTTCTATTTCCAACGTGCTTGAAACAATGATATTGTGGATGAAGTCTCTCTGCACTTACGTTGTTAAAAATTGTATATTCCGCTTTCTCGGCTGTTTTTTCAAACCGGAAGACTTTCAACTTTGTTTTCTTGTTTATTTAGATAAAACGGCGTGGTTTGCTTATGAATAATATTTATCTTTCCAATTTCCATTATGGTAGGTTTGTGAAACTAATGATATTGCAGAAAAGAAGGTAACTTAACAAAATCAATTAGCCATTCCTAAATATGTAAGGACAACTATTTGTTTCTACAATTAGCCGCTTTCTTTTTGAAATTCGGTAAAAAACTAAAGTAAGACATAACAAAGTAAACATACTAAACTATATTTTCAAAAGTAGCCTTTTTCCTGCTCTAAGGTTCCATCTAACTCTATACCAAAATTCTACAAAATCGCAATAAACATTAAGATTTTAACAAACCTTTAGGTGCAAATTTGTAGACTATAGGTAGGTATAGTATAACATGTGAAACATTTCCCTTTACCAACTGAAGCGTAAATTTTGTAAAAGTTGTTCAGGAAGGTATTTAATTGAAGACAAATCAGGCGAAGACCATAAAAGGACTGTTTTTGTTTATTTACATGTAAAATATTTTAAGGTAAACCGTTTCCTCGAAAGCCCAACGAAGTGTGACTAACATAACCCGTGCATCCTCTCCAGAACGACCTCACTACACTTTCATTTGTGTTCAGAACTCTCAGCTATTTGCTTAATAAACGCTCGTTAGATTAACATACAGACTGCTCTGATAGTTTCCCTGATAATAACTTTACACTTGTTTTAATTCTAAACGGAATCGTAGTCAGACACCTTTGCTTTATTGTCGACAGGAAAATCTAAAGAATTGCGTCCTTTGTATATAAAAAGTCGATAAACTACAAAAGAGATTCGAGAACGATATTACGGATAAAGGGGTAGCTAAGTAGCCAAACATGAAATCAAAGTGGCATAGAGCAGCAAATGTTCTATTTCCGAGAGATAAGAAGAGCGCACTAACCGTTGAATTGGGGGTGTGTGTCGTGTCGTGGCAAGCGTACATACAAAGAAACAAGATGAGTTGGAAATAGGCGGCAGAGTCGAGAGACGGCACGCATCCGGCACACAAGCACCGGAGAACGGAAGCCGACTCACCGCGACAATCACGACAACACGCCATCTTGCTCTGTTCCCGCAAACCTTTGCCATTTCACCTCTAATGGACTTTCGAGACGATGACGCTAAAGAGGATCTCAGAGTATTATTAAACATCTAAAAGCCACGAACAAAAGCCTTTGTGAATGTATCACTTTTTACATTCTCTTTCTCGATTGAAATTAATAGAACAGAACCGGGGACAAAAAACTTGTGTAATCAACTGAAAATCGGTTTGTTGTTAGGCGGAACGCCATCGAAACGAGTATTGGGTACTAACTGTTAACATACAATGTTCTAAGCCAATTAGTTGGTCATTTTTGCAGTGACGTGGTTGTGTTCGGGAGAACCAGCCTAAGCTGGACTAAGCCGGTTATATTCGGTTCGAATCTAATTAAAGGGCACGGTTTCCATCCAAAATGCTGACAGTTACCATTTGACGCTTTTTTGCCTTACATAGCTGATTCAATAGTCCAGTTAATTGGTTTGTTTTCGTACGTTATACCAAAGCTTTGTAACATTGAGCTACAAACGAAGTAAAGCCGAAAGCGAAAAGAAAAACCAGTAAGGATGAATAATTCGATCAAGTAATGCAGCAACCGCAGTAGCTCAAAATGAATACAATTGTTTTGTTTTCCCTCGGTAAATTTATTCCTTGTTTAGAATAATGAAACGAGCGTATTTGCTGGAGGAAATCCATTTTGTAACAATTTAAGATGGAGCCGCCTAATGTGTTACAATTTTTCGTCTAATTAATAACGGTATGATCAAATCATATTTTGTCGAGAAAATCTCTAAAAACATTACCTTCAAAGAATCTAACAGTAGCTTGGTATCTACCCAATTATATTATTATACATAAACATACTAGATAACATAATAACGTTTGCAGTAATATCATTATAATAATGTACCCACAAACTCTATTATTACACTGCAGTTTCCAATCAGATAAGTTGGATACATATTTTGACCGATATTTTTATCTGAACACACCACGGATTGTGTCGTAACATTAGTCCAATAACCTTCATAATTATTTTTATATATTTATTATTTTTATATTATTGGATTATGATTTTACATAATCCAATAAGTTTTTACTGCAATTTGTAAATGTCTATTTAATAAAAAAGGGCTCCTCCGTTCTTCCTGATAGCAGTCGTTAGGTAAAGTTAGAGGCTTAAGGGCGACCTGAAAACTCCAATACTAGGTGAGCCACACCTTTACACGAAAAGAAGAAGAAGCTCTCGGGTCCTCGACATTTTTAACGGCGTAACGTTAGATACTTTCTTATGAAATAGCTTCACGACTTTTCGATAGATGGTCAGTGAAGTTCTATAGATAGATTATTATCGACCGTTAACATTACGATCGTCGTCGTCAAAAACACCAGAATTTCATCGTCCCATCTATCAATATCTATTAAACTATTTCTTAAGAAAGTGTAACTTTCCTCTTAGTTTAACCAATGTTAAAGTTAAGCGGCCTCTAAAAATATCGACAAACCGAGTGTAAATAAAGTACATACTTACAAATAAAATATTTCTTTATTAAACAAATCAATTTCTATATAATGGGATAATTTGGAAACTTCAAACATCATAATGTAAAAGCTTTTAGGTATATATAACTTAAGAATCCATGTAGCTATTACATTGTAACCTTAATCTACTTACCCGTAGATATCATAAAAGTACGTTCTGGGTCTACATACGACATTAAGTAAAAAGAGTTCCGTGAGCTGTAATTTAGTAGAAAGCATTGAAATATTCGTGTATAATCTGAATAACATGCCGATATGAACAACGGGGGAATACGGGGCTACGTTAGGGTGTATTTTATCCGATATTAAACGTTTAGGGTACTGCTGCCGGAATATTTTACGAATTACGTAACGCTTTTACAATATTCAATAAGATAATCAATGAAAGATTCGTACAGCACTCGGTTTTGTTAATCCGTTTACTGAACTTCGTAATCTTAAGCTTAAATGTGCCCAGGTAATACAAAAACTTTATAAATCTAGTATTTAACCGAACTTGCCATTCGACTAGGTATACTTATTATTATGTTTTTTTTTAAATCGATGTTTCAGGAACTTTCAAATTGGGTTAAGATTATGCTCTGATAGCACGAATTGGATATATTTCGAAATCCGTGTTTAATTCTATTGAATTGGGTTTTATAGCGTGAATTTGCAACTTTTTGATGATACAAGTTTCTATACTCGATAGATATAGATAAAAACTTTATTGCACCAAAAGTTTACCAAACACATTACAAAAACAAAAACTTACTGCTAATTATAAGAAAGGTACAATGGGCGGCCTTTATTTAATTACAATTTATTAAGAACATAAATCATACAAATATACACCCACTGACATATAATAGACTCAATTCCACCCTAATGATCGTCATAGTATCATTTCGTGGAATAAGTAAAATATAATATTATTATTATGTATCTACATCCTTTAAATATTTTAACCCACATCTAATCTTACCTTTTTCAAAGTACCCTCTACCCAAGTATCTTTTAAAGAAATGCAAACCACCGTGTAGAGAGACCAAAATAGCTGTTTCGAAATATTGGATTCTGAATTTGTTTCGTGATACCTTCCCTTCATTACGAGACCACAATTAAGTACTAGGAAAGGGTCAACAACATTGATAATAATCCTTATAAGTAACTGATTCTTGAAATAATGTATTTTAGAGTGAACCCAGAATACAATCCTTTGCTTCAGTTTGAAATAAGTGAATATTCGTTAGGACTTTGTTAAGGTATTTATAACTAGCTGCATCCCACGGTTTCACCCGCGCAAGTCTCGTTTCTGTCAGAATACCTATGTTACTCGCAAAGATTTAATGTATCCTCATATTACATTTCATCAAAATTGGTCCTACAGTTCCAGAGATTATCGCTGCAATAAAACTACATTCATTCAAACCTACCTACCTACATCAAACTTTACCTCTTTACTTACAATAATAGTTTTGATAGATTGACTATATAAAACCAGATGTCATAACAGTCTATGATTTAGCATGCTATAAGATAAGTGGAGTGTGGTGTGTAGAGTAGTGGAACAGAAACAACATGTCTTCCTTAGTGATTGCACTGGCCTACGTTTCGGAACACGACTTAGGTCAGTGGTTGGTGTCAAGCCGGGCACGAAGCCTTCAACCAAGTTATTGTCCACCCAGGGTCCATGTGGGTTACAATACAACTATACCTGAGGACTAAAGCCTAGAGGGTCGAACAACACAATAATTATTCATCCAACTATCGGCCCACTCAAAATATTGAGTCAGAGATAAGAACGTGGCGACTGTTACCATTTCCATACAAACTTAATACCAAAATAAATTATGAAAAATTTAGTTTTATACCTTAATATCGATATTATTCGGATTAAGATTTTACTTTTAAAGGGTCCCCACCGCAAGGTTTTCCAAAATATTCATTCACATTCAAATAAAACGGAGAAACATTTTTCAATGAAAAAAATGTTTCTCCGTTATATTTCATTTTGGTATTAAGTTTGTATGGAAATGGTAACAGTCGCCACGTTCTTAACCCTCAAGTATCATTTTCAGTGAATAAGAAGACAACCTCAATTTGTCCTGGACCTCTATAATGTAATTTTTGCGCCTCTCCATTTTCTATGCCCAAAAGTTAGGGTTTTATTGAAATATTGGATATCAAGTACGGTAGAGTTGTTTTTATTATTCAAAAGTTTGGTGAATTTTCTCTTCGGTCGTCCCACAACGTACGAAAAAATTCGTTTATTTCTTCTAAGGATCATCCTACACGAGACGTCTTCTAAATTTATTTTGTTTTGGTTGATGGATATCAGTTTACATACAAAGCGAGTTGTAATAATAATGAAATATAGGTGAAGTAAAAATCATTTTATAAAATGTCAAGACACGAAAATAAAACTTATCAAAATAAGCCAAGAGCCTCTTTATTTGGAAATGAGTCAAAAATGCTGGCAGCATTGCCACGCTGAATGGCGAGCGTATTCTTTGCACCAAATAGACTGCAGAATTTTGATCTCGTGTTATCTCCACCTCTGACAAAAATTGGTAGGTATGTTATGTCTGAGCTCCTAGAGGGTTACTGCGGTTCTGTCGACACGACAACGATACGATAATTTCAGCCGATACGATAATTCTACTGTCACCCTACTATCACAGTGTGACAGTAGAATCATCGTATCGGCTGGAATTATCGTATCGTTGTCGTGTCGAAAGAACCGCAGTAACCCTCTCCTGGCTCCCACGGTCCCAAACTCTCCACTTCGAATGTCTCAAATATGGACTCCCATCAGGAGTCACATATTTGCGCCTCCCAGTTGAAATTAGTTAATTAAGTACTAGTTTAGTTATAAATTGCTGATAATATATTTGGCTCTACACATTCTATCCATGATAAGTATAGAACATGTTCAGTCCCGAGTGAATTAATTTGTAACTCGAATAGGTCTGCATTACGCGGGAACGCATAACTTGCGGTCTGTCAACCACGCAATCCGATATTCGCTAGCAACTGAATATCTCGAGATATCATTTCCCACCGTCTATAAAATTTTAATAAAGTTATAGTAATAATGGCTCGAATACGATACTTGAAAGCCTATTCAAAAATAAAAAGCTGATAGTAAAAAAATATGAGAATGTAAATCCTTTCAATTGTTGATAATATAATGACTACTGATTCAGTAGTCTCTAATTTGTATGCCAAAAATAGCACATGACAAATAGTGATAGGTCTATAGATGCTTAATATAAAGTAGTTTACTTCTTTACATAGTGTAAAATAAAGTTGCTGTCTTTATGTTTGTGTATCTGCTAACTCCTAAGTCATGCAACGGATTGTGATGTGTTTTTAACTCATAAATAAATTCTATTGGAAGGTAATAAATACACTTGCAAAGCCAGAGTGAGTTACTAGTATACTTAATAGTAATAGTTATAATAATAATAATAATAAAGCCATTTAATTCCCATTTCAATTTCCTACAAATATACATATTAAACTTAATATTATAAAATTTTATTTTATTTTATTTATTCATATTCTATATATGTACTTAATTCCATATTTATTTATTTTAGTTTTAAGTGGGAGCCCAATTTTGGGTGTAGGCCTCCTCCAACCTCTTCCAGTGATCCCTCTCTTGTGCCAGGCGTGTCCATGTATTTCCAGATGTTTGTTTGATATCATCGCTCCAGCGTCGTCGCGGGCGGCCGGCTGTGCGTTTTGTTTCACGGGGATACCAGTGCAGAATTCTTTCGCTCCAACGGTTGTCTTTTAATCGGGCTACATGACCTGCCCATCGCCATTTCAGTCTGCATGCTAGGTCGACAGCATCTATGACTTTTGTTTGGCTTCTGATGTCCTTATTTCTTTTTCTGTCTTTAAGTCTTATACCTAGCATACTAATCTCAGCGGCTCTTTGAAAAACATTGATTTTCTGCACTATATCCCTTGTAAATGTCCATGTTTGGCATCCGTAGAGTAGGGCTGGCATGATAATAGTATCCATTGCTTTTTTCTTTAAATGGATCGGTATTTTTGACTTAAATATCTCTTTTAAGGACCAAAATTTGTTCCAAGCTTTTTTAATTCTTCTCTGGACTTCTTGGCTTGTTTGATCTGTGAATGAGACATTTCTTCCCAAATAGATATACTCATCTACGTAGTCAAAGGCATGTGTGTCAGTTTTAATAGGTGTTTTTTGGCCATTTGTCATGATGAAGGTTTTGTCCATATTCATTTGCAATCCACATTTTCTACTTTCTACGTCGAGAGTATTTAGCATATATTCTAGGTCTTTTTGATTTTCCGAAAATATAACAATGTCATCTGCGAAGCGTAAATTATTCAGACACTCCCCATTGACACTTATACCCATATTTTCCCAATTTAGTTGTCTAAAGATATATTCGAGTAAAGCAGTGAATAGATTAGGTGAGATAGGGTCGCCTTGCTTTACTCCTTTTCTTATATCAAAAGGTTCTCCTTTGCTTTCTAATTTTACGATCGCTCTACTGTTTTTGTAAATCTGTTGTAGAATATCTATGTAGGCTTCCTCCACTCCTTGTTCCTTCAATGCTCTCCACAGATGTTCATGACATATGGAGTCGAAAGCCTTTGAGTAATCAATAAAAGCTACATAAAGAGTTTTTCCGTATTCTACATATTTTTCTATGAGTTGAGTGAGTACAAATATATGGTCTATAGTGGAGAAGCTTCGTCTGAATCCTGCTTGTTCCCTTGGCTGGTTACTGTCTAGTGTATTTGACATTCTGTTCAACAGTACTACTGCAAAGACTTTGTATATTGTTTGCTGTAAGCTGATAGGTCTGTAATTACCCAAAGCTGTGGGGTCGCCCTTTTTATATAATAGTGTTATAATTGATATTCCCCATTTCCTTGGTATGCTTTTCATTGTTAGAACTTCATTAAAAAGCGATGTTAGTGGTGGTGTTAGGGGATCAATAATTGCCTTCAGTATGTCATTTGTTATTCCATCGTCTCCGGGGCTTTTGTTGGACTTCAGGTGACTGATTGCGTCACGGACTTCGCATTCCAGGATACATGAAACTCTCTCAGATGTTTTATTTTCCAAAGTCGTGCTGTTAGAATTCGTTTCTTCATGTCTATAGAGGTCCTTGTAAAATTTAGTTGCTGTTGTAATGAGACTCTGCCTGTTTGTAATTGCTTTGTCTTTATCCTTTAGCGTCATAATCCAGTATTTAGTTTTATCAAGTCTTTTCTGTGCTCTTTTAACCGATGATCGCTTCTCTAGCTCTTCTTCTATTATCATATATCGATATGCTTTGCGTTCTCTTTCAACTTGCTTTTTTATTAATTTGTATAATGCAGTTAATTGTTTTTTCTCTGATCGTGTCTTATTTGTTTTGTTTTTCAGTCTGCTTCTTGCTTCTATTAATCTTTCCACATATGGTGATACTGTTGCTTTATTTTCTTTGTTTTTACATGGGGCATTTCTCATAGATTCTTTTATATTGGCTATCAGTTGTTCATATGTTAAATTTATATCATCATTGCATTGTAATAGTTATAACTTGATAAATATACGTATTCTTTGAATACCTACTCGCCATAGTTCGATTGCACAACAATGCTAAGAACCTAAGTATAAAAGCTAGACGAGACAAATTTCACGGCATGCCTCGGAGTAAACCACTCAACTAGTGAAAAATTTTCTTGCTTTTATTTCTGGACAGGCTGACACTCGATCGCTTACGGCGGGCGCGCTGTCACTTCGTCGAGAGACTTGATTTATGCGACCGATGTGGCGGGCGCCGTCACTACCCGATATCGAACATCCGGATATGATCACGATGCGATGCTCACAGCTCACCCGACCACCCCACGACGAACACGAAAATTACTAAAGTTATTTTTTCGCACTGAGAGGTATCAGTTCGGTGAACCGAAACATTTTGAATAGAAAGTGACCGTATCACTGAATAGCCAATATCTCTGTAATAATATTATTGAAATATTCTCCCTTTTCGCTTTTTGGACTACTTTTATTTTACTATTTGGTCATCTGAGTTTTGGTCGTGATCTTTATGATCACACGCCCGCCTCCTAAAAACTGGCAGCCATCAAAATGCCATTTCAGATTGACATTTTTATGGCCCACATCAACAAAGCCGCTCTTCCGATGCAGTCACATGTCAGCGCGTTGCTGTTGCTCTTATTATTTCATGACGAGATTTTCTTTACTCAACGAAAAAAGTAAATCACAGGCGTTTTAGTAAATGAAATTTCAAGACATCTAAAAAAGTTAGAAGGATTTTTTTCTTGACACTTGTGAACTTGTTGAAGTCATAGGTTTTTCCTGACAGAAACGACAAAAATATGTTTTTGATAATGACAATAGGCAGGACATGGGTACCTAGCTAGAGGAAATACAAGCAACACCTCAGTCGCACTGCTGCGGCTAAGTAGGTCGAATAATGTGACGGCTCGGCAGAAGTGCACTCAGGAACCCTCCGGTCGCTCTGAGTACCCTCTTTGATGATCCTCTATTGTAAAATCGCTTGATTTGACGTGATTTTTAAACGCCGATATGAAAGTAAGGTTGAATTATGTTTCTTAAAGTATAATAATTTAAAATTTTCGGTTTCGTGACTGAAAATGTATTGAATTTAATACTTTGAGTTATGATAATAGTGGCAAAATCGCGTGCTATCATAACATCACAATGACAGACGCCGCTCACATATTCTGATCGTGCGGTGCACGGATTGATGCAGTATTGTTGACCTCGTATCTGTCGCAAAACCAATAAATAGTTGAATTTTGACTACGGTATTGTCAGTCATTTGCATAAATGTATCATTATTATTTATCAATTTATTAATAGGCTTTACCTAGCCTTGTTGTTAGATGATTTATGCAGGCGCAGGCAATTTTTAATTCATGCTATTTTGGTGCTGTGGTGTACAGGACATTATTAGGTGGAGTATAGGCTTGACCAGTTATTAAAGTTTATATTTTTTACAAAGATATGCAATTATTTATTCAGTTAACTCAAGTGATTACTAGTTACTTAGTGTTATTGATTAATTAACAAAGTGAAAAAGAAAACGCTAAAAAGAGGAGAGTCAGCACGAAGTAAAGTCCACCAAATCGCAAAGGTACGCACGCTGATGGACCTACTATATTGAAAAATGGAAACGTGTAGGTAGGTACTTCAAGATTTACCCTCGCAGAAGATTACTTACTCCAATATCTAATTATCACACTCTACGTAGCTATACTTAGTTGGTACTAAAAGTCTGGAAGATTTTAACTTAATGGCATTTTGCGAGGCCACGTATCTTCCGAAAGCTCGCACCCTCTTGAATTTAATTGACGCCGCCTCTATAGAACGTCATGCGGTAAGAATGTTAAAATAATTTTCGCCATTTTCGATGTTCCTCTCAATTTCACAGACACGAGTCGCCAAAAGTATTTAGAAAGCTTGATAAATTGGGCCAGAAATCGATTTATTGCAAAGTCGCGTTTAAACGAAAATGAAAAATTCGAAAAATCTGGCAGAATCTCATAATAACATTTTCATCAATCAATACAATGAATTTCGCAGCTGACAAGGAGCGGCGTCTATTACTTTCGAATCATGGCATATTTTTTATGCGATAAATACTTTTTGCTCGTCATAAACTCTGTGGAAATACGTAGAGACTTTCGTATTTTTCATTGTTCAGCAAATAAGCCTAGTGGGTGAACAAAGGCGGGCGTGTCGTGACGACGAGCACGTAAGGGCCCGCTTCCGCCGCGCCAGCACTCTCAGAACGCGAGCTCGAGCCACCTTGAGCCTTCTGCTCGACACTCGAGTGCCGACTCGCCCCGAGTGCCTCGAGAGCGACCGCTGCCTGACGAACGCGCGACAAGCGTCGCGTCGCGTCGCGTCGCATCGCCGCCCGCCGCCCTGTCGCATGTCGCCAGAACATTCAGACCAGTTAATAAATACATCGTCGCGGTTAAAATTATTACAAAACTGCATATCACCACTAAATGAGACTTTACGAATTATGCCCGCTTCGTTGTTCCGAACAACCCGGTTCTTTACTTACTAAATACTTGGTATTGGTCCACCATGAATTCTGATGATAGTGGCCAGATGCTATTGACAGCAAAAAACGCCAAACAAAAGTTGTCAAGGATAATTTAAATAAAATCCTTTTTATTTTAACTTATCTTTAAATCCCGTCAAATCAATCATTTAAATCTAGCTAACTACACAAATTGCATGTTATAGCAAAAAAATGGTTCATTTTCCTTATTATTCATTATGTGATCCCTAGTAGGTGTACCTACGTCTAGGAGCGTTGGATAATACAATTAAGTTTAACATTCTGAAGTTCTCGGACATGGATAAATGCGGTTATCACAATTATTATTCCCACTTCCCGGATAACGAACGAGTAATTTCTACAATCTTACATTTTTAACTTTATACCGTACCGTTAAATATTTCCGCTGCTCTTTTTTGAACCGGTATTTTTATCCACATTTTATGGAATTTTCTAACTCATACCTACTGTTATACTACTATATACTGTACACTATACTTACTAATATTATGAAAACGATAGTGACTTCTGCCTGTCTGTCACGCTTTCACGCCTAAACTGCTGACCTGATTTTGACGAATTTTGTTAAAGAGATACAACCTCGGAATAAGATATAGGCTACTTTTGATTCCGATAATAATAAAAAAAATAATCTTGAATAATCTTACTATCACCGTGAATCTGTATCTCTCATCTTCTCTAAAGCAACGAACTGTGGTTAAAACTGTTCTAGTAGGTATAGGTATAATAAAACTTAATTAACCACATTATATTCAATCCACAAGAAAAATGAAAATGCAGGTAATTTGGCCCATCTGTCGCTGAAAAAGCCAGTATGGCTGAGGCTAAGCTATCGCTCGCTGGGGTGGAGGCAAGCGTCATGCTGGGCTTCGCGGGGCTCCCTGCGCGACATGGACGCTAATGGAGGGCCTGCCCTCCATGGGGGGCCATTACACACACTGCTCTTATCGAACTAAGACTTTTATAATAACGACTGAGTTAGCCTTCTCTATATTACGTTCCACGATACAATTTTAGAAAGGATTTCCTATAGTCTCGAGCGGATGAAACTCGACGTTTCTATAACTCTTAATCCGAGTCTTAATCTATCAAGTTTAGCCGTTAGGATCGAAAGTTTCCTACTTTCCTTCCCCATTGATTATTTAATTTCTTCCGGTTGGTGACTTAATTGATTAATCTTTGACTTGTATCTCGATTAAGTCGATTTACATATCTTTTTGTTGTTGTTTTTTTTTGGTTTATAATTCGAATCTAACTCTGTAAAAAAATTAAGTTGAACTCCAACTTACTTACAGGAGTTCTAAAAAATCTCATAAGGCAAATTCGGCGTGTCGGAGGCAGAAACATTTACATAATACTTGAACCAAAGTAAAATAAGGTGAATCTACCGCAACCTGACGAACAACTTCTCGCATCGACGTGTCGACTAACAACTGTTCACCCGAAGTCTTCGCCGCGAAACAAGCAATTATGCACCCTAACTTCTGACAATAGAGCTTTAACTTTAATAAAACATGTAGTTATTTAATTCTTTGACAACGATGTTTCACAGCCACTTAAAACTTTTGAGTGAATAACAAATCTCCTCTGAAAAGTGTATTCTACGGAGTTATAACGTTAAATTGTTAGAATGTAGACAGCAAAGACCTTTTAAAAGTTGATGACACAAAGGTCGTAATAGACAATTAATCTATAGACTATATTCTATGTTTACACGATGGTGTCGATTTACGCATTAGATTTACCAGAACCGTGAAGATTCAGAGTGCGAAAGCTATCGGAAAACTTGAATTAACCATAACATAGGGGAGACGTGTCGGGGTGACAACTTGACAAAAACCTCATGTGATTGATGTTTCTTTCCCTTATGCCCTTTTGATGTAACAATATGAGTAATATTTCTATAGAGCATTTTCTTATAGCTCTAGAATTATACCTCAAGAATTCGATTAGGTTATTTTCAAGACAATTTATCTGTGTTTTTGCTTATTGTCTTCGTCGAAACTCATCAGTGTGCAAACTGTACAAGAAGCAGAGAATTTATTTAATTACTAGCACAGTAGTTGACAAATCCATTTACCGCGGGAGTCGGCATTATCTTTTGTTGTCTGCGACTGAGTCCAATCAATTACACCAGTCTTCAGTGGAAGTTGATTACTTTTCCACTACTCGATTCTATACGACACCACAGGACATATCATGCATCTCTGTCGTTTGTGCTACTTATTGCAATGATGTTAATAGTATAAAAGGTATGTAGTGCCTTTCAATCAGAAGAGTTTGATCTTGATCTAATCTGCCTTTCAGCAAAAGTTGTCAAACTTCCAGAAACCAGTTTCAAGACAAATTAACACATTTTGATGGTAATGAATGAAATCGATTGCGGATATCAGTTTCCTTGTCACAGTTCATAACATAAACTTTTATTGAAAAGGCGCCGAAAGATTCCTTATCTCGGTTACAGCTGCTTTGAATAACGATCCAAAGTGTAACCCCATCGCAGCGGTTCTTTGATGTCCTTTAATTATAAAAGTTTTTCTCGTAAAAGAGAACCTTTCACAAGTCTCACCAGAAACACTCCACGCGACCGGTTATGGAACAAGAAGCACTTTACGATCCCATCAAAATAATATATTGTTTTTTGAAACCCCATTTCAGAACTTTTGGAAACGCGAATTAATTAGACATTTGTTCTGTATTTGCATAAACGTTTGGAGAACGCGAAAGCCATACTCTACAAAGCGTGGCGTAGGGCAAGTCGTTTTTTATTTACCTTTAAACAAACGAAGCTAAAAATAATCTTTCCGAAAACCAATGTAATAGAAACTCAAGAAAACAACGAAATGGAAATTGATGTTGTTGATACTGTTTTACATTCGCATCGTCTCCGGCATCACGTCTCGTCGAACTGCGTAAAGTTCATTTGTCAGTTGTCTACATTTTACCATAAATTCTCGAACGACACTTTCCACTGAACTTGTAGCAAGTATTCCAAAAATGTTGCCGACTACTTTAGAGGTACAAAACGAACAGTTTATGGTCGGTACCCGCTTAATAATGACGCTCCGTAACGCTTAATAATTAGCTGTTCACTTTGATATTATGGCAGTTTCTTTTGCTTGTCGCTGTATTCAAAAGATTTTATGAATAATTCGGGTGCTTTGCTGGGTATAAAATTTTGGTTGTGATTTCGCTTTATATTACCTATTTACCCTCATTTTAAGTACCTATCCTATTGCTTATAATGTTGTTTGAGTTGAATTAAAAGAGACTTCTTTTTCATTTGTATTTTTTTAAGGAAACATTCTCGTAAAGATTTGGTTTCGTTAAACACAAAAGTTATTCAGGTCAATCTGCATCACCTGCATAGTGAGACGAGACGGTATTCTTGTAACAATGGCCTAGTGAAACGATTCTCTAACGTGTTAATTGAAATCTAAAACAGTCCATGTTTGATAGAATTGGATTGAAAAGGGCACAGACCCGCTTATTGGTTGAATGCTCATCTATTGATTAACTTGCAAACCGCTCGTGAGGTTGCAACTTGCAACTATGTAATGCACGAATCTAAAACAGACAGGCTACTGTACGAATGTATTATTATGTTGTATTTTATAAATAAAAGCTTCCGTGATATTGCATAAATTGTTTATGATCCAATAAAAGTTTCTACGCCTAAGGCAGTGGAAAATTTTTATGCCCTTTTAGATGTTACGAGTAAGTACAATAATAATACCGCTGTTTTCTTTATTGACGTTTAACTAGTGCCTACGTAGGTACCGTGAGTTTCTGGGAATTGCAGATAATAATGATACCAAATAACAGTTGACAAAATGTGACCAATAAGGTAGGTAGTTAGTATAAAAATACTAGTCGTAAATGATAAACTTGGTATCTCATATTACTAATCGATCGCTGGGGATTTGTTTTACTTGGAAACTGAATCTCCCTCATTATTGTCCAACGTGATGAATCACCCCGGATAAACGTTTCGACACAAAGTAAATCAAATAACGAAACGAAAGCGACTGTACTAATGCTTTTATTTACCGTGTTCACTGTTTATTTTGCATTTTGTTTCATCTAAATGGATTAAAATATTTGCATGTCATGCACTCTTTTAATAGTAGGTAATGTTTCTTAGAAACGTTAAGTACGTTTTGAGAATAGACCACCATGTGCCAATAGGGTGGCAAATGGGAACAGACGGGGCAGATTACATTAAATGAGTTCCATCGTCCACCGGGGTGGTAAAATTATGGTAGACCGAAGGGAAGGGAATAATACTGCCGATACTTCTACGAAATCTTCCATAGATGTATCGACTGTATTAGTGTAAAAGACTTTGTTTGAATATAATTGGTAGCAGCGCGAGCGTATAGCGGTTTGTCCTTCGTGAACGGTTCACATTTATTATGTAGTTAATGACCACGCAGCGGTATTACCATTGGAATCGCAATCGTTTTCTTACCACTTTACCGCTGTCATGAATGTCCCTATGCACTTAGGTCGTCCATTAGGGCAATGCAACGTCCGCTGACGGAACGCGATCGTAAAACCTTTATAACATCCTTCCAGCACTTGTAAAGCGTTTTGAGACTTCTTGCCATTTTATGTGACCTAACATTAACTCGTTTTATCTCAAATTTTTGGTGTCGTATCAAAATCACAGTATCTCGGTAAGTACACAAGTTTGTACATAAAGACGTCTGCACGCTCTACGCTACACTGCGGCCACTTGCTATAAATGAAAGTATTTAACTTTACGTCTCGTTAGTCTCGTAGCTCAGAATGTTAACAAACTTGTCAAAATCTCGAGAGCGAGTTAATTGACTATCTTCTGTTTATAAGTACGGTTCGTAGGTATCAAGTTAATTGAAAATTCAAATAATCGTAGAGAGCACGCAACTACACCGCAAGTTTATTATCCCTGGGTAGAATAAGCGGTTAAACGACTGTACACAATGGCAATAGTAGTTAGCTTTTAACTTGTCCAATATCGTGACGGTCATAAACTATTATTGTTGGTGTTTGTTCTTAACTAAAGCGAACATATTGGAGCTTGAAACCGATGAGGGCTTAAAACGGCTGGGAGCGGCGCGCGGGCGACGCGCCAAGAAGCCATAACTCTACACTAGACACATTCGACTCGAAACCATCAGGTTTATGACAATGTTATACAACTAGAATTTATTTCAAAAGACTTTTCCCACACTTGGAAAATTTCGTTTTACCTAAACGAAAAAAAATGTTGCATCGACACGACAGCCTGCAATTTCGCTGTAGTACGTCCGCCGCTTGAGCTTGGCTAATTTATAACAATGCAACTAATATAGATGTATTTTGGGATTTTAACGAGTGCTTATTAGTAAAAGTCGTGATTCGCTCGCCGCCTCGAAGATAAGTTTAATCAGAGTGCCGTTAAGTTTTACTACTTCGCCGGGTGCATACGGTTTATGGCGGTTTGGGACGACATTGTCAACAGATCTTGCGACGCTCTTTACTGCTGCTGAAACGTTGCTTTAACGGTTTTATAGTTTTCGTCATTCCGTCGCGCTGGCGGTCACGGCACCCTTAATAGCCTAAGCTAAGCACCCGCTCGAGGCTTCTTTGCCTTCAAAAACGTCTCTGCTTCTCTCTCGCTAGCTAAGATTTCCATCTTTACGATATAAAACTTTTACTTTTGCATTTTATGTTCCACTAGTACACGATAAAAGCTTTTAACATGCACGGTTGACAAGCGAAATTTCTTTATCATCGGAGAGCATAAAGGGCAATGTATCTAAAACGTGATAAACAAGTTAAACGTTGGTGCGATACGAAACGAAACGATGAACGTAGGTCAATCACATTCGTTTCGGTACTTACTGGGACTGTAACCACTTGTAACAAGCGTCATTGGTTGGGATTCTCTACGTAATTCTATCGGCGGCGATTACTTTCCTGCGAGTGAGTCGGCTGTAAGTCTTCTTTAATTAAACTGCAACAGCGCAATCAGGTCGGTGCTGAGCGCGACTGCTGTCGACATCTCTCCGAATGCAACGCCACATCCGCTGCAAGGCGCCACAATATTAATTTCAAGAATAATTAATTAATTACGTGTGAACATTTAGCCATTAATCAACACGGTCACGTGACGTGAAACAATGGACATTTCCCAGTAAACTCAAGCGACAACTTCATACGCAGCTCGCTAGAGAAACTATTACAGCTTCGACGACGCAAATTGATTTAATTTACTTCAACTTGTACACTTCATTACCATTTGCTCTATGGGTATATGTTTCTTGAACATTCTAGTGGCTTCGTCTGTTTAGTTATTTATTTACTAGAAAATATCACCCGCTTCAGTCACACGTAAACAGGTGCCTTTTAGGTGAACGAGTAACTTAACTTAGCCACCATAACACAAGTCTGGTTGCTTAATTTGAATCTAAAAAGCATGTTTTAATTACAATATTGTCTATTCAATGGGGACATTCATTATTACTCAGGAATACTTCGCCTCCACTTATTAAAGGATACGCAATGAAGATAACAGATGAGCGAACAAATAAAAGGGCGTATTGGGTGTTATCGTCACGTTGCGAGGTAGTTATGACGTTCTTGACGTAACTTAACTTACCCACCATAACACAAGTCTGATTGCTTAATTTGAATCTAACAAGCACTGTTTTAATTACAATATTGTCTATTTAATGGAGACATTCATTATTACTCAGGAATACTTTGGCTCCACTTATTAAAGGATACGCAATGAAGATAACAGATGAGCGAACAAATAAAAGGGCGTATTGGGTGTTATCGTCACGTTGCGAGGTAGTTATGACGTTTGCGATAGAGCAACAAGTAGAGGCGCCCGGCTGGCGGCGGCGACGAAGGAATTTCAATCTGGTCGTGATGAGCTGAGCACACGCGCAAATTACATACGACCGTTCGCCTTTATTGTCTGTAGTCTATACTGTACTGAGCCCGCCGCCGCAGTTTACCACGTTCCAAACTTCGAATACCTAAGTGATTTTGGGTATTGCTTTTCGATGATCAATTTAACTTTCTATGAGCGTAGACAGGCTATGTTTTTTTCCATTAAGATGCGTAGAGAAAACACGATTGGGATCGATTGGCACACATTGTTAAGTTGTAGCACTTGGTTTTCCAATATGTGATGTCTGAGTAAAGAGGTAATTAAAAGAAGGAGCCTTCGTCGGTCGCGCCTTGTCCCATCGGCATCGGCTTAAGTTAAAGTCGACCGTCCCATATTATTTTCTATTATTTTACTTAATATCATTTAAGGCGGCCTAAAAAGTTATAGTCACCATCGATACCTATAGCCCTTGGCTAGGGGGTTTAAATTAATAATATTGCAGAACAAGGCCCACAGCGCCCCAAACTCCGCGACTAGGCCTGTCATACTAGTATGTGTACTAGACATCAGATAAACTACAATATTGATATTTTTATAATTTTTTGTATTTTTGTATATATACGTATATTATATTTGTTTTAGGCAGGATTCGAACCCGTAACTTTCTGGGTCCCAGCAGTCAAATTCTGAGTACATGGGGAATGCCCGTACGACTATGGGGACTTAAAGGGTAAATATACAGAAGTAGAGGGAATCGTAAACGATAATCTGCTTCGCAATTTTGGTACGCAATATGATTATCTCCCCGAGTAAACAGCCAAAACCGATCGTTCCGGAAACATTGAATAAGCACACGGTGATCTTAAAATAGCCAAGATTGTAACGTTAAGGTTGTTGTCTATTTACAGATTTTTTTTCAAGGCTAAATAAACTTAAAAATTAATTACTTAACTAAACCAAGGGCCAAGGGGTTTCTTGGTAGATGGCCAAGAAACGGCTTGTTACCACCCACCGGCCTAGAGTCGTAGCGCCAAGCAGAGTCGTCCATGTTCCGATACGGACCAGGGCAGCCACAAGGAAAGACGGGTCGGACCTTGTTCTACTGCCGTCTTGCCTTTTCTGCATGTGCTTCATCTTAGACCATATCATCACCTAAAAAAAACACTCGCTAAGCTCGTACTAGTTAGACCTTGTCTTTTTGTGACGTTATATTAAACTTTATAACGTTATAGAAAGTTTCACAACGTTTCGGACCGATTGTCCCGTTTTGTTATTTGTCTTATAGAAAATACTATGCCCTACCTAAAGGTATTACTGACCATAACCCGCCATTAGATAAATTTTATTAAGTACTGTTCATAACTCACCATTAGATAAATGCCATCTTATAAATTGTATTTATACTTACAGTTATTTTCTATGAAAGTTTAGTTTTTTGATTTATTTAGTGTAAGCATTTTTAAGTTGATACTTCCTCCTACGTTTCGTGGTCTTTTTATTGATTAATTATTTGTGTAGGTATTTCTGAAAAAAATAACAAATTGTATATTAATTTAAGTCAACCCAGCATTACCGACGTAGAAATGTAAACGAAGGTAAAAACGTCGATAGTGTTTAGTTGTCTCGTAAATACTGTAAGTGTCGAGGGTGGCGTCGCTCGTCGCGCAACAAGTAGGGCGACATGTCGGCGCCTCTCCCCGCACCACGACACAATTAGCTAACGTCCTATTCGTTGACCGCTCTTTATTGAACACCATGTAGCTAAGATATTTAAACTATCTTTCTTTATTTATCTTTATAATAAAAGCAACGCGATTAAACACTTATCTTTATAATAAAAGCAACGCGATTAAAACCGAAAAAATATGATTTTCATATCAACATTGCGAAAACCGATTAATCGGGTCTGAATCCGGCCGGGTTCTAAAATTTTGAAAGCATTTTTCATAAAGCGTATTCCAAAGTGTGGTAAACACTAAGAAATAATGTCTACATTTATTTAGCTTAAAGTTTCTGTCTCCCGGTTCGTAAATTTCCTCTATTCCAAACACTTAAACATCATCGTTGACCGTCCTGTATTGAACACCATAACTGCGAACGCGCCTTTTGTACTCGCCGCGCTACAACCTTTACGAGTCTTTGAAACGCGATGCTACGTGCTACGAGCTACGACGTAGCACATTGATCTGCGATAACGATTTGTTGTCAGTATTGTTTGACTAGGTATATTTAGAACAATGAACCTACCTACAATGTGATAGCGCGAACATTCCAGAAATGCTGACCATACACGGATTTTTCCGATGTCTTTGAAACGCGATGCTACGAGCTACGACGAAGCATATTGATCTACGCATTTTTTGTCAGTATTCTATATTTTCATACTCCGAAAGTCTCTGAAGATGCACCCCATGACGTCAAACTGACATTTCATCATATTTTCACGCCTGTTAACGTGATTTTGACATGTGTTTCAGAACAGCTCGATAGATTACCTAGATTATCTCTGCTAAACAGATACAAAGTCAAATTTCGATATTGACATTGAGACAATGTCAAGAAATCTATTTTGACATTGAGGCAGTGTTTTTTTTTAATTGCTAGATTATGCTGCCATCTACCGAAGCAAGAAAGAACTAGTCCTTCTGAAAAAAAGCTGAAAATTGCTTGAACAAATAAACTTTAGCACAGGATTACAAAGAACAAAAAAAAACAATAAGGAAAGAAATCATATGAAATGAATATCAATGTTCAAAATAAAATGAGAGTTTACTAAATAAATTGAATGAACCATTTGTTTACTGTTCGTGCACCGAGTACTTATGAAGTAGCTACTTTTTAGCTTATCTGATATCTTTGTACTTATCTACCCGCTTTGTAAGGTAACATAATTTAATTCTTTGAGGAATGAAGTGGATTTACGTAGGATTGAAATTTCACTGAATTTGTGTACTTATTAGGCGTAGAGTCGTTCCTTACAAAGGAAGAATCCAAGAATTAAGCTAAACTTTATAAAGTTAATGTTGTGAAAACCTTTTCTTACTTCGGAACATTTTTATTAAATAACTCAGTAATTTCAAATTGATATCTGTTTACGGATATCTCACAAGATTAGAGCTTACATGGTAAAAACTTAGCAGCTGCTTAATCCCCACCAACCAGGATTAACAATAATAATGGGGAAAACGTCAATTTGTTTTTGAAAATTGTAATCCTTTTTCAAAATCAAATTGACTTGAAGTTTTGGGTGCCTTTAGTGGGGATTATGGCTTATTGCCATAATCCCCAGTAAAGGCACCCAAACTACCAAACACCCTAGTAGTTTGATATGAAATGAACGAGCCACAAATACCTAAAGTGGGTTTGTAAAAAGGAAAGTGGCCTTTACTTTAACATTTATTCTCTGGGTTAACGTGCTACATCTTAGACCACATAACCACTTACGTTCTGGTAAGATAGTAGCCAAACAAACACTTATCTATCAAATATTAAGATGATAAAAGTGATTGGTTGGGTAGACACCTACTATACCATATGTTCTACATACCCCACAAAAACTTTCTGGCCTGCAAAAGTTTTACGGACAAGAACAAGCCAAATAACTAGGTGGTCCTTAGCCCCCTCTCATACTCGTACATCGTCCGTCGTCGTATGAGAGACGAGAGACAGCAAGGGAGCGTCGCCCGTAATAGCAGTCCACTTCCGCTTTATTAAATTTCTTCGCAAATACACTTTTATTGTCGACGACCGAGATCTTTGTAAAGGACATCGTTGTCTTCGCCCGACAACGTTTGTATCGTATGCAAATAGTGGAACAAATGGGGTTCGCCCTTACTACGTTTTATGATTTTTATACACTTTCAGACGGAGAGCGGTATGAAATAAAACGCAAAGAGCGCAGTCGAAGGTATATTTACGATAGGACGTGAATGCCGTCAAAATATTTGCATTCATATTATAATTATCGAAAACGGTACGTTTTTTTAGGGTTCCGTAGTTGATGTCGAATGTCCATCTCCGACTAAACTAAGCTAGTTTATAGCTAAACTATGCCAGCTATGCTCGCTATCTTCGTTTAGTTGGGCGGTGGACCGTCGCCTTAGAGCCGAAAGTCCACCCAGAACTAAACGAAGATAGCTCGCAAGTTTTTCGAACAAGCGAGCTAGCTGTCATAGTTTGCGTTGACGCTTATGTATGAAAAACAAGCTCAGCTATGTGAACTGAGTTAGTTAAGTTGGCGGTAACGCACGACTTAAATGTATTGTTCACGAACTAAGAAATACGTTCACCATGTTTAGAATCTACATAATATAGGTACTTTTGTATGACAAGAAGATTTTAAAGGAGGAACGTGGAGTCCATTGGACACGTCATAACGATGCTGCAGAAAGTCACATTGAAACTGCTGGGGTGTAACTTATTCAAGTGTTTAGTGAAATGAGTCATGACTTACTTGTCACTTGGGGGGCTTCCACTTATACATGACTCAGTATTCCGAAGCCTTTATTTGATTCTATATTAGCTACGTCGATTAAGTTTTCTTAATAAAATATTATAATAGTAAGACTGTGTCCCCGTTACTTTCCTCTTCAGAATATTGCAAATCATAAAAATGATTTACCTTTACCACCTATCAATTTCAACTTTGAAGTTTCCTCGGTTTTAAACTCCTACAGGTAAATGCATAAAGTTGGGGGGCGATGCTTTTCGCGCGTCGCTTCGTCTTATGGCTTTCTAATGAAGTTGTCGCTGAATTACACGAGTGTGCGCTACAGGCGCATAACAAACAAAATTCGTAAATGTGTGGGTGTAAAAGTCGGTGTACTTCACGATATTCGACGGTTGTGTGGGTGCATATTCTAACCAGAACGTCTTACCGATCCATAATCACTTTTCGCGCGATTTCCTCCGATAGCGCGAACGTAAACTGGTTAGGGCTGGTAAAAGGGAAGTCATTTATTATGTGATTTTTTTCTCATATTTTCCTCGAGATTTTATTTGAAATGACGCAGTAAACTCATTAACATCACACCTACGGAAGAAAATACATTTTATAAGTTTATTTCGTTTAAAATCCTGTTAATCCTGTTCCTCTCGATTGATTGAGTTTAATCGTTCGTTTCAATAAATAATTCAATTTCACCAGCAAAATCTTCCAGTACGTAACCGCTACTCAAAAAGTTTCTTGGCTCAACAGCTACCGAACCAGAATTTTGTTGTTTCCTTATGTGAATCTGGGGTACCTATACTCATATGTATGTTAATACAGGATTTGTACGGTGAAGGTAACGGAATGTATTAATCGTTTTTACGAGTAGGTAGGTACGCCTCCCAACACGGTTTTTGGGTTTTTTCCACCGAAACTATTTACTTTCTCGGGGATGTTTACACAGTTAGGCAAAGACTTATTGAGTTATAATTAGGTACTCGTATAACGTATTTTGACTTTCGCTGTAACGATAATGATTCCAGTAAAGATATGTAAATATTTGTACATTGCCGCATTGTCTCGAGGACAGCCCGAGCGACTGGCACCATTCAGCCGACCTAAAGGTTCGTCTCGGACAAATTGCTATCATACCCCGCCATTTTGACTTAACGTTCTCCACTTTCCTTAAGAAATATTTCAGTATCTTTAGTGTTTTACGCAGAATTGTACTAAGCAACATGCGACTTCAAACTATAATCAATATTGGGTCTACATTTTTCATTAACGTAGGCAAGGGTGTGGGGAGCGAAATGTCAGTATACCTCAGTAGGGAAGTCAGGATAGTGAGGGGGTGAGGCGGGCGCGGTGGTGTGGTGGAACAATGGCTACCATGACATTTAGCATAGAAGCTTTTGTCACGGCCCGTTAGAGCCGAGAGCCACTAGGCGTACTACCGTGCTCATCTACCCTTTCTTCACAATTCTTAGCTCTCTTCCTTTTTTTCGTAAAGAAAAAGTTAAATATCACAATTGAATACCGTATAATCCCATTTTATTGGAGGTCCTTGACTGGCTTTGGTACCTACTTAATATTTAATACAAAACAATTTTGTTATCTCGCGAATGAATTCGACGAATTATATATTCCTCATAGGCAATAACATAAGGATGTGAACGAATACATAAACTGTTTAAATATTTTAGGCACATTTCCGTGTAAAAAGCAAAGCGGAAAAGTTAAAAAGAAGCAAGGCGCGCTTACTCGAGTTTCTGGAGGGTGGGAAAAACAAATTGTTGGTAGATGGTAAGTAATGCCGGGGACGTGGCGCAACGACTCGAATTACCTCATTTAACGTCGGTCGTCTGCAGGTGTAGCCGCTACCTTCGAGCCACAATCGCAATTAAATTAAATTTTAATTGCCGAAACAAGCGCATTAATGACCAAAATTTTCGTATACACGGCCCTGAGTTACTGAAACAAGATATTGAAGAAAGTTTACCTTTGGATGTGTACCAAATTTTTAACAGGTATCGATTCTAAAAACAATATTTAAAAAGCGGTTTAAGTGTAGTTTGCTGTGTAGTAGAAACTGAAACTTCTTTGCGTCCACCTGGTGCCAAACACCTGTGTGTTGTTCGATCACGTAACCGACCGAAGCATGCAAAGCCTACAAATAAGATGCTCTTTCCCACATTCAATTACATACCCTTAGCTTACCGCTTTTTTATTTATTTAATTCTGTGATCTTGTTTTCAAAACCGATTACTTGTAATGTACCTAACTATAGTATGATGAAATTGGGTTGATGGTTTTCGCAACAGACTTTAGTTAATAAAATTCAAAGAAGAATAAAATAAAATAAGTAATAAATTAAACTAAATTGTATTGTAATAAAAAAGATTTTGTATATTTCATGCTAACAAGTATTTGTCTCTACTCTCCTCCAACTCTCCAAGAGAGATAGCTTTTAGCGATAAGGTTGTAATTATGCATATCGTTCACCGTCAACAAAGTTGATTTAGCTCAGCTAGCCAGTTTTTCGAACAAGTAAGCATAGCTTACATAGTTAGTTTAGTCGGCGGTGGAGTCGTTTTTAATCTATCTATCTGGGTTATTGAAAAATTCCGTGTTTTTTTTTCAATACAAAATAATTATTTTCTAAACGCACGGAAGGCTATTAATTTTTTATGATTGTCCCCTGGCCGCCCGTGTCATACACTCGGGAGGTTGTACGGCGTGTAGGTATTTTTTATTTTATGCGGTGACACTCTGAACCCCAATAGGGAAATTGGATTGATACTATTTTTAGGGCTTTTTGGACATCAACCGCAGTTTTTATTCCAGTACCAATATTGCGTCTTTATATTTTTATTTTATGATACCTATTGCCAGTTATTACTTTTATATGGAGCTCGTTTAACTGCTTTCTAAAATTGCTTAGAACCTTTAAAATTGTATTTTTAAATTAAAAATAACGATTGAGCTTATAAGGTTAATATTAAGCGTTGTTTTTGGAAACAAACATTTAAAATCTAAGGTATTTACTCAAGTTTTACCAAAAGTTTTTATGTAGGTACATATGTTAATTACCATTCTTATTTATTATAATATTAGTTATTATAGGTGCTGTTTCTTTACCTATTATGTCATTCATTATTCATTAAATAAGTTTTTATATATTTGTACAAATCTATTAAAAGAAGTTCAGTGCTATTAATGTATATGTTTGCCTCAGTTTTAGTTCAGCTGCATAGAATTAAACTCAGTTAGAAAAGCCCCACAGGTAGGTAATAAAAAACAATAGTAAACCGCGTTTATCGCATTTAGATTGCTGCTCGAGAATAAATTGGGTGTGAAATAAAACTTAGTAGCTGAAAGTTTTACATGAGACGCGATTCGAGCGGGCGCCGGGCGCCAAACAGCTCGCGGCTAATACAAAACTTCTTTCCTATTTCTTCGGCCTTCATGTTTCAAGAACTGATGTTTTCGCCATAGATTTTTCAATACTCAACTTTTATATATCGCTGTTTTAAATTGTTTATAAAACGAAAACTCAAACGGATATGTTTGCGCTTCTTTTTATGGTATAATAAATCTTGCAAAGTTCTCCGTAGGTAATATTAAAATCATTAGAAGTTCACTTACATTATAATAAGCTTATAGAATAGCTTCACTTTTCAATTTAATTTGGAACACAGTATATATACAATTATACATGTATAGACGTACGTACCTACCTATTGGATTAAATTTCAACAATTCCATATCTCCATTTAGTGTGATAATTTATTTGTACTTGCAGTGTAATTTACAAATAAATAAAATAAACAAATACACGCAGCTTTGAGGTTTGTCGGCACAGCTGCCTCTCCAAAAGTCAATTTTGTCAAAATGTTCTTGTCTTCAGAACATCTTCAGAAAAGTTTTTTTCCCATCCGAGATCAAAACGAGCAAAGGCAAATAAAACAAACAAGTGTCATCATCGTCAAGTCCTCAGGATCCTGCGACGACGACGGTGCGATGTTTGGCATTGTCTCTACAATACTAGTACAAATGTATATAAACTGAACCAATGTATTCAGTTTATTTATACCCATATTTTTGCATCACGTAGCTTACGGAGCGGAGGTATGCCTACATAACTTGTTTTTGACAAAGTACAGCATATTTATCGAGAATTTGCATACCTAGCTAGCTTAGGTTACTCTATAATACCTACAACGTTTTGATGGTATCATAATATGGTAACAATTAGAAAGAAACAATACGTGTTTCAAGGACGGTAATTTAAGCCGAAAATGTTTTAGATGTCTAGGCGAATAAAAAAATTTCTACGACTCTTTTTTAAGCTTGAACTTTTTTTAAAGTTAAACTATCTTATTAACATAATTAAACTATATTAAAGGATCTTCGCTTTTAACAGATTTTATCGTGAACCTATGGCGTTTCGGGAACCTTTTAGTTTCCTTGGTACCACGCAAAACAAAGAGACGGTAGCCTTAAAATTAGTTTAAACGTACCGTCTCACATTTACAACATACAACATAATATGTCATTGTAATGTTAGCGACGAGAATTAAAAAAAAACATCTGAAACGAAAAAATAATTACAAAAGGGCAATATGAAAAAACTCAATTTTCATCACAACGAACTTATTATAATATAAGCTCTGCAGAAAATCTCACAAAAAGCTTCCAAAATGAAACTGCAATCGTACAATGCTGGGTTTAACGAGTAAATGGAATAAAGTTTAAATCTAGGGAACACCCTTTATAAAATGAGTAAGAAAATGTTGGTTTGATAAATGATGCGCTAGTTCAATGAATCTCCATCAGCGCTTCGGGACGCTGCAATTTGAAAAAGGAATTACAGTTATCTTCTTGTGCTTTTTATTACCTTTGGAGATAACACAAGTCTGTGCATTGTAAAGAAACTGAATTTTATTTTGTCTGCACTGTGCATTCGCTTCAAGAAGGTTATCAAAAATATATCATGTCTATCAGTTAACTGTTGGTTTGTTGAAGACAAAAAGAGTTTCCGTTCTTACTCCCTTTCTTAAACTTAGATACCTACCTACTTTAATGATCAATTTTACAAATCATTTAAAATTGCAAATCATTTAAAAGCACCTATTATAAAATTAGTACTTAAAATACAATGATCACAGTGGAAAATGAACCCAGTTCTTCGTAGCAGCCGTATCACTTAAGCGGTTTCAAATCCCACCTAAAGCATTGTATTTTGGAAAACTTTTTTTTTTTAATTCAATGTATGAGTTTAAATTATGTGTGAAATTGAATGTGTCATTCATTCATAAGGGTAAATCGTAACGCCATTATGAAACTTTGTACCGAGATGATAAATGTGTTGCTGGTGGAATCGGGCTGCCTCGGTCGGTCGCATGTCGCTTATCAACCACCACCGAGCGCTTGCACACTGCACAACTCTCGAATACGGATAAAAAAGTATGTAACTATACCTTACACAGTTTTTATTCGAAACATTGTTGTTGCGAAGTGTTTTCGGGACCCTAAACTTTAGAAGAAAAGTTTCGGACACTATCTCTGCGTCTCCTGTGCCATATTTATTATCTCTCTTGGCATACTGATATGTATGCGCTAAGTATTTTTTATTTTACTTAAGTTACGCATACGTACCGACGCTTACATCGTCTTTGTAAATACAAAAAATGCCAATATTTGTTTTTTTTGTTAAACATAACATGAATTTTAGAACAGGCGTTTGTGAAACAAATCGTTCATCACGAATGGACATGGTTGAGTTATTGTTTTCGTAAAATTGGTAGAATTAAAACATTTGCACGAGCGAATTAGGCGAGCGCGCTCCGGGGACCGCAAGCTGTATATCAACAGTAAACTGCACAAATTGAAAGCGGCGCTTGTTTTATTGATACAAAATAGCATCGTTCGTGTCGAATGCCACATCAGAGCGGCACATGAGCGGTTCGCACGCGTGTTTGTCGTCGCTGTTGACCATCCGAGGTACAGACGCAAACAGTCCCGCCCCCCGACATCTGCTCACAACGATATTGCTCACGCACGTTATTCGCGACCCACGTTTGTTGAACACTTTTAGTGTTTATGTTATACCTACCTATCTCTAAACACTCGCCTCGATACTGGTCAAACACCGCTTCACAGCCTAGTGTTTGCTATCGTAAACAATGTTCAATAATACCTAACTGGCCACGAAAGATGATTACCTAGAATCCGTAGACGCACGTATGCATTCACTGTTTCAATTTCAATCTGGCAAAAGTTGATAGAAAACTTGAATGCAACTGAAAAGAAAATCATAAAGCGCCAGATGTCGCCTCAGTCAGCTCAGTGGCAGTTTTCTGCGACACGCTATCACATTGTATTCTGTGCTGCTACCTATCACATAACTGAAAGTAATTTTAAGCAATTCTACAAGCGACGCGTTAAAGAAACTAATGCTAAAAGTTTGTAACGTTAACATTAAAAATAATATTAGTTCAGTCTGAAGAATCTCTAGTAGGTATGAGTTGAAGAATATCATTAAATATTTGTGAGATATAGCTATAGCGATACAGATGTAATATATAGTAAGGGTGCGGTCACCCATTTTCGCAGTGAGAGCATGTTGATCCACACAATAAAGGTTCTATTGCAGCGCAAATATTGAGTTCTGAGAGCGCGCTGTGACCCCGACTTAGTTTGTCGCTAAACCCTGCTATCGTCCTCTCCGGCCTGTCCAATTGGGGCATTGCTTACAATAAACCTTCGTGCCATCTTTCTTCTTAACTCCTAGGGTAAAAACACAAATATTTCTATTTGTAGATATACAAATTCGAAGAATATTGTACGTACAATAACCCATTAATTAAACTCTATGAAAAAGTTGTGTTCGAGAATGAAATATCTAGATTTTTAAAATGTCACTTGCAACACATTAACACTATTGCCGATGAATATTATGGCGAATTCATCGAATAAATCGTCCGATTGAAATGTAAATAGGTACGAGCGAGCTGCGTTGTGGAATTAATATTTTGATTGGATTAATCTATTAGCACAATATCGGAGTGCACAATAGCACCACTCGCGGTCCAGTTCACGTTGTGTTGTGAATCTCTCTTGTTTAATGAACTTTATATGCTGCATGCTGAAAATAATACAAAGTCTTATAATATTAATTAAATTTTTATCTACATAGATAACCTAAGTAGCCAAAATATTGTCACGAACCAATTTTGACACGATTGAAATTGTTTAACATTAAAGTTGATGTTACACCGTCCGTCATTACAAAGTATTAGACGCGCGATACCATCGCGAGTTAATGTTGCGAAGACGGTTTAAACTGCGGAATGTGCGTGACACGTTTTATGTTAATAGTAGGACAGCGAGCCGAGGATATCTGGACATCCACTGACCAGAGTTAATTTGGTTTTTATAACACCACAAACCCGAATGATCTGTTTACTAGCGGCTCTGTAATAAAAAAGGGGACGTGGTGGCCATTACGAGGTGAGTAGTAGAGTCGCCCCCTATCGGGTTGCAAGTGAAACGGATCGTGGGGGGCGGTAACAGATAACGACCAATATGGCCGGTGGTAATGTCACTCGATGATATCATGATCCACCTCTCGATTATTTCATCTCGCGGACTTCTCAGATTTTTATGGCATATCAATTTTTCATTTTTTTTAAGAAACAATAAATATATTACACACTTTTTAAACTTACACGATTTCCGTCCATCATTATTGTTAGACACGTTAGTCTTCTCGGGACCACGGCCGGTATAACCCGTTTGCCGAAACGTCGAGGTAAATAAATAAAATAAATAAATTCTGCGAACAACACACAGCGCCATCTAGCCCCGTGGTAAGCGACTAAGCTTGTGTTACGGTGACTAGACAACGGTATAATACTTATATTTATTTTTCTTTTGTAAATACATACATATTATACATAGAAGGACACCCAGACCAGACACAAATATTTATTTTTTAAGCATAAATACTTGCACCCGGCGGGAATCGAACCCGCAACCTCCTGCATTGCAGTCGCGCTCTCGCACGACGCGCCACAGAGGTCGTCGAAATTAAAAACAATGATTATTTTTAACGCGATCTAGACCCGTGTCTAATAATAATAAATATATTCCTTCTATATCTAGTTTTTATTCTGTTCTACAACAAATGAAGGTGAAATATATTGGTCACAGTTTAATAATATTATTTTTTGTCGGCCTGTCTTTTTGTTGCCACATATAGAGTTCCATTAGAAAAAAAGCAATTGAAATTTCTAGTAGGGGTATACCTACCTATTGGTGCCGTCAATATCTGGACACATCGTTCTGCCCAGAACTTCATTTTAATAAATAAATCCTTTGATTTTACTCTAATTTTACTAAGCATAGTTAACATTCGGTCTGTTATAGTATAATATCTATCTCGATATTCGATCAAACCAACTCATCTGTCATATCACAACATTGATCATCTTCGGACATGTTTTTCGTCTCATATTTATTGTATATCGACTGAAAGGATCACATTATTTCCAATTTCAATGTTTTTCTTTTCAACTAATAATAGTAAGTAATCAATAAATGTTTACTATAGGACTAAATGTAGGTAATATTTAAAAGATTGTTTTATTTGAAGATTGCTCGTTCAATTATCTCTTCTGAAAAGAAAAACTTATTAATTAATTTCATACAAAAACAACATATTTCATACGTAATTGAAAAGAAATAACTTGTTTTTTGAATAAAACTTCATATGTACCTAAGCTGATATAATCCACTTAATCCGCAGGGAGTGGAGTCCGTGCATGCCAACGGGTCGCATTTTACCACGATGTCGGTGACATATCCATTATACTGACATTTTCCCGCCCTTTTTCCTGTCACTTTTGACAGGTTTGAAAGCGACTCCTCCTCGCCAATGTTTTTCACGTGAATCTCATCCGATCCACCTACGTATCTGATACATTGACAAGTCTAAAATAACGTTAAGTTAACGGGTAGCCTTTTTGTGGGTGCTTTCATAGAGTATCTCATGAAAAACAGCAAATTCCTCGCTGAGCTAACAATAGCCGACAAAAGGTAGCGACTGTCTACTTAGCTAGACTTCTATACATAATATGAACCTCCCACGTTCACGAAATGATACGGCGATTCTTAAGAATGAGCCTAACTATTGAGCATTTTGTTCGGATGAGAAATTTACAGCACTTGCAAATTTTAAAGAAGTGACACTGTAAAAATGTTAGTAGAAAAAGAAAGAGCCTTAAAAAATAATAAGTCTCAAACTAAGAATTCTTGTGTATTTATTAGATTCAATTAGTTGTTGACCTTTGGATACGGCTGTTAAGCCTTATTTTCACATTTTTTTAAATATAAACACAAACTTTGATAACTTGTAACAACAATTTATCAGGCTTAGCAACTTGATTAATTACTTAATCAAAGCCATCTATTGGTTCTTGTATGTCGCTCCCCAGCAATCAGTCACAGAGTGTCGGTGAGTGTGGACGTCTCACATGGTATTGAAGTTATTTATAGACGCAATCTTCTCAATTCTGCCGTTAAAAAAACACCGACACCTGTGTTACGGCACCTCACGATTTATTACTTTATTGGGTCCGGATTTTCTCTGACGTAAACACCGGACATTTTGTGGACCAAACCCTATTCATATCTAGGTTATATTTTTTTATGTAAATTAGAGGTGAAATATGTGGGTAGCTAATACTTTACTTAGCTCGACCTTAATATTAAAATTATTCTGCAAATCTAATAATTATTTTTGTTTTTTTACAGGTAAGTTAACGATAATGGTTGATGCAGCAATTAGAAATATTGAAGGTAAGTGCATACGCTGAGTGCAATCCCGCAATGATCCACCATACAGGTACCAAGAAGGAAGTTCCCAAAATAAATGTTATTATGTTATTATGATAGAATCTGACCGAACATCTGCGGCGCGTCGGTCGAGTGTCGGCTACCAGAATGAAATTCCCCGCGAAAATTAATTTCCAAATGCGAATAGCACAGCGTTTTGCGGAGACGAGCGGCGCCAATGAACTGTCCGTAATAAATGTCATTAGAGCACGTGACGTCACTCTGGAAACATGGCTGCCGACTCTCCGCATCCAATTATGTCTCAAAACTGCCGGACATAAATTTCAATAACACAATTTGTCACAATTTGCGGTATCACCCGAAAATTTGGAACGCTTTTTGTTTTTTGACTGCGGTAGAGCCCGAAATATCCTTTCGTATGAAATGAGGGAGTTACGGAAACCAACGGATTAGGAGATTGCAATTGTTTATGTTAACCCCTATAATGTGTTTACTCTCATGTGGTTTCAAACAACAACGTAACTGTGAAAAGATGACGGTACAACTGCAAATTATGGGACTGAAATATAAAACAGTTTTCAAAGTACCGACATGAAACGATATTGTAGTTAGCTAAAGGTTGTAAGTGTCATGCAGTATACCCTTTCTAACTTTACAATATTAAAGCCTTTATCCGTTGCGTTCTCGTGTCCCAATTACGAGCAATTTTCCCAGCCGAGTCCTTATCGTTTCAAAAGTAATATTAATAATATTATCAATTTGAGGACGACTAGCAATAAAGATTAAAAGAATGTTAGCGACGATGTAGAGAGAGTGTATAAATGTTGTAAACGGCCGAAACTGTTAGACGCAGCCTCGCGGCTGTACGCCTACAAGTTGAAATCACGAACAAGAATTAATCGCCAATGAAAATTTCCGACGAGCCGTGAAATTACAATTTAAGCGTCGCTGTTTATATGATGTAGGTAACAGTTTGTGCAGAGTACGGAGGTGCGAGCGCGTCTTGTTTTACTTGCATTACAAGATAAATGTTACTAATATTACATAAACAGGTAGAATAACTTACATTTCAATACGTTTACCTTGTTTTGGTACCATTGATTGACTATTCTAGCTCTGCCTTTGAGCTTGATATTTATTCAGTCACTTTTTACCCGAAGGTAACGTAACCAACATTTTTAATTTAAAAAATGCAAATAAGTTGAGTTTCTACAAAAAAAAGTAACACTGGTACATACAATGTGTACAATATATACAAATAAAATTCAAAGTACTGACTGATTGACTAACTGAGCTATCTATCAACACAAAGCCTTAACTGGTCCTAGAAACACGAAATTGAGGATGTGTTCTTTGTGATGTGTATAGGTATCCACTAAGAAAAGGGTTTTCGAAATACCCACGGGATCGCGATCTACGCAGGTGAGACCGCGGGATGCAGCAAGTTTAGCATAATGTCCCGAATAACTAAACGTATCTAACCAATATGGACGTATCGGGTTAAAATTCATCATACAGATACATACATAGCTGTTACGACGTAGACGTCTGCTAAGGAAGGATATTTGGAAATTTCCACGATATGAGTAGACCCATTGAAACTATAAGTGACTACCTACATCATTCAGTACGAAATATGTTCATAAATTATATATACGAGTAATGTTGGCTAAAAGAAGTAAATAAGTAGGTTGAAGCTAATTTAAATCCAAGGGGTGGTTGTCCTCTGAGACGTAAAGGAAGCCACAATTCGGCTGAGTACATTGATGAAGCCGTACCGACTGTATTTAGTCTATTCATACTTACGTACTCACTCCTTAAGTGGACGCTTAGGTAGTTTACGGCCATACTTTTATTTCTTACGGTAATGGTTAGAAAAACGTTTCTTTGAGCAACTTTAAATAAGGAATGTTTGCTGAGAAATGTGTTTTTTTCGGCACTATCTCAAAAACTCACATAAACCCACGAGTTGACCCACTGGGGGGGGGGAAAAAACGAAGGGCGATCGAAATAAACACAAAGGACGATCGAAACAAAAATAAAAGACAATCAAAACAAAAAACATAAGACGACAGAAACAAAATCAAAAGACGATCGAAACAAAAACAAATACGATCGAAGTTTACCTACTACGATTAAAGCTTCACTATTCTATTTTTACAATCATACCATTTTTTATATCCAAACATAAAATTATTGTTCAACCTTATCTCTGAAACTTAAGAAATTTATTTTGATGGGCTATTCCCTCCGAATTGGGAGACTTTCGAGAATAAATAAGGAAAACATAATTTTAATGAACTTAATCTACATCTCATAATGGTGATCCCTCGAAAAGTTCGAGTTTAATTAAATGTGGCATGCAATAATGTTATTTACCCCCTAGCCTATCTTATATAGAAATAGTTATCTTCGTATAAAATTTCGATTTTGTTGTAACTGCGTCTGTTTTAGATAAGTTGCCAGACTCTACTAATGTTCTATTAACTTATCAACATAAGTGCAGCTTTTAATTGATATGTAATGGCATTATGATTATCAGTATGGTTGTCCCGCCCCGTTCGTTTGGTTTATAACCGAGCAAGCAAGCGTTGGCGTGATATATGCAGTCTGTATATTCGTGCCGCGTTCGACGCCGATCGCTCGCCTGGAGTCCAGCACACTCAATCCGGAGTCCATACAACGCGGTCGTCTCCCACACACTTCCACATTCTACTCGTACTACCGCAACATATCGTACATACTACGCAACCTTTATTACTTTTAAACTCTTTTATTTCCTTTTTTTATTTTGCATCTATTAATGCAATTGCACTCGAGCAACGCGAACTCTGATGGTTTATTTTTACGTTTTTTTTTGTTAATTGGTTTTGTGCGTAAGTGAGAATGGAGTCCAGTCTTAAAACGGTGAGTTTAATTTATTATATTTTGTGTTACTGGCCCTGCCTACGTTATTAATTCCTAATAGATATAAAATATCTATTTTTTCGTTCTTTTCTTTAATTATATTTTTTTTATATTACACTAGCAGTGACTCGCGGTTTCGAATGGTCACGAACGACCCCGTAAGAATTTCCAAAACTCTTTCTTAGTGGATATCTACATAATGCAAGGGACATACCTTCCGTACAAATTTCATGTCTCTAGGACCAATGGTTTGGGCTCTTCGCTGATATATAGTGTAGTCAATCAGTCAAGGCTTTGAATTTTATATGTGTAGATTTATTACACCCATCGAATTCATTTATATGTCTTCAGTACAGATGTTCGTTCAATTATCCCCAACTACGTTATAATATAGAGGACCGCGCCTTTCTCACTCATGCGCATTGTCAACCAATCAACAATAAACATCTATCTATTCTATTAAACCATTTACGATTGTCGCAGTATGTGGCCAATAAAAATACTATAGTTTCTTATTGAGAACGCTCTGACCAACGATCCTAAACTTATAGGTATGATGGCAATATCATTTAACTCTAGCTAATATTCGGTTATGTTTTCTGAAATCATTTATTTTTTAATAATAAAGGATTATTATAGGTTAATAATCTATATCTATAGAATCCTTTGTCCTTAGTGACTGACTGACTGACTGATTGATCTATCAACGCACGGCCTAAACCGCTGATAGTAGAGCGCTTAAATTTGGAGTCTGTTCTTTATATGACGGAGGCATCCGAAATGAAAGGGTTTATCGAAACCCCACTGGATCGGGACGTACGCAGGTGAAGCCGCGGGACCCAGCTAGTCTTTAAAAAACCTATTTATTTTCGTAGTGAACATACTCTTGAATTTTCATGGGTCTGCGACTTCGGCAATACACGGATATTTTACTTTGAACAATATCCAAAGGTACCTACTTGGTTCCCGTTCAAACCAAATTTCGAACCACAGCGCAGTGATATTATTTACTTACGATCGTTGTATCGCCGGGATTCCATTTCGATCGCGATATTATTGCCATAATAACAGTAAACCAAAAAAATTTCCTACTGATGCTCGAACATGTTACGGTGAGGATAAAAAAAAGTTTTTTAACGAAGCTTTCCCATTTGCAGCAGATATAGATATTTTTGGGGATAGTAACAGAAATAACAGATCACAAAAATTATCTTTTATTTCTGCTATTTCGATTTTGTCCCTAATGATTGCCAGGTATTTAATAATATTTGCAATATAAGCGAAACCACGATGAAATATCTTGTTAATATAATAACTTTAAAATTAACCCAACTAAAAATATCTCTTTTTTTGTGTACCTACCTAAAGAGCCAAAAATATCTATTATTTACAGAAGATTTGATTTTACAAAAAAAAAAATAGTTGAAATAAAAAATTCAAGCAGAACATTAAAGTTTATTTTTCATCTTCGGTGCGATGCGGTGGATATCAACTTACGACCTCTATAGTACATTGCTAACTTCAAGCAATGTTAGTAACCATAAAGTAAAAAGGCCATGCAATGTTACCATAAAGATAACACAAAATATCGATTGAAGGGCTTCCTTTATTAGATAACAGCTGATAAGATAGTTTATCTCATCCGGATCCTATACCCTTTGTCACTCCTGACTAGTTATAAAAACAATGTCCTTATAATCTAATTGGTTGGGTTCTGTTACAAACATAGGATTTATGTATTTTTTTAAATCTATTAATAAAAGAGCTTAAGAACGAGGCGACTGTTACCATTTCCATACAAACTTAATACCAAAATAAATTATGAAAAATTTAGTTTTCTACCTTAATATCGATATTATTCGGATTAAGATTTTACTTTTTAAGGGTCCCCATCACAAGGTTTTCCAAAATATTCATTTGTAATGAAATAAAACGGAGAAACATTTTTTCATTGATAAATATTTCTCCGTTTTATTTGAATGTGAATGAATATTTTGGAAAACCTTGTGATGGGGACCCTTTAAAAGTAAAATCTTAATCCGAATAATATCGATATTAAGGTAGAAAACTAAATTTTTCATAATTTATTTTGGTATTAAGTTTGTATGGAAATGGTAAGAGTCGCCTCGTCCTTAATAAAGGTACGAGTTGGCAACGGGCGACATGAGGCGGCAGCAGACGACGACGTCGCGGGGACACTATCTGGTTTCTATGAAATTCCCTACGCTCGTTCGACGATGCGTCGCTAACTTCGTGTCGCTGACTACGTAGGGATTTTCATAGAAACCAGTAGTGTCGCCGCGACACGTCGTCCGCTGCCGCCACATGTCGCTCGTTGTTAACTCGTACCTCTACCAAATGAACGGTATAATGTCGCTATGTTAGACCATTATTACAACTACAAGTTTGTAAAGCGGCAAAGCTGCCTCTGATAGAAGGCATGCCAGAGCGCCTATTACACCTATGCTAAGAAAGATATCCATAGTTTTCTCGTACCTATTTCCGCACGAGTTATTGGTGCAAACGATATCAAGTTGCATTCTATGCACTAAGCTTTGCTAGACCAAGAAACGCAACGGCATTGTTTTATAAACAAATGCCTTTGTGTTATAACGCTTTATTAACTCGCGGAACATGATTTATTTCTATCAGTAGGTATTTGAAAATGCAAAGTGTAACTACCGCTTGTTGATAAAACGATGTAGTTACTAGAAACAATGGGATTAATCAATTAAAAACTACACTGGGTACTTAATGATCTCGACATTCAAACATTGGTTGACCACGGCCGGCTGTAAGAATGTCTTGATCAATTAGAACGGTCATGCGAGTGCGCAAACTCTCTAATTATCTCTAGTGGTTTCCTCAAAACTACGCTATCCATTAGGAAAGTTAGTGTCCGGGGATATTCGCTGCCGCACCTTGGCAGGCCACGTTACAACGTCATCTGATATTAGTCATCTACGAGGAAAAAGGAACAAAGAATGTAGTTCGAGTAACTTTTACTAGCTTAGGTAACTATCGCTTACTCATGTTGTCGATAAAATTATTGACCCTTTTGTAGAATCTGTTTCTGGGCGTAGCAAAGGCTTTTATTGTTAATTATAAATAATAATACAATAATTCTCATTATATAAATAAAATAGTTTCAACCAGCTCGAAATAGCAAGTAACAAAGAAAACATTTAAAAGAAAATTTAAATTCAGTACTTGGGTAAGATATATTTTCGTAGATCCATTATATTAAAGAGATTCACCAGGTTGTCAAGTAGAAATATGGGGAAATAAGGTGAGCTTGCTATTCGGCAGTGTAGTGGGAACACGATCGTAGTACAAATTGATTGAGAGCGACATTTGATATAAAATTGTGTTCTGATTGATGCGACCCCGCCTCGGCGCTGCCTGCTCCGCTAAGTGCTCTGTCGCGGTGTTGCGACACTATATAATGTTTGTAGGTGTACGACTGTACGTGTGTTCCTAAATGCTACTTATCACTCTGAAATATACGCATTGTGTGTGGCTCACATTATGTTCAACATTACACGATTTTTTATTAAGTTTTGCAGCTTGTTTCGTGATGTCTTTAATCAAAGGAATACAATCGGAACACGTGTTGCAGTAATTAAAAAAATGTTTTCGACTATTTAAAGTTGTATGTACAAAATTATTGCTATCTACGAAATTGAATATATCAAGCTACGAAATTGAATAAATTTTTTTATAAATATTCACGCAGTTTTAAGCTAATTGTAAACCATAAATTCAAATCTACGCATCAACTTAGGTACCTACCTATAAAAATTAATGAAAACGTATTTCACCGTTTTGTTTGTTCGGTGTACAATCGCGTCAAAAATATTTGTATTCGGAAAAATCAATTTGTTCGATAGAACTTTATAGTCACTGACATAAATATGTAGATATTTGGATTACATGTTCTTATTGTACGGGTCTATCCATCACAGCCAGATTCATAACAACGTCGTCATCTACGTCCGTACAGATGTCCCACGTATAACAGATGTGCTGTGCTTTAATACCAGTGCTACACTGGGCTTAGTTACAGACACTGCCACTATTAATTTACGTTACACCCTGTTCAACTGACTTTACAGAGATGCACATAGCTCGAGCTAGACATTGTCCGCGTTAACGGTGAAACAAGTTTAGGTATATTATGAACAGGCGACGTAGAACGCCCCATCGCATCTAGACAGTGTTAAAAGCTTAAAATATGTTCTAAAATATCGTGGTAACGTCATATTGTGGATAAGGTTGTCAACGGAGCGCGACGCTAGCGAGTCATATCTGCCTCAGGCTTTAAGCGAACTTCCTCGCAAACTGATCCTTTAAAAGCCACGCCCTGGCAGCGGGTGAACGATGACGTGATTCGAACGCGATATATCGTCGTGCAGGGTAATATTGTGTCGCGGGACGAACTGATAGCCCCGGCCCTTGGCAAAAAATAAGGTCGCCCGTTTACAAGAGAGCAAAGGCTTTAAGTGACAGATACTAGATAAATGTTACGACGCGATAGATAAGGGTGAAACGCATAAAAAGAGTACAGAACCTCGTATAAGAACTTCAATATATAACTAATATAAATATGGTTTATTGAAGACTGATGCGGAACAGCACGAATGTAATTATTGCCAATACCGGAAAAGTATTATAAAGTAGTATAAGTATTCTTGGTTGGTAGGTACCCATTTTTATTATGCAGCAGGAGTGTAGCGGACAGGCGACGCGGACGTTCGCCGTCGATCTGGCAAAACTTAGATTGAAGCCGACGACGATGCGAGCGCGTGTTTCAACTGTATCCCCATTCACTTAGACTATATTAGCTGAAGATTTACGGTTATTTCACACTAACCTAACCTAAGGCCACCGTCTTCTAGTGACATTCAACGGCTTATCTGTACCAACTATTCCAACAATATTATCGGCAAATACTGTTTTAATATTCCCTGTAATGATTTTTATGAATATTGTAGATTATTTTTTCATCAATATTCCACTAAGTATCACCGGGAAGCCTTATCACATTAAAAAAACAGACATCCTCATATGAACGGAAGTGTGGTCGTAGGCGGCTTCCGTCTGCGCGTGCGCATCTCCATAGATACACGATATGACACAACGAACCCGGTTGGCGATACTCACGGCATAGTATCACATTACAGAACTTTGATCGGGTTACAGCTTGATACTTAGCTACCTACAGTCTATATCATTTAGATTACCTACGTGTAATGCCAATATTCGTTTAGGTATATATGTATTTTTTTTCTAACATATAGCTACTGAAAACCAAAAATTTATTATTTTATTATTCTTAGCCTCTACCTAATACGGTTAACGCGATCAAGATGAAATCCGTAAATACAAACACATAATATACCTAAACCTTATCGACAACATTAAGCTCATTTTAGTAAAATCCAAAACAACCCGCACGATAATAAACAGTTAAAAACAAACGGAGAAACCTCACAATTGCTTTAATTACCGCCTCCGTTACCAAATCACGAGAAAATTCACGCCCTCAGCCCTCCACATCACAATGAGGGAATGGAAGAAGCCTGTGAAAAAGCAAATTAAATTAATTGTGATGTAAACGAGGGTAGGCAGGGACCATTTGCACTGTAAATAATAATAGATGGCGCTGCTTTCAAACCGCACCCCTTTCACAATACAATTTTATTTGCCGCATAAAGCACTAGCAGTTAAAACGTTGTTTTAGCAGTTATCAATCGATTAACGTTTTGCGATTTCGGTAAAAGTCAGGTATGAAACAGGAACTGTGGGCGTTATAAATATGTATGATCTACGGATAAAATTAATATGTGAGTACGTAATTAATATTAGATTGCGGTCAAGAGTCGAAGGTGAAAGCTATAAGCTTGTTTATTGTGAAAACATAGCGGCTATAGGTACCTTTGGCCGATGCCGAAATAGTCCGTGTTACTCGTCGATCGGTTTACAAGCCGCGCTTTACAGCGGTCTATTTTCATCGCTCCATCAAACAGGCCCCGAAAGTCACTTATAAAATGTATGCAATGATTCGATCCTAATTCAAACAACGACTTGAAAAACCACGTTATCTATTGAAATGGCTATAAATATTATTGAATTAAGAACAAGAAATAGATTAAGTAATTAATTTACGTTTTTTTTTTCCATAAGATTTAGGTTTAGTAATAGGGAGTGGAAGAGAACATGGCTAAAAAAGATCAACATGAAGAGGATGACCTTAGTGAAGTTTAGTGAAGACATAACGGAAGCTGAGAAAGAAGAAGTCTAATTCCCGGTTACTCACTCAACCTGGGTGTGATGTGTGCATTCGTGCTCGGCCCATCACAACCTCCTTGAGTGAGCGATCGTGATAGGCAGACAGCGACACACCAAGTTGCAAGAGTCAGAGTCACAGCATCACATCGTTTTTGGATAACATTGTATAAATGCATAGTCAAGTAGCCTTCATTTTATATTTCTATATTGTAAAAAGACTTAGAATTTAATACTTACTTTTATTGTACATTGCATTATAATTATATTTTATTTTATACCCACTTGTATAAGGTCATCTAATAGATTTCAGTTTTCGAAATCACCAATCTTTTTTGTATATATATATAATTTAGTATATAATTTGAAATTGGCTTTAGTCATACAAAATCCTAGCGATTGGCTTCTTTGATAAGAAAGTCTTTATGTCTACATGTAGTACACACACACACACTGCCACAGTTTACTTAGTAGTTGTGCGCCTTGGCGCTTATTGTCTACTCTGTAGGTATACATGAAACGAAGTATACCGAAATTTGTTGTAGGTACTATTTTTGATAACTTACGAAGTGCTAAAACAATAGATGATTGTACTTATTTTAAAAAATGCACGAGTTTAATAAATCGTAATGTATCTCGAGGTTTTGATACAAAAACGACTGGCCGCGCAGTTCGGCAAAAATAGCAACACTAACATACAGAAAACAGGCGCACATCTATTGCGTGATTTATTCTCTGTTTGCTATCGATTTGTAGTTTACGACATCTAGGTACCTATATGCTACCGGTAATCTTACGCACAATGTCGCCACCATTTGTCAAGCCTTCGTTGCATCTGAGATGAAATTGTCGAATGGAAGTGCATCTTATTGCTTTAGTGTCCGCGTTAAAGTGGATTCGCAAACATTGTTACCCGAGAAGCATACAGTCTCCGTCAAGTAAATGCTTTTATCCTTCACTCTGTCCCACATTGTGAGGTTATTTCAACGAATCTCTCCCTTTCGTCATCTTACTCGATAACGACTCCCCGAAATATGCTCTGTTCTATAATTTTACAGGGCAAAAACAGTCTTATTTGCTAAGCTAAATGTCGGTTCAAATAGCCAGTAAATCAGTAACCTCGACTCACAACACTGATCACGATTACCCGATCCCGACCCCGTTTCAACGCTGTTTTTCACTGTATAAAAATAATAACAAAAATGGAAACAATATTTTTTTCCGACCGAGAAAACTTAGTAATCAGACTCGGATGCTTTTAATTAAACAAGAATACTACTTAACGTCAGATTCTTGAAGTACGTTTATTTATACTTTGTTCGTTTCATTAGGAGAATGTTTCCGTGATTGTTGTTATTGCATAGGTACTATTAGGTACGTTTGTTCTTGAGCTATTATCTAGGAGTTACCACTTAGGCCCACTTCCTATAATATTGTGGATGGTGTGTTGACGTGCCCGACTTGCGGTAGAGGTTTCTCTGCAAAAATCGGGTACATAAGTCACGTGCGAGCACATCATAGACGAGAAGAACTGTTGTCGCCATACCCCAAAACATACATAAAAATAACTAGCCGAAACCAGACGGGTTTCGAGCAACAGCTAGTACATACATAAAAGTAATGGCGAATAGGTATGATAGTATTATGACTATAGGTAGGATGTTTACTGCTGAGCTAGATATTTGTTGTTGAGTTTGTACTACACTTCTCTGAGGCTGAGCATTCCTTAAGAATGTGCGACAATATTGACAGTGTGTCCCCGCCACGGATGGCTTATTATTGCTGAGAAGTTAATCGCCTCCAACCTCCCCTCATAGCGACCCCTTTCCACACATCTGAGTTTAGGACACACGTTATTCTGAGAGTCTAAGCTTCTGAGCAACTGATCATGATTTACCAATACTGGTACTGAGCCACAGCAAGCTAAGCAACTTGCTGTGGTATCGTCTACTAAAAACACTGCGGTCATATGAAAACATGTATACAATATTCTCCATAACAATTCACTAATATCTGAGCATAAATCAAAGCATAACACTCACCAGAGCTTCAAGAAAACACACACAATATCAAAAACAACTGCACCGTCCTGCGACTGACGCTCGCCTGCCGGTCAGCCCGTTACCCATCCAACCGTGTCAAATTATTTGTATCTACCTACAATACCTAAACCTACCTAAATTCGCGGCAATTCGCGACACTCCCCACGGGAAAGTTTAAGAAAAAATATACATACTTTATGTGAGCACAAATCAAATTTAATCTCAATATCATTAAACATATTAAACGATTTATAAAATATCCATGATCTAATAATATATTATGTCATTAGGTACTCGTATCAAGTGAAAGAGCACAAATTAGCTGAGCCGTCCACTCTCGTAGTTTCATTCTCGCTTTCTGAGCCGCTGCGCGCTTCGGTCTGAGCTGAGTCCCTTTGTCTACCTCACCACGAGTAGCCTGTGCATTATTTGTCTGTTCATTATCAATCTGAGCTGATAACTGAGGAGAACCGGGCATATGAGAACTATCAATCTCCATATGACTTATCTGAGGGGTTTCAGCCGTTTTATGTTCATCCTCTAACTCTAAGGGATACAAATGGCTGATAGATCTGGTTAAAATCTCATTCGGAGAAGTGGCAACCTTTGCTACTCGAATCTTTCCGTCAGATCCTTTGATTACTGCGGATACTTTTCCAACTTTCCATAGTACTCTATTAGGACCACCCTTTATTTGGACCAAATCTCCAACTATCGGCTCACGGTCAACTACTATCCGTGGTTGCCGATGTGTACTTCTTCGGTCTCTCAAACTGGTCAGATACTGGTTAACGAACATCTCAATATATTCTCTTAGAATTATCTGGCCTCGCTTCCAACCGTCAATCAAATTCGTTTTAGTCAGCGTAGCAGGCTCAAGAAATTCATTATCTGAGGATTCAGGCATTGATGGTCCGCCAGGACGGAGGAAATGTTCAGGTGTGAGCACATGTTCGATTTCTTCTCCTACTACTGTCAGCGGTCTCGAGTTAACCACAGACTCAATTTCTTTAATCAAAGTACACAGTTGAGTATGATTAAGCAAATGTTTATCAACAGTCTTTTTAAGGCAATTCTTGACTATTCCTATGAGTCTCTCGTAATAGCCGCCATACCACGGAGCGAGCTCTGGATTAAACTTCCATTTGATTTCGTTCATAATACAATATTCACTTGTCACTACGTCAGCGGTAAGTTTAAATTGCAACGCGTTATCTGAGATGATTAACTTGGGCACGCCTCTTGCGGAGATAAACCGACGCAACGCCAACAGGCATTCCTCGGCAGCAGCGTCTGCTACCACTTCCATATGGATTGCACGGGTAGCTAAGCATGTGTATAACGATACCCAGCGTTTCTCTGTTACACCGTTGATATTTACTACAAGAGGCCCAAAATAATCGACTCCTACGTAAGTGAAAGGGTTACTATACTTGACTCTTTCAGACGGAAGCTGGGCCATCGGTGGAAGCTTGAAAGGTCCCCCTGAATATTTTCTGCAGACATCACATTTCTTGAGAACTTTTTGCACCTGTCTACGACCATGAGGAATCCAATACTTACGTCTTATTAAGGATAGCGTATGAGATACTCCTACATGAAAGTTTTTTCTGTGAATCTCGTCAATTATTTTGTCTGTCAATTCATGACACTTCGGTAGAAGTATCGGATGTTTCTGTTCAGTTGACCAATCAGTATTGTCTAAACGTCCCCCACACCTCATCAATCCATCGTTATCTTTATACAGTCTTAATGACCGCACTATATCTGTCTGAGTACCTTGTAGCTCTTTTGAGAAACACTCCTGCTGTGCCATACGTATATCTTGAACGTGATCGCTGTTTTCTAATTGTGAGGATTGCTGCGAATCCTCTTTGAGTTGGCCAGTCTGAGATTCTTCAAATTCCTGTTGTCTATCCGAAGGACCCTCCGCGGCAGGAGAATTGCAAACTAAGACACAATTTTCTGATTCATTTGGAATATCCGAAGGCCATTTTTCTGATCGATAGTTTAAAAAGTCTGGCCCTTGCAACCAACGTTGAATATTGGATAACGAGGCATTTGGTCTCGTAGCCAAGTCGGCAGGATTAAGCTCTGACGGAACATGGCGTATACTCAGGTTGTGATTCTGTTTGATTTCTTCTACACGTTTAGCTACAAATGGTGGGAGGAGCTTGTCAGAATTACACCAACTTATAACAATTTTGCTGTCTGTCCACAAGATTAATCTTGTTACATTGAGTTTCAAAAACTTGAGAACCGTTTGCATCAATCTACTTCCTATAAGAACTCCTAAAAGTTCTAACTTAGGAATTTGGAGATCTGTTTGTTTGTCTTTTCCTACTAGACGTGACTTTCCGATGACAAAGTTAACTGTTACACTTTTATCTGTTGAGCTACGTAAATATAATACCGCTGCGTAAGCTTGCATTGACGCGTCCGTGAAAGCGTGTAACTCATGAGTAATTTCGGTTTCGTCTAGACCTTCTACAAAACATCGAGGAACACTAATGTCTGAAATATACTTAAGTCCACCTAAGACCATTTTACTTTGCTGCAGATTGTCTTGTCTTAACTTCGTATCCCACTCTAGTTTTTGACGCCACAAATCTTGGAGAAATATCTTAGTGGGCAATACTAATGGTGCAGCGAAGCCGCAAGGATCAAAAACAGAGGCAATTATACGCAGTACTTCTCTCTTTGTGTCTACTTGACTTATGTCTTTTTCCTTCAGATCAAATCGCAGGCTCATCCTGTCTCTTTTAAGATCCCAGTTAAGACCTAAAACTTTTAGGTGCTTTGTCTCATTGTTACGGAATTGCGCGGGAATATTGTTCACAAATTGTGTCGCGTTAGAGTTCCACTCGCGCAAATTCATTGAGAGATCATTAAAAGACTGTTTGGCAATATGATACAATGATAGAGCATTCTTCAGTGAATCCGTCCCAGTGACCAAATTATCGACGTACAAGTCATCTGCAATCTGTTTACAGGCTTCGTCGCAACCTTTTCTAAGATGATATCGAATTGTTGCGTTTAACAAAAAGGGGCTGGATATCACGCCGAAAGGAACTCTCTGAAATCTGAGGTGCAACAAATTCTGAGATGATAGTGACAGTCCAACATTCGCAGGCCACAAGAACCTCGTGACATCTCGGTCTTCATCCTGGAGACCGATTTGAAGAAATGCTTTCTCGACATCTGCAACTATACCTATACGATGCTCCCTAAATCGAATCAGAAGTCCAGTAAGATCTTCCAGCATGAGAGGGCCGCGATATAGGCATTCGTTTAGACTTCGGTTCCCTTTCAACTTTGCCGAGGCATCGTATACCAATCGCAATTTATTTGCATGGGCTATGCAGTGGTGGGGAAGATAGTGTACTGGGTGCTCTGCGGAGGTCGAAGGGTTCTGTAAAATCTCAATTATGCCCTTTTCTAGTTGTTCTTTCAGAATAGCGTCGTATGATTGAATAGTATCACCGTCAAGCCTCTTTAACAGGCTATTTAGCCTACCGAAGGCCAGACCAAAGTTTGATGGTAAGGCCGGTGGGTATTCAATCCACGGCCACTTAACATGGTACCTGCTGTCAAAGAATTGGGTCGTTTCATTGAAAGATTTGATGGCCTCAACGTCACGACAAATCTTGGGCGAATCGGTTATACCTATAGATTCTAGGTCCCATAATCTTTTGAGATTGTCGCTTCTCAATGGTAGGTCTGGTTCAATAAAGGCAGAACAATCAATTTCTGAATTGACATAGGTAAGTACAGAAAGTTCAGTTTTGCTGTGCTTTAAATTCCTAGTGCAATTTCCCGACCAAATCCATCCAAAAATAGAATTTACCAGATACAGCTTTTCTGTCACCTGAATTTTTTCACCGGTTAGAAATGAAAAATAATAATCGTTCCCTATTAATACGTCAACACGATCACCAAGGGAATTATCGTCAGCAAATATAATATTATTCGAAATGGTGCTGGTCTGAGCGTTCACGGGAGAGTATGATAACGTAGGAATACAATTCGTTATGTGTGGGACGATGTTAGCATGTACAATTGCATGATCATTAGTTCTTGTTACAACCTCAAAGTTCACAAGGGGACTCTCAATTTCTTTGGGTCGATCTGTGCCAAATGTAAATACTGACAAGTTATTTTTCTCTAATTCTGGTAAACTCAACTTATTCGCAAGATTTTTGGTTATGTAAGATCGCTGGCTCCCGCAATCTAAAAGTATTCGGCATGCCTCCGTTTTACCGGGGCATCCCACTTTATTAAGCGAAACAACAGCAGTTTGTAATATTGTTACCCTATCAGGGTTAGGATCGCTAATATGCATGTTATTAGTCTTTACTTGATCCTTCGACGGACATAAAGCCCTATTATGTTCTCCATACTTTCCACAGTGCCGACATAGCATATGTGACCTGCACTCAGCTGATTTATGTCCTTTTGCAAAACAGTTATAGCATCTACCTTCTAATTTTCTTTTTCGTTCACGAATAGTCTGAACAGATTTACACTCATCGTTAAAATGTCCATTACCACAAAAAATACAAGATGGTTTCACCATCTTCGAAGCAGGCTCTCTCCGCTGTCTACTCTGGTCATCTCTGAGCTGTCTTTTCTGACCTGGCTTGTCATCTCTGTTATCGCTCTGATGTTTATTTTCATCTACCCTCCTATAAGAACCTTTATTGTAACACCCTTTGCTCTCTTTCCTGTTAGATGAAAAATTCTTTCGAAATGGCAAGCGCGGTTCACTAGTGGTCTTTGAAGCACTGTGCAGAACTTCTGTTGTAAATTTTACGCCCTCAATTTTGCTAGTACTAGGTGGTTCGAGATCATTGACATCCGTTATTCTATGTGACTCTTCACGTGCTGATATGATTTGCTCTAAGTGTAATCTAATATTGTCTACTGTCTCCTTCTCGTTACCCATTTGTACACGCAATTCATATATAAGATCCTTTGGGAATCGCTTTTTTATTGTAACCCTCAGATGGTTATGATTCACGTCCTCGCCTAACGAACTTAATACGCGAAGGTGTCTCTCTATCTCGTTAAAAGCTCTTCGACAGTCTGATACAGTGGTATTAGCAGTTTTGATAGCGTCTAAAGCCGTGTAATGGGCATTTATTATTATATCTGGCTTGCCGTATCTGTTTTTAAGAGTAGAAACGGCTATTTCGTAGTTTTTGTTCGTAGTCTCTAAGCCTTCTGTAGCGCGTTTTGCCTCACCTTCTAAAACCGACTGTAAGTATAAGAGTTTGTCAACGTCGTTAATTTTTCGACTATCTACGTTTGACGAAAATTGGTCCCAAAACGAATGCCATTTCAAAACGTCGCCGTTAAATTTTGCGAGCTCCATTTTTGGCAGTTTGCTGGCTACATTCGAATGCTCTGCTTTATCCTCCGCGGTACGACTTCGTGATGCCTGAGAATTCGCAATCCTACATTTTATAGCGTAGTTTAATTCCGTCACCAATTCTTCACCTTTGATTTGTGTTGCCGTATATTGAGATAGCTCATCTACCGATGCCTTCTCCACTACTTTGTAGTAATTATACATCTCGTTAATGAATCGATCAATGGAAACCTTTAACTTAGTTGATATTATCTGAGCTTCATCACTGTCACACTCAACTGCTTTATCTTTGAGAATTTTCAAAGTTTCTTGACCGGTATTAATGAGAGACTCCACGTTCTCTATTAGTATTTTTAATCGAGTTTTAACTACCCCTTCCATATTAAGTACCCCTAAAGGATTCTTGTTTACAACTGTTGGTACTTAATGGAAAAATATGAGCGAAATGATAAAGTGCACAGGCTACTGAGGTACAATTGAGTTGGAAACGATGGTTTCAACTGTAACAACAGACGATGAAAATGGATTAAACGAGCTCGTGTTAGTCTGCTTATATTTAATTTCTAACGAATACAGTATGCAGGTGGGTAAACGCAAAACGAATTATTTTTTAAGAGTATAGCGTAAAACGATTTTATGATTGATTGATGAAATGATTGGACGCATATAACATAACACTATATAAAATGTAGGTTTTGTGTTAAAAAAAATAAGTTATCTTTTAGGCACTCAATGTTACGCTAATCATTATTATGAATGTGTCACTTATAAAAAAATATATTTTATAAGGTAAACAATATCTGATCTTTGTTTTTATATAAATTTTAACGCCACTTGCTTCCATAATTTTTAAACTGATAAATTTACTAAATTTATTACCACGCCATCTATCGAATTCCGTATGAACTTAACGATAACGACAAAATACAATATGGCAGCACTTGTAGGAGCAAAACGCAAAAAAACATAAAAATTTTCTAAATCGCAATAATTTACAAATTTCACAAAAATATGAATAGCACCAGACTATTCATAAATAAAATATCCAAGCATCTCCACCATGTCGCCATACCCCAAAACATACATAAAAATAACTAGCCGAAACCAGACGGGTTTCGAGCAACAGCTAGTACATACATAAAAGTAATGGCGAATAGGTATGATAGTATTATGACTATAGGTAGGATGTTTACTGCTGAGCTAGATATTTGTTGTTGAGTTTGTACTACACTTCTCTGAGGCTGAGCATTCCTTAAGAATGTGCGACAATATTGACAGTGTGTCCCCGCCACGGATGGCTTATTATTGCTGAGAAGTTAATCGCCTCCAACCTCCCCTCATAGCGACCCCTTTCCACACATCTGAGTTTAGGACACACGTTATTCTGAGAGTCTAAGCTTCTGAGCAACTGATCATGATTTACCAATACTGGTACTGAGCCACAGCAAGCTAAGCAACTTGCTGTGGTATCGTCTACTAAAAACACTGCGGTCATATGAAAACATGTATACAATATTCTCCATAACAATTCACTAATATCTGAGCATAAATCAAAGCATAACACTCACCAGAGCTTCAAGAAAACACACACAATATCAAAAACAACTGCACCGTCCTGCGACTGACGCTCGCCTGCCGGTCAGCCCGTTACCCATCCAACCGTGTCAAATTATTTGTATCTACCTACAATACCTAAACCTACCTAAATTCGCGGCAATTCGCGACAACTGTGTCGTCATAATACATAGCCTAAACAGTCACTATGGCCGAGATCGGCTAGGGATTATTATTATTATCTAGGAGTTACAGCTCGCCGCATTGATATGCGCTTAGTGTGCACTTGATTAGGCACGCAACGTCTCACACTTTGAACTTCTTGATTATTACTTACTCATTTACACCTGTCTGTCTGTGTTATTGTAAATATTTACCGACATATGTCATCTAATGGCCTTTATTAATTGCTTGACATTTTTGTATTATTTGTGGCAGACTCACCTCGGTTTAAGGAATTCTGGAACACCATTGGACTTATACATATTGTGTACCTATATAAAAATGTAAAAAAAAACATCGGTCAACCATCGGAGGTTTTTCCTAGGTGTTGGCAAATATACATTCGTAGCACCTTAGTTACGCAGTTAAGCCTATATGAGTAGTCGCTACGAGACCGGTTCGCTATTGTAAAATATACATAGATCCATAGATATTAATAACCAACAATCGCACGAAACTAAGTAGATTTTTCTTCTGTTTTCGCGATGTTGTATTGAAATTAAAGACATTTTTCGGTTTTAATCGCTGAAGAAGGGATTTCCAGGTTTCTTCCAGGTTTTTCAGGATTGACTCCTGTCAATCCTGAAAAACCAGGAAGGGAAGGGACCTGGAAAGGTCTCGAAACGTTGAGCGTTGAAACAATGCTAAAAGTAATAAACACCACGCGGTTAAAACCGAAAAATGTCTTTAATTTCGAAACTAAGTAGATTTTAAATTATAGACAAACAACTGTGTAACTTTTAAATTGTGTAATAGCAATAACAGATGTAAAATAATAATATAGTGTGTACTATCTTTGCTCCAATTTATGAACATCGTCTTCCTACATTCGAAATATCTGTCCTTCCTATAAAAATAAAAGTTAATACAAAACATAATGGTTATAACAGAGAAACATTAAAAGCCAGCCGTGTAATTGTTAGGGTGTATCCACACGAGGCCGGTAATTTGGCAGCGTCACGGGTCTCCTATTGCAACACCAATTTCATACAGAGCGGAATACATACCTACGTCGTACTACATGCAACTCGACTTCGTTTTATTATCAACGATGCCATTAAATCTGTTAACTACTATCTGTGAACTTATACCTACCTAACTCAGTTATCGATCTAATCGATTTGTTTTCCTACCAAATTTTTCTATAATTTTTAGTAATTAGAGTAATTACCAAACACAGACTAAACTAGATTTTTATTAATCAGTACGTACCGTACTCAAATAACATAAAACGTGGATATTTAGTTAAAACTCGATGTTTTTGTGGTTTTACAGTTTCCACAGTTTCATAGTCAAAAATTGTTTTATTATAATGATTATGGTGATAAAAAGTGATGATAAATAAAAATTATATATGTAACGCTTACAGTGACTTCACTAAATTAATATAAACGGTTATGTAAGGATATAACTTAATACAAGTAGGTAGATAAATATCCCGATATGTGGGGGTAGTACGTTTGTTTAGGTGATACTCCGCCGCTAGCTCATTATTAATTTGAATGGAGGATCTGACCGATATGGTTTGAAACAACAATTCGCACGTGACTTTCAGCTTTGTTGCCATTGCTAACTACGAGCATAGGTACTCTACTTAAAGTTGACTGCGACTTGTTAATTAATCAACTTGTTTAGTCGCGCGATTGAGGGTTATCATTCGACACAAACTAAACTAATTGATCAAAGTTTGCTACATTATTTGATTAAGAATAATTTTATACTTTTTTTTATTTGCTTATTACAGAATCATCAGCACTTAAAAAAACTAACATATGATACATTTACACAAAGCTTACAGACAGATTGACAGATTCTCACTTTTTACTTACGTAATCAAGGCTATTTCAAGCAGTAAGTAGGTACCTACTTCTCTAAAGTAATTGACACCTCTTAAAAGATGTCTGATTGCCGGATTAAAGTGCGAAATTATCATAACATAGGTACCAGGTAAGGCATTCTACTCTGTAGATTAAATAAAACGCCCCTGAAGACACTCATGAGTTGTATAAAACGAAAGGCGAGTGCAATTTTAGAAACTACTCAAGCCCTGTAAGAGAATTTAAGGTGTTTGGTTTAGCACGGACATCTGCATAGGGTGGTTTGTTTACAGTCTCCGGACGATCTCAAAACAATTTATTTGAAAGGTGTCGCGGCGCAATCCACTCAGCTACGTCCTCCTCGCCTCGATACAAATATCTAACCTGGAATAACTTAGGTATAAATCACTCCAAGGAAATAACCCGCTCGACCCATTTACCTAACTGGACATGTCTGAAGCCACAGTCTTCGACCGCTACTGCCACTCACTTTGACGATATTATGAAAGCTTTTGATCGATGTTCTTGAGATTGAATTGTCACTATTTCGACAAGATCGTGCATTTTTCCTGACGCGTTGCTGTTACTAAAATGGTAGATCAATCATTTTGTATGTAAATTAGTTTAGGTATACAATGGGTATACATAAGTATTTATATGACTAATATTTTCAAGTTGGATTACTCTTTCTTAACAACAATTAGATACACATTGTCAAAGCATCATAATAGTTTAAATGTGATTCTCTAACTAATGTTTATCCAAAACTCAATGACGCAACTTCGGCTAAAGATATTTTTAATAACCTATCAAGACTCGTAACATCATACGACAAGACTAAAAAAAAGACGGCGATGGAGGAACATGGGGGCTATGCCAACGTCGATACAATTAATAAGGATGTTCTTTTAAAAACGACAGTATTACACCACCTAAAAGCTATAAAAATGTTAAAGACGTGATAAGGTTTGGAAAAGGAGGTAATTTATGTTGCCATTTTGTTTTTTAGCATATATGCATTTTGTAAGTGAAGTATTGAAAAATATAGGCTGTTAAAACTGAAACTTTGGAAGTAAATCAATCAGGAAACTGTTATTAAACCTTATATGTATTTATGAAAAGGCTGATTCAAATGTGGTCAGCGAGCTCTGAACCTCAAATTTCGAGTCAACCCGACTGGACTGACTGGATTTGAAATTCCTAGGCACTGACCTCGTATAAATATGACAAAAACAGAATATTACAGAAAAAGATAACATACCTAGTTAATTCCTAACCAAGAATATAATATGACCGCCACCTAAAAATCCTTCATAGCACGAAACAGTTGAACTATGAAAATTATCGTTTATATTGTTTCATACCCTATTCCTCTTTCGCGTTAAAACACGGCTTATTTCGGATCGATTGATTGATTGAAAAAAAAGAAACTTTTTCAATGCTTATTAGCGAAAATTCACATGTAAACTTTCACCTTATTATGTCAGTAATATTTTATATTACGTACGCGAGCATCTGAAATTTGCTTTAATTGTGTTATAAAGATACCAATCTCAATAAAGTGGGTGTGCTGAGGGGTGAACGAGTAACCCCGATGCGAGAGACGAGATCGACCAACAATTACCATCTTATCGCGGGCGGCTTTAAGTTAACTTAGATGTTTTATGGACAAACAGCCATTATCGGTGACTTTGTACAAGCTCTCATTTCTTTAAGGATTTCCCATTTCGTGACGAAAAAAATGAGGAACCAATGGGATTTGTTTCCATTGGTCCCCAGTTGGGACGATTGGGAATAACTCAGAGTTTACTAGGTCTAATTATCATTTATTTATATACCCCGACCGTGTATGATTCTACTATAGTAAAATGTAACTTAGTACAATGTAACGCGTTGTTTTGTTGTCTTCTCTGTAGTATGAATGAATGAATGAATGAATAAAAGTTTATTTTGAGAACATAACTGCACACTATACGAAAAACAAAGAGAAAAAAAATATACATAACAATACATCAATAACACTAGACTTATTTATTAAGTGTATAATGCACAGCGCCCAAAAAAGGTTCAACCTCAGCATTTTGCTGGAGCATAAAAATGAATGCCTCAGCGCTGATTTTCAGGAAAAACCTTGTCGAGGTGCGTGGTTTCGCAAAACTTATAACCATAGTATGGGTATACATTTATTAATTCACCAATAAATGTAATACCAATTTCGATTTTCGATCAATATCTGTTTATTTCGCGGTTTAATTACTTCACCTGCTAACTGCGTGAAAGGTCACAAACCAATCATAAATGAAACTTTTGAAGCACCAAGTCTACAAAGGCAGTTGGTTAAACTCCATAGAAACGAATTAATAATAAATGGATAGCTGGTAATATATTAATTTGGAGCTGTATTAGAGTAATTAACTTTATGTGTGGGGTGGCAAATGGATTATGCTGTCATATCACTTCAGTACGTGTTAGGGCGCCGCAGTCTCAATCTCGTTATCGACGGGTAGAGGCATCGACGCCGGCGCCGGTTGAAATAGAAAACGGCTGGTGATTAATTGGCAATTACTCGAACTGGGCGAGTAATTCCCGTACCCACTTGTCGCCCGCGTGCGTACCTATTATTTTCCAACATTTTTGTTATCGTAGGAACAAACAAAACGCTTGCTGCTTTTTATTATCGCTAACGAATCATATTAAAATAATCAATCACGTGGAACTGCTGCTGAATTTAAAAGCTTATTCTAGGTAGCATTGGGTTTCGAAGACGGAACTTTTTATTTCCAAGTTCCTTATATTTGGGTTTAACACATTTGAATACTACGATTGAGAGCTCCTCGTTAAAATAGCAAAAATAGGACAGATTCCCTGTTGTCCTAAAGCCTTATTAATAAACGTGGAGTACCTACCTAAGGTCGGAATAATTTACCCACTTTTTGATTCTGTCTGTCAACTTTGAAAGTTCGTGTCACGGAAAAAGAAAAAGCATTAAGCATACGTTTATTAATAAGGCTACTAGTGTTTAAATCCCAAGAAGGATATTAATTCTCGTAAAAATAACTCAATGTACAAAATATTCATCTAGTGTTACGTTCTTAATGCAAAATTGTAATTTACTATGATATAATTCAATATTTAGCGAAGTGTAATTGAATATTTTTCCAATTTGTCGCGCGTAATGGGGCAAGATTGAGTTGACGGTCCCCAGGGGCGTGACACGCGAGCGCGGCCGAGGGCGATGGAGGTAGGCGACCACAACGATTGCGAACGCCTTACCATCTTCACACATCACAAATAAAACGCTGCTTTTAGATGAGTTTCAAAGTTTCAACGTGTTCATTTTACACACTAGTAGTTCTGCGAACAGTAGACCTCGCGAGTACGAGCTTTATTGCTACGATCTAGTAGTCCCTGTTTAACGACTACAACCGTTACTGTAACCCATAGAAGAGTTTGTGGTGTTTCCAGGTGTGCTATCAATCTGTACCTTGATGTTAAAAGGCCCTTTCTCTAAAATTTAAAAAGAAAAGGTAGATATCTAAAAGTGAGCAATTTACTTGATTTGAGCTTTTCTCTTCATAGCTTCTAGTCTAGAGATGAAGTCTTCAGATGATCTCAATTTTTTTAAGAGATCATTGAAAACAGTTCGTATACGGTGGAGATATCGGTTGGCCCCCTTTCTAGGAGAAATACAATAGGTACCTATTAAAAATACCATACGAAAAAAAAACTCTATGTTCGTAGAACCTGTATAGTATACCAAGTTCCATCAAGATTGGTTGAGAACTACGACCTGTAGAGGACAAGCAACAAACATACATACCCACTTCACTCACTCGGTCAATAAATTGTACATTACATACCTACCTACTTTCGTGCTCCGAACATGACCGAAAATTCAACAAACAATAATATTCATAAAACCATAAAACCAACTACCCCTACTTTCCCGTTTCCTAGTACCATATATTTTTCCGACAAATGTTCTCTGGCAAATACGGTAGGATTACGACCATCGTATCACATTTTGCATATAATACCTGTGTTCTATATGATGATCGGAGAGGCATTCTCGTCACGTCCCGAATTGTATCAACGAAAGGATTCATCTTTCGTCACCCGCCAGATTTTCGCAGAGTTAAATACTCTTACCTGTAGGTAGAGTCATTGTAAAACACTAACTATTAGGTAAACTTAAAATAAAATATTAAGAAAAGTAGCTGCCTAGGTACCTGGTCAAAAGTTTTCCGTTTTTATAATAGGCAGCTAAGTAGGTGCAATATAGACAGAAATTTGTTGGAATTCAAGTTTTGAATCTTTATACTGATGCGAATGATATAACACATCGATATCGGTTTAGTATATTCATGTTATTGCATTTTGACGTAGCAACGATAGAGATGCGAGGCCGGCAACAGCGTCACGTCGGTTCATTCCAGTGGCGATCGCCATTGGCATACTAATACACTCTCTGCGAGCGATTCCATGTAATTCCATCGGGTAGGTATTCCGCCGCGTCGCACGCGCCGTTTCTGCATAACCACCATCTTGAATACGTTACGTTTCTGTTCAGCTACGGATAAACACTCCACTTTAACTTATATAACGTAATGATCACAAACAATATTTAGGTTCGGGATAAAAAAAAACAAAATGTTCTACGGAAAGGTTCAGAGCAATCATGATTCTGAAAATTACTCAATCCCCAAATTTTCCCTTTTTATCATGACCCGGAACAGCTTTGAATCGTAAACCTCTACGACATATGATTCAGCGCTAGTAATTCGTCTCCGCCTCGGGCGAAACAAACTCAGCTTATCGCATAACATAAATTGGCAACACGTCGTTAAGGCGACCCGCACTCTGCGAGCCGCGGCTTTATCAGCACTCTCTCGTAAACCAACTCCGTCTGTTATTGCAGGCCGACTGCGACATTTTCCGAGACTTTTTTCATATCACCAAACAGCCGGGTGATCGTAACGTGAACCGAAACGTCCGGAGCGGTGGGTGCCGTCGAACCGCGTAAACGATTTGGATAGTACCGATAAATATGTCCATTTGGCAGTGTGCGCTCGCTTCCAGCTCGTATCACGTAAAAAGCGCGCCGCCTTGAGCGCTGCTGTAATTAGAGGCCAATCGTAAAACGAAAGGGTTGCGCCGGAACGTCCCATCTGATAATGAGCATGACTGGCGCGGCTCCAGCCGCCCGCGCCGCCGCCGCCGTCATATTAGCTGGTCCTCCGTTACCGCTATCGTTACGACTTTTACACTTTTACGAGTTGTTTAGTTTACATGAAACGCTCGTGCTGCCAAAAGCTAGTTCGCGGCTCACCGCGCGCTCTCTCCCGTAATATTGTCAACGCGACGTGTTAATGAGATGTACGTTTTAGGATCGTTTGGCATTGCACTCAGTAGCAGCACTTACCCATCTATTAACCTCCTCTAATGTATATTTTGATATAACAACTAGAACAATATATCATCGCATATTTGTATTACGTTATTTTTAATCGTTATAATAACTTCACCTTACCTATAAAGAACGAAAGCAAAAGAAAGAACAAGAAACGAGCTATTGGCATCGTTATAACAAATAACAGCAAAAAGCTCATTCGCGACTATATTAATTTTGTTCAGTGACTCTTAATTAACATTTTCTTTTCTTTCGTTTACAGGTGAGTGAGGAAACGAATACAAAACCGGGCAGGCTTTGCGCGGTGCGAGCCCTCGCGAACGATGGCTGCCGCAGACAAAAAAGAATATTACACCGCTTTCAATTCGAACACACAGTAGAAAAAAAAATATGATCTCCACTTTTGTAAACGCAAATGAGTTTCGCTTTGATGAGGGACTTAATTTAAATAACTTCTCTGACCGAGTATCTGAATATTGAAACGTTTTGTGGAGAAACAGGTGGGTCATTACGCGACAATGGGCGATCAATATGGCAGGCAGTTCGACCCTCGAACTTCTAGTATAATGCCGCGGCGGCGGGCGTACCTACTAAATTTGTTGGAGTCACCGCATGTATCCGAACACCTGAATACTTTCAATTCAAGTTGTTTTAAATTAAAATGTGGTTCAGTGATGCATATCGGGCGCACAAACCCATTTCAACTCCTACGTTGACCGCTAAATGTATTTCAGCATGTTTCTCGTGTCGCTACCGACGCGATAGAAAAATACAACTAAAATGATTTAATGTTCACCAACTCGCCGGAACCACTCGAGGAGTCTGCGAAATGTTCTTCCTGAAAAATATTATGATAAGTCTATTTCTTTTATTGCATCCAGCTGTATAAAGTTTCGTATGACTGTCTCGGAAATATGCACATTGCAACGGATATGTTTTACACTCACAATATAAATTTTCTGAACAGTAAAGTAACTCAAAGATTTGCAGGCGTTCGAAGTGGAAAATATTGGTGAACATTATTCTCCGTAAGCAATTGTTCTCAGACCCGATGAATAAATTTAAGTATAGTTGAATTGAAGTAGCGTGCAGTATATGACAGAACTTATGAAATAAGTACCTACATGCAGCAATTCAGAATGTTATGTAAGCTCATGCAGTAGGTAACTACATTGTACGGGCTCCGACCTTCGAACTCTGGAAAGCTGTTGAACCCTGTTCACTCACCTCTCCCCGTTCGGTCGTCGACGTCTCAACTCAAATCATATTACAATACATTAGGTAACATGAAAAGCTTCTTAGTTCAATACTGGCACTAAATAACCACTTAAAATTAAGGAAAAATTAATAGATGTTTCGCATTAACGAAAACATCTCATAATTAAAAATAATTAATAATAACAATAAACATTTGATCAAAGAATATCTGAAACAACATAAAAAACCAAAGAAACTTAAAATCACCCAATAGAACAGTTACTTAAACTTTATTTTCTTTATGTCACTCGGTTGCCTACTGGCATGGTTCAAAAACCGAGGGTAGGTGGTGATGGCAGACAAAGGGTGCTAGTGCGGGCATGGACCCCGTGCGGCCACCGCCCTCCTGGGTCTTTGCACCCCCACACAGCTACACTATTTGCACGCTCTATTTGAGATAATACTTTTACGTAATGCTTGCCATTGTCTTACAACTGTCTGGAAAATAGAACTACTACTATATAACCAACAATAACTAAAGTGTTTTAAATATAATATTTCATCTTCTTCCACATAGGTATACGTATAGTTATACCTAATGATAATTGTAGACTTGTAATACTACTCGGTTTATAAACGCATCTCCTTAACCAGCCATATAATTTTCCTGAAACTTGGAATTTCATAATAAATCGTATTGTACTCGTTTCGGAGAAATCACCATTGAACTGTTTTCTCGAAGAACAGTGGTCGTAGGCGTAGCTACTTCTACGTTCGTATTGAATTTTATTTAGCTCGCGTGCTCTTAGGTATGAATCATAAATTACATTAAGTGGGCATAACTTCATTGTTCTGTTCTATTGGTTAATTTATTGTTATGAATAAGTATAAAGGTATATTTAGATATGTCGACCAGACTATGTTATAGAAGGTAACAGTGTGCTTCGAATCCGGAACTTATAAATTTGTTTAAGTTGCGAAGTCCCGCGATGTTTGTCCGGACGTGCGGGTCCATTTAGAGCCTAAACCAACCGCTAACTTTTGAGTAAGCACCAATAACTAACTGTTTTATCATAACAATATTATCAGTTGCTATATATAGGTGACTATGTAATATTTTCTTATTTCAACTATACACAATAAGCCTAATTTATACTAGTATGTATCCTTACTATTTTAATTATAAAAAAAAAATCTAGCGGTTGGATGGATGATGGACGGATTTTCGCGATAATTTGTATTATAGGGAAAGTCCATCAAATAGAAATAGATATAGGCTTATATAATGGATATAGATGAAATTACAGTTAGACAGACATAGAAGGTAGGTAGGTAGCCGGTATAAAATATATTTAAGAGTATATTCAAAACCCACCAAATGAAAAAAAAAGAATAACGACGAAAACGTTTTAAAGAGGAAGACGTATGAAGACATAAATCTCTGAAGAGCGAGCCTTAAAAAGTATATAAAAGTACCAACATAATGATGATCACCCTTTGAAATTAGAAAAGCTATGTTGGCGCGCAAACAAGAGGGGGACCGCCCTTACACATAAGGCAATTTCACTCTAAAACGTTGTTTCCTATCCCGTCCATACGAATGAAATTGATTCAGTAACACAATTATCGGAAAATGATCAACTTTGCGCGCCAAGATGGGCGTTTCGCTCTGCTAGTTCATGAAGCTTGGAAGAAATTCGCATATTTTATTTACGGTTAAAAACATAATGATGTTGCTGAAAAATATAATATCTAGTATACGACATATTGATGTACATTTGACATTAAAATGTTTATTTATTTGGACATCCAACAGCTATTACAAAATTCCAAGGATACGATATAGGAAACATAGACCCAATTACATGATATTATATCACGTATAAGTCGAGTCTTTATAAAATAAATATTTTGTTTTTGTTTGCCCCACGGTTCCACTCGCGTACTCGTACGTTCGTCCTAACCCTGTCGAAATATCGAGATATAAGTAAAATAAGTCCAGTTGTAACAGGGAATATCGATATCACATGAAAGTTCTCGTTGACAAAAACACAACTTCGACAGGGTAGAGTAGGTATATGGAGTAAAATCGAATAAATAAGCTAATTGCTCATTTCGTTGAATATAGCTAAAAATAATTTAACACGCTATGAATTAGGTGAAAAAAAAAACAAGAATAATACATACTAAAGATAAAAATAGATAGTAAGATAAGTAAACCTAAATCGCTTATTTTTTCGTACCGTAGAATTCTTAGAATAAAATTCCTATAATCGTCATGTTTCTGTACAGATTTATAATAAGTAAGTACCTACTAGCTAGATCTAAAGATAGAGAAAAGGGTAGATTTTAAATTTTAGATATCCAGTTTATGTATAGACACAAATTTAATCTAAACAATGGCAATATTTAATATGACAACGAGTTACCTACAGTTAACAAAAGTTGACAACGTTATTAAATTAAGACAAAATAGATTAATATATTATCAAACATGTATCAGATTTCAGTGAAAGCGTGTAGCCCTGAATCTACATTAATACCCAGGATTACGTTTTACCTTCTTTCATAGCAACGTAATAAAATTCAGCTTAAAATATCTATTACATACCTACCTACATATCCGCAAGCCACTGTGGGTCGTAGCTATACGATAAATAAGTTTCTTTATGAATATGAATCGTCTCAGATCATTGAACGCTTCATCGTCAAATTAAAAGCAATGTATGTAATTAAAAGACGTAAAAGGGTACAGTCAAAAGTTAATAGAAGTAGTAACGAAATCTCCGGTGGGTAAGCAAGGGGCGAGCGGGCTGTCGATGTCGGCGGAACTCAGTTCATTTTAAATGTATCAAGAGTTCACTCCAACTAGTTGCAGCTCCGGAGCGTCTGAAAACAATCCCAACTGCGTTAATCACTTATTTACGTCCGGGGTCCACTGCCGCGAGAGTATTTCTAATGAACGTCGAGAATTCTGGGGAATCCTAATAAACCGTGGGAATTTCGATTCTAATGAAGCGGACCAAGTTGGAAGTACGGAGGGGACGTAGCTCGCACTTTTGTCAAGTTGTTCATTCTTAAATCGAAATTGCTTGGTTTCGAGGGACATTGTTGCGGTGCATCAGGAGCGGGGTGGGAAGTAATTCCGCTCGATTCCGCCGGATATGGGTATATCTCCCAGGGCGCAGAAACCTGCAACTAATCGTTTTGTCATTTCCGCAATCAGATGACACGACGACACCCGTTGTGAATACCTGATAAGTGTTCCTCCCTTTGTTTACGGTACAATGATCATCACTTGTTTCGTGAAGTTTTAGTACTTGAAGAGATATGTAGGTATTCACGACACGGAGATTAGAATGTACCTATAAGACGTAATGGAACATTAAAAGGTACAGTGTTCATAAAAGATGCGAGTTTTCTTACGGTCACCGCACTTACAGCCTCTAGCTGTAAAACTCCAATTGGCACTTTAAGAATTCAAGATAAACGCTTTTAGCGAATCGAGGTAGATACGAGTAAAGGTGGTAAAAATAACTTCAGACTTCTCGAGAGTTACATTTAAGTGCATCGCACTAGAGTAAGGTGAAAACATCAAACAAGAGACATTGAGTTTACTCACTCCATAAAATTGAAAACGTAAGCGCCTTATGGTTATCGATAAATTTCTTCGAGGACGTTTTAGATTTATATGGCAAAAAAGTAAAATCTAGGAAACGTAGAGCTTTCTTCCAATAAACTGAATATCTAAGTTTCATGGTAGGTACATAAAAAGTGTAAACGTTAGTTTTGAATACAGTCGGCGAGACGCTGATGCTCCCTAATCTCGGAGCGTGTTGGAAATCTTGCACGAATATTCATAAGCGAGCGCTTGCAGCTATCCGACGGGTTATCGGAGCGGTGGTGTGCCTTCTCACACCCCCGTCTAACTTATATCCCGATATTGATACTGAAATTTTAAGTTTTCATATAAACGTTCTACGATAAAAGATTGCTTTTATTGATGACAGTAATTATTATACTAGTAGGTAGGTACCTACCTCATGAATACTTTATTACTTTTTTATAATACTGGCTTAAACATTTTATTAGATCCATCTAAACGTATTCTTTCATCACAATTTGTGATATTATATAAAGGAAAGATTGTTTTTTTTGTTTGTAACGAATATGCTCCGAAACTACTCAACCGATTTATCGAGGATTTATCGACATTACTGAAGGGTAATATAGGCTACTGTTGATCCCAATATTTTCACGGAATCGGGACTTACGCAGGTACACAGGACGCGGCTAGTTTACCTACTATATAACTTTAAGTTTAATGAACCTTATCGGGATTTTGTACATGTCAAATATTTAAGACATAGATACTTACTTACTGTATACGAAGAGCAATTTTTATTTGTCAATTAGTTCTTGTATAGGGTTTACATGTCTGAATTAACCTTATATTCTGTTTTAAATTACACAGGAGATAGGGACTTTGTAGGGATTTCAACCCCATCCAAAGGCGTTAATTTTTTACGATTTTAATAAACATCTCCTTTTCAATTTAATCAAATCGTTGTTTAGAGTTGACTCAACAATTTTAATCTATTTGATAATGTTTGGTACGAGTATTTTTTGTTTCTTTCAACATAATATGTGTAACTTTTATGCACGCTTGAATGCAACTCTATAAATAAATAGTTTACAAAATATAGTTCATAATCAACAGATACTTCCGATACGACGTCCACTTATTTGATACGTTTGGTGAACATTTGCCACCATTAGGTACCTACACATTGTCATAACATTAATAAAAGTGACGGGGGTACAATAAAAATACTAATAACGACCCACATCATTGATTAAACCACAGCATAAACGATTTGAATGTTAAAGGCAACTACCGTTTCATTAAGTTGTTTATACGGGTTCAAGATGGTTATTGTGAGTTACAAGCACGTATCACACATCTGGTTGCCAACTTGCCAAATAGCAAATTATCGGCTCGCCTTGGCAACATAAACGGGCCCTGTCGTGTTCGTGCGATCCTGTACTCGCAGTTTCTCAACCTGAGGGTGCGATACCGAGGTTGCAGTTACGATACGACCCTGTTTATGGTAATTAGTAGCGGATGTCGTTACACCTTAACTTAAATGCCCTTTATGACTGCGAAAGGGTTTAGTTACCTACATGTTATCTTGTATTGATGTAGTACTTACATCTACACAGGTACTCGTTTTAAGGACTTTTGTAATTCGGTGTTACGTCCTGGCTTAACATTGTTTTTGTATTAAGTTTTGATCACTCGGATTAATATATTTACATTATCAATAAAACTCAACCTTACAATAACTTACTTATTTTTTAAGGTGACAACATAGTAAAATACCTAAATATTTAGTAATGCTTACTAAATATCCCGACAGTGAACTTGATCTTTTCTACAGTAGTACTAGAGCAGCACGGACATTACTGAGCAATCAGTTTTTTACTGAAGACTGAATCCATTTATTGCCTATTTTATTACGATCTGCATAATAGGTATAATTATGATTCGAACTTTCGTAAGGTATACATTATGTATTGTTAGTTTGAAAGTTATCCTAGCTCATCATAAGCAACTGTAATGTTATTTACACTATTTCTAGTTGTGGATACCCATTATTGGCTTTCCTATTTCTATTGTATATTTAGTATATATTGATAGCTGTTGGTTTCCCTAAAATATAAAAATAAAATAAATAAATACCTTCCTAGTAAAATATATATATTAAAAAAGGTAAAAAGCTGTTCCTAGTAGCTTAAATATTTTGTTAAGCTTAATTCCTCGTAGCCAAACTTTACAACAACGTCAACCAAAACTGTTAGTCCATTAGTTAGTACTGAGGAAAAAAATGTAATTGACGTTTCAAACTATTAGCTATTTACAACACTCTCATATAGTATGCAGTTTGTATCTCTCACACTGGGAAAAAAGTTAGGTAATTACAAACCTAATCTAGTAGGTTAATGTCAAAAGTAGGTAAAATGTACCTAATTTAGGTTAAATGTACCTAAAAAAATATTAGGTACGTAGGCTAATTCTACCTAGTGCGCTTGGTAATGCAAAAAGTCGGTAGATTAAACCTACTTTTTGGTAAAACCGTGTTTTAACCAATAGTAGGTACACATTAACGTATTGAGTCGGTAAATGCAACCTACTTATTAAGGTTAAAATAATCTACTAATTGGGTTTATCAACTTGCTCTTTAAGTAGGTAGAATTAACCTATTGATTTGGTAATAATTACACAATAGCTTGGTACAATCAACCTATTATTTAGGTTAAAAATACCTACTTTATAAAGACCCAAAATAACCGACTTAGTAGGTATCGGCAACCGACTATTTTGGTATGTTTACCAAAAAAGTAAGTTAATTTCACCCAATAAGTAGGTTGGTAGTAACTAACAATTAAGTTAGTTGGGGGCTACATAGCGCTTAGGTTATTATTACTAACAAATTAGTTGGTTAATACAACCTACTAAGTTGGTATATACACTACCTAGTCATTTTGCTAATATTACCCATTAAGTAGGTTAATAATACCTATTGAGTTGGTGAGACATACAAAGTGATAGATGATGATGATAGATGGCGGGACAACATAAACGCTCGTATCTCTGAATCGCGGTATCGTTATTCACCTCTGTCGATAGACTACCACTCGTATATTTTACTACAGTATCGCTTCTGGCCTTTTGGCTAAGATCAAAGTGTAGTATCTGTTCTTTTCAGCTTAATATCTGAAATTTCCTCCATTGGAGGACCAGTATATTAAACTGATTTTTGTAAAGCGACGGGATCAAAGAAAAACAAAGGTAGTTCTAACCTACTCACTGGGTATATCCACCCTACTATAAAGGTATTACTAACCTACTTGATAGGTTATATACACCTACCCGCTAGGTAGTTCTAGCCTACTAAATAGATACCATTAACCTACTCACTAGGTATATCCACCCTACTATGAAGGTATTACTAACCTACTTTATAGGTAATATACACCTACTCGCTGGGCAGTTCTAAACTACTTACGCGGTACTGTTACCCTACTTTCTAGGTAGTTCTAACCTACTTAATAGGTATCATTAACATGTACTCACCAAGTGAGTAGGTTAATGGTACCTATTTAGTAGGCTAGAACTACCTAGCGAGCAGGTGTATATTACCTATCAAGTAGGTTAGTAATACCTTTATAGTAGGGTCGTTATACCCAGTGAGTAGGTTGATTTTTCCATGTATAATGAATATGAATATGAATATTCCATTACCTAGTAAGTAGGTTAATTACCAAATCATAGTGTTTACCTAATAAGTTGGTCAAGGGTGGACTAGGTAAATTTTACCGACTTTTGCTTTACCAAGTGCACTAGGTAGAATTAGCCTACTTAGTCGAATGTCTGCGTTTCACCTAATAAGTCGGCAAAATTAACCTAAAAATCACCTGTTTTTTTTCCCAGTGCATGTATTGCAGCTTGTAAGAACGACAAAACTAACAAAAGCAATTTTATAGCCGAAACTAAGATCGTAGCTATATATGACCGGTAATGGCCGCAAGTTATGGTATTGCAAGTCTGAAGTTTCCAATTATATCCTCTTTTAGTTTAGCCAACTCATAAAAGTTGAACCGACACGTGTCTTAAACTGGGTCTTAGCTAGGATATTAAAAGGCTAAAAAGCAACTGTCTGGCACCAAGTAGTTGGAGTGCAATCGATATCAGTCATTAAACTTGAATGAACTTTGATATCAAACAGACGTTTGCGAAGCTTTTAATAAATAACGATAGACAAACAATGCCGCGCAACCGACTCTATTATTAGTGGGAAATTAATTACTGATCTGGATTTCTAAATATAGAATCACGTAGGCAAATTACAATAAACGCAACGCAACGCAAAGATATTATCATGGTCATTGATTTCAATAAAATCTTCCTGCCTACTGGAAAATCATTTCCTATTTGGATCGCGCTACTCTTCGGACGCGGCTCGCCATAATAATATGACACCGCTATAACAACGTTACTCTCAACTTAATTCTGCCGCCGGCATTCCACCGAAATGTCCAGGATTTCGGTAGAACGCCGCTAATTTCTACCGCATTCGGTTGCAACTATAGGAATACATTTAGTAAATCGTGAAACACAATTGAGCAGTTTAATAGATAATAATACCAAGGGGAATAACGTCACGTACTTAGGAAGCGTTAAACCGCTTCCGCCTTTATAACCTGATATAAACATGTAAACGTCTCGCACAATAGAGTTAGAACGGTCGTTGGAACTGCATCTATAGAGAGATACGATGAAGCTTCCTCCGTCTAGAAATCCTTCCAAATCCCCGTGGAGCGGCAATGCCTACCCCACAATGGAGCACGTGAGAGACGACGGCCGATAGTAGACATTCAAAGGAGCTATTATTAAAGGAGCTCACCGATAAAGGTCAATTAGGATTCGAAGTCAATTCAACGTAATATTGCTAGCCATCTGACCGTTATTGGCCACTAATTGTTGTTAACAAACTCATCGTACTTGTCGATATCGCGAATTACCTATACCATTTCAAACTATCAATGGTGATTTGCAGTAGCTACTTTATGAAATCAATTTTATTATGTAGGTGGGTTATTTAAATCTTCCTATAGAAGTCTCAATAAAACGGTATAAAATAAATGCATCGCTATTTCGAAATTGAAAAATCCTAGCATTATTGAAGTCGCTTTAAATCCTTTTATACATCAAAGAATCGGTAAAGAAGACTTCTTTGAAATCCCCAGTGAGCATCAATGCCTATTGCCACGTTCACGTTAGCACGTCGCTTATCTACAACGTACTACGGCGCGGCGTGAGAGTCGACGAATGCAAGTTGAGAGAAACTTTGCATGGGCAACGCGCAGTAACGCAAGGAGCGAAGGCAAATTCAAAGGAGGGCATTACCAGCTGTCTCCATCTCGGGACAGACTCACAATTACAGCAGTCATGATATATATTAATGTCACTGAACACTCAGCTCACTTACTGAATAAACGTACAGCTACTTATAACGTAGCGATCAACATAATTATTCATAAGTTGGTCAACTTAAAGTTGGCAAAGTATTTTAATTGACTGGGTATACACTTGTTAATCTATAGTTATACAATTGTATACGACTAATGCGAAAATATTTTTTAGATTAATGGTCATAGGTTTTAACTAACTTATTAATAAGAGAAGTAAGCTGGGTAAATGTAAAACTACCTATACTAATGTGTCATCATCGTCGTCATGTAGTAGAGCTGACAATCGCAGTGACAGGCGGCAGGAGCGAATGCCGCTCCACAGGGACACTGCCATATCCCACTGACATTTTATTATTTTTATGCTAATTCTTCCGTTCGAGCACATAATTCGCCATCTATCTGTGGACATTATTTCTTATTAGTCTTTCGATAGAATACGCGATTGCAATTCGGTTAAATTTATTTTAAAACTTAACTGAAGAAAGTTACGAAAGATTACGAATTCTGCTCATCTCAGTTCTCGCTCAGTAATAAAACATAACTTGAGCAACATCGCACGGACGAATTACTTTAATAGCTCGCTGACAGATTATTTCAGAAAATTAAATTTTAGCTCGTCGGACACAGACCATAAAGTTGGTGCTTACAAATCTGTTTGTTATGACATCGTTACAAGATTATGTCCGTTTCGTTGTGAAGACGTCGCCATGTCGTCATGATATCGCATGTTTTATTATTTCGAGCTATAAACGCAGTGCCGTGCCTTTGCTTCTCTGCTAAATTATACAGATACATTTTAATGCGAATACGTACCTATCGAACGCGCGTCGTGACGTTTTACGACCAATAAATATAACAATACACTTATTTATTGAGAATAAACTTATTCATGGACTTATGCGGGTGTCAATCTCACTTCGATGTATCCACACAATAAATATTTTCTTCGGGATATAAAAAAGATATTTGTGTTCTTATGAAACCTGATACGTAACGTCATTTTGATGATATTCATGGCGCAGTTACATGCATGGTTTAAAGGATAACGATAAAATTTGGTTCAGATGCTAATTTCGTTGGTGTTAAATTGGGAACACGAAATCGTGTCAGGCAGTTACTTGGGTAGTTAAAGGTTGTATTGTGTAAGGCTGTATAAAGGGGCACGTGCTCACGTTTCGTGACCGTAGGGTGGCCGGGCGGCGCAGCACGTGGCCTGCGCCCGTGCGACCCCCACTCTTCTGTTTGCTCACCGCAACCTCTTCAACAACGATACGCAACGTGCCACAAACTTTACAAAAACCCTACAAACTTACCGCTCACGTGGAGCATTCAAATGAAAATTATTTCGCAGTTGACCCCAAGTTTTGTTACAACAACTTGTCCAGAGAAACCTGTAAAACTCCAAGGATTGTTCTTGAATTACGTACCTACCTTTACTCGATTGAACTTTTACTTTTATTTGCGAAATATCAAATAATTCACAACTTGCAAATTATAAAGTTTTTTTAATTTACCTATACCTACCTACTTGGACTTCTGTTTAAAAATTGGATGATATTACATAATACAGTCAAAGTCACAGTCCCATAAACCGCCAAAACTATTTAAAACAGTGCTATACCTATACCAGTGCTCGAAGCACATGAAAAATATATGTAAACACATGTTCGTTAATTTACGAGTGAAGTTCAACCACATTCATTATTTTAGGCTGACGCAACTACATTAACTTCGAAATGCGGTTGGGACTTTCATTGAAAGCTGGCAAAACTGGCAATTAACTAGTGCGTGCATGGGCAGATCCATGGTAATATGGCAATAATTTTCAGGCGGTTTCATCTACGCCCGCTTCGCTTGACAATTCATGTCCATTTAAAATACTTGATGAAATATTTTTCTCATGTTATTATCGTGGTCAGCGGGCGCTACCAGAGACATGCATAAATACACGTCGGGTAATTTCAAAATGAATATTGCGGTTTTCAGACGCTAGTACGTGTGTCGCGTTATCTCTGCATATTTCCCTAGTGGCTCCTAATAATTTTATTAAAATAATTGTTAACAGCGCGGTCGTGGCCAGTGTCCACGTTGGTTAGTTTTAATTACCCGCGGAAGCGATATTTTATCCGACAAAATGTGTTGCAGAAATATGAACAAAATGCAACCACAACACTGGCATGGCTGTTTATTCGCCAATGCTTAATAAATATATTGAATAACAGTAGCTTTATTCAATAGGTATATTTCACAATGATAATATAAACCTCATTATTGTCTACCTAGATGATAATAAAATTGGGTTTATTAAATATTAAGAAACAGAGTAACATCGTTAGGGAACCGACACCCGACATGTCCTAGGACTCACCACGCTCTATCTATAGGCTTCCGTTGCGTATTACTGCATAAACCCTCTAAGAGGTGGCCCTTGCCCTACAGTAGGACAAATTAACGGACTGACAGATGTATAATATATATTAGGTATACAATTTTAGACTTAATTAATAAAACTAAAGCTCATTGTAATTCGCCTAATGTTAGGCACGCATCTTATTAAAGCCGCCACCACAAAGTGAAGCTCGACTAAGTATATACTCGTAGCACGATCCGAGGGACTTTGTAAAATAACAATGGTTTTACATAATACATTACGATACATTTCGGATTATGCGACGTATTAAGCTCGGACGAGATCTCTAATTAAAACCTGTACGTAGGATAATGAGGTCGCTATGTTGATATAATGACAACCCATAAATCCCGTGTAACGTTAAATAGAGCCGGAGTCACTCAAATTGTCCACAATGCGATTATTCCATTACTGGAAAGCTAGATGCGGCCGCAGGACATACACACAATGTGAAACAGGCTTAGTCCAGACTATACAAGATTACGTATCTAGTACTAGGTGTTCGCGTACAAACCTCACCTTCGCTCTACTTTAGCCGGCTAGGAGTGTAATGTCCACTCTCGTCAACTATTCATATGGGTGCCTACTACTAAAAGCAGGATTTCACTTAGAGCACTAAGCTCTGCAACGATCTTGCAGAATATAATGCATAGGTAGCCAGGCATTTGAGAATACTACAACGCGTTCAATAGTTTTTTAATTACAACACGTTCTTTCAAACCATAATGAGCAGTTTCTTTGTACCTACTCGCTCGTAGTTACCTACTAGAATAATAGGGTAACGTATGGTTAGGTATATACCCACAGATATCTGAACATTATCTGCATGTACTTCTTTACAATATTGAGATACATCCAATTCGGGTATTTTCTCCGAGAGACTCTCTCTGATATTGATCACTTTTGGAAAAAAAATAAAACTTTTAGCTCTATTATTTTTAAACTATAGTTTTCGAAAGCTGTGTTCTATTTTAAAGATACCTATTTTTTTTTGTTGACAGTTTATCCCAAGATCGACGGCCGTCCCAACTAGATCCTCACGGCACCCGGAGCGTGCTCGCGCGGGCGCTCGATGTCTGGGCGCAGGCATCGCGACTCACCTTCCAAGAGATCAACTCCGACAAAGCTGACATCGTCGTGTCTTTTGCCAAGTAAGTATTTTGAACCCTAAACCAAACAAGATAGGAAGAATAATCTGCGGAAAAAACAGTTACCAATTTGTAAAATTGCATTTGTTTTGCCTATTACTTGTTTTGTTGAATAGAACAACTAATTTCTTCAAATTACAAACAGAAGAAGAATAAGTACCTACTTACCTAAACTTTAATTTACTCACACGATTTAGTTTGTACAAGCTGCTTAGTATGTATAAATTTAGACTTATACCTAATAACATATAATAGCATGTGATATTTATCCACATATGTATAAAATGAGGCATATGTTTAAGCAATAAAATTGAATTCTAATATACGTAGGTAAATGTTGCAAAGAATAATTGAAAACTATAGATCTCGACGGTAGCAAATAGCAAGTTTACGAAAGTGTAATCTACTTTGGATCTCCACAAAGATTGGAAAAGAAAGTCACGTAGAGTAAACGTAAAAAGTAATTTATCTCAATTTAGGGAAATGTATATCTAAATGAAATTGGAAAGTGTTTGAGAGAAAAACATGTTGTTGTTTTATGCTTATACCAAAGTCAGCAAATGACAATTAACAATAGATGAATGATAAATGAGAGGAATTCGGAGAATTTCCCTAGGAGTTCGAATCAATGTCATAAATATATGGCATGCAAATGAACACGCTTTAAAATCTCGGAATTATGAAAAAGAAACCACTTGAACATGAACGCCTTAGTTAAGAAACATAGTTGGCGTGGTTATTCCTAAATAAATTCTCCGAACCCTATCAAAATCCTTGTTGTTGCAAACAAGCTGCTTTTCTACTAGAGCTGTGCGAAAAAGCCTAGCGAGTCATGTATTTGTTACAACCAATAACCTCGATTAGCGCAGCTCCGGTGGATTAGCCGACTCGACTAGGTATTCTCGCACATCTCTGCTAGAAACGCACCCTTACAAACAACAACAAAAATCAACAGATACCCATTTCGAATATGAATAGAGTTTTGTATTAGGATTCCTTTACAGCAACCAACATAGACTGCTAAAACTTAAAATTAGACCGCATCGATACCTATCGGAACGCGGGAGATCCCGTTCTGGATCACGATTCACTTTCGTTCTAGGAACGTGACATGACGCCAAATCTACTTCGCTACTTATCTAATTACGCCACACTACCTGCAACAAAATAGGTACGATACTTGTTTAATCTCAACAGAAAATATATTGAATTCCAAATGAGCCCGAACTAAGACGTGTAAGTTTAAATTAAGGAGGAAATTAATGTTTTATCAAGCTAATGTACCGCTACTGCACTTGACGCAACCAGTTTCGTATTCATCGCACGTAAAACTCATTCGTTACATGCTTTCTGTTTTACATGTTTAAAGTCGATTGGTAAAGTATCGCCAGAATTGATCGCGGGTTCTTATAAAACGACGACCTCGCGTTAAATAAAGAAATATCCACCCATACTAGTTATACCTACATGCTTTCTGTTAGATTGGCAAAGTGTCGACAAAATTGATCACAGGTTCTTATAAAACGACAAACTCGTGTAAAATGAATAGTTACCAATATAGAAAACCCATGCTAGTTCGTTTGTCAAACATCAATTTAGCTTAAGTTTAAAATTGCGAAAACGGACAGTAAGCAGACTCGGTGGGCGTCGGCCTTAGTGGAACAGTATCCTGACAAATGACGTCGAGCTCACTACTGAAGTCGCATATCAAATGAGACTAGGACGAAGTTTCGCTTATTAGATAACCGTGGACGATATGAGAAATCTTCGGCAAAAAGCTCAAACGTGGACATATTGCGACCGCCATATTGCGTATAAAGCTGCAAACTTGCACCAACTTTCGGTCTGCATAAAATTTACTTTTTAGAAGTGCGACACTGTGCACAAGATACAACGACGTCGAAACTTAAGTCCGCCTGCGGTCACGTCTCAAGTGTACTTTTATTATTTGGATGGCTATCCACTTAAGTTCAGAAAACTCGGACCAAAACTGAAATTTTCACAATTTTCTGTGTATAAGCAAGTAACTTTACAGAATTGCGACGTATTCAGCTCTCTGAAAAGGATGTTTGGTGTCACTAATCTACAAAATATTTTATAACAGAACAAGCTTGTGGTAGATAGACGTAGGTAGATACTATGAAGATAGAAGACTGTTGGATCTGAATTTTATACGCCGTTAACTTATATTACTGACTATAAAACTCTTCCCGTTACCTAACACATTTACTGCATGTAGGTGAACGGGAAGTTCTAATAGGTAAATAGGGTAATCTATCAAATGTACGAAGGTACAAATATTACCTTATTATAAATTATAATTAAGGTAAAATTAAAATTCTACAGAAGAAATATAAGTTTAATCAAAGATGCATTTTCTATCTACCTATAGGTATACTTTTTCTACCATTTCATCATAATTCGTAAGCTCGACAACGACGTATGTGAACGTGTAATATAGGTAAAGTAAATGTGTGATTGCAAGCGCAGTACACCAGCACAAGTATATTATGCGTCTACGAGATTTATTACCCTCATAAACTGTAATATTACCAGAGTAATAAACGATACGTACCTACAACTTAACTGCGTTCTCAGACTTGGGAATGATATACTTAAGTGTTAGATATTATATGAAGTTAATATATAGGGACTCGATAGTTTTATTCCAGTTGTAGGTATATAGGTATGTATTATTGGGAACCTAGATTTTTGAATTAAAGGCATATTTAGCTTTGTCTAAATAGGTCTGATTACGAATTTCGTGGTTCCTAGTATGTATTGTTTACTGACAAACCATAGTTTAATGGCCACCTATATCTATTTTTCACTATCAATTTTCGATGAAGCATAACTTATGTAGAAGTTTAAAGCATTGCCTAAGGCAGAAATAATAAGTAGATCTGAATACGAGATGCTATGACAATAATTGACAGTCATCATTTACCTACTCTAAATTTAACAAATACGTGTGCATGTTAGACAGGCCAAAGTATCTTCAATAAAACGATTCTACTGTGAGCATACAAACGACAACGTTAATACCAACTTAAGTTTAGTAACTACAGCTTGTTCATTAAACAGCTAGAAGCTAGCTAGGCGGATTAACGGCATACGGTTAAGGCCGTTAATTACGGAAAATGATGGAAGAAATAAAGCGTAGATATTATAATGCCTATGGAATTTTCTATTCGCATCCGACTCCTATATCGGATAATGGTAGAAGTTTGAAATGGAAACTCAATAAAACAACGGTCAGCAAATATTGCGTGAAATATGCATGGGGGAAGCGTTTTGGTTGTTTTGTCGGTGCGAAAAATGATTAGGTGGGTAGACAGGGACCCGCGGGACGCAAGTTTGATTGCTTCGCAGTCACAGACTGCATCCACACTTCTGTCTGACGTTATTTTCCACAATATGAATACATTATTAACTACGTATGTCATTGTCTACTGTTGCTATCGTAAGAATTAAAATAAACATCCGATCCTGAAATGATAAGCTCAACAAGCTGTTTTGTTTGTTTACCAGGAGGTTTCACGACGATGCATACCCTTTCGATGGGCGTGGCTCTATCCTGGCCCACGCTTTTTTTCCGGGCACTGGACGAGGAGGGGACGCACACTTCGATGATGACGAACTATGGCTTCTTCAGCCGAAAAACGATGACGAAGAAGGTAAGATTTGGTAGTAAGACTTTCTATGGGACAACATAATCTTCTTCTTCAAATCTAATATATAAATTTTCCATGTCACAATGTTAGTTACCGTACTCCTCCGAAACGGCGCGACCGATTTTTACCAAATTTTATATGCGTATTCAGTAGGTCTGAGAATCGGCTACTATCTATAATTTATAAGGCAAAACAACGTTTGCCGGGTCAGCTAGTATGTGATAAAAAAACTATAAAGGTATATCTATAAAACTATATCTTGGCTACGAAACCCTAAAAATGAGTTTACATGAATGGAATGTTTTGTCGAAGCAACCAAAATTCCCCAAAATTAATTTAATTTCCAGTGCACGTACACGGCAGCCACATAGATAGCATAAAGTAGATAGGCCGTCGAGAGTAAACAGGGTGGCTCTATCGAGCCGATAGTGATACGACCGCAGCAGGACGACAGACTTTGCGATTACCATGCCGTTCCACCGACACAGTCCGACGGGCTTCAATAATTTACCTACACGAATTCCCAACACGATACCGACCCTCTGTTTAAGCAGACGAGTGTTTTACCTTATTAAATTGCAGCGAGCCTGTTTAAAAAATAACTTAGATACGCTATCAAATTAGAATTCGTTCGTTTTTTTTTTCAGGAACATCATTGTTCGCCGTAGCGGCTCATGAGTTTGGCCATTCTCTTGGACTTAGTCACAGTTCCGTGCGAGGAGCACTAATGTACCCTTGGTATCAAGGAATCCAACAAAACTTTGTACTGCCTCAAGATGATCGTAACGGAATCCAACAAATGTATGGTAAGTAATTAACACACAACAACTTTCAAAACTATTTCAACAAACAAACAAATCAGCGTTCTTAATTAGATTTTAATCACATTTATTTGACATTTACCTATTTGGTTTCAGGTCCGAAAGAAAACAATAGATGGGCTCAAATACCGAATTACCGTCCAATAGAGACCCCTCCACCGACTACACCATCGACCACAACCACGACGACACCCAGATATCCCACACACCATCACCCCAATAGACATCCCAACAGACACCCATATCACCGCCCTAACTACCCGCAGTATCCGCGCGACCGCGAGCGGGATCGCGAGCGCGAGCGCGACCCCAGCAAATACCCTTCGTACTATCCTCAGAGACCCCATTACTTCCCCAACGTTAACAACTACCCAGAACACGAACGGCCCAGCGACTACCCTACTCGCCGCCAACATAATACGACCTACGAACATCCTGGTAGACCCAGCCATCACTATCCTCGAACGACTACGACTGCTCCCACTACGTATCGCCCACGTTATCCAAATAGAACTGAGTATCCTAGAAACAGGCCAAGCAACCGAGAGCCAGAAACGAGAAGGCCACAGCACAACACACCACCAAGACCGACCGCGACGGCCAAACCTGTGACGACTCCTGCTCCTGATATTCCCGATGAATGTGATACAAATTACGATGCTGTCACTCTTATCAGGAACGAGCTATTCCTATTTAAAGGAAAGGTCAGTTTCAATTTTCATTCAAATATAATCGTTCATATCTATAAAAGGCTTTATCCTGACTAACTGATTGATGGATCAACGCACAGCCTAAACCCTCCTGAACCTCTGATAGTATAGAGCTGAAATTTGGAGAGTGTGTTTCTGGAGTGTGTTTATGTGACGTAGGCCCATAATAAGGATTTTGATAATACGGGATCGAGATTTATGCGGAGGAAACCACGAGACAAAGCTAGTCTAAATATATAACTATTTGTTGATCCATCCCCTTGCTAATTGCTATTTTTATACTATTTTACTTTCTTTTCATTCTTAATAGAAGTTTACATTAAATCTCTCTTCCCTTTTAGTATCACTGGAGAATAGGTGCACACGGCAGATACAAAAATTACCCAATGGAAATCAAGTGGATGTGGCGTGACCTGCCAGCAGATCTTACTCATGTTGATGCCGTTTATGAGCGATCGGACAAAAAAATAGTATTTTTCATAGGTAAGTTTAGTACATATAGTTTAATTCCAGCATATAATTTGATAATTGCTTATGCAATTAGACGTTATTTTAACATAATGTTTTTTTGTAATTTTCAGGCAAACTTGTTTACCTTTTCGACTTACAAACATTAGTTCCTGGTTATCCTCGCCCGCTGACATCCTTGGGGTTGCCGGAAAGCCTGGAGAGACTAGACGCGGCTATGGTTTGGGGCCACAACAGCAAAACCTACTTCTACAGTGGCACTATGTATTGGAAGTAAGTGCAAATACATCGAATTTCTAATGGTATTTTTACGGTTCCGTCCGTACCCTAAGGGTAAAAACCCGAAGGGAGCCTTTTGCTAAAACTCTACTGTATGTCTGTCCGTCACCAGCCTGTATTACATAAATTGTGATAGCTAGACAGTTGAAATTTTCACAAATAGTGTATTTCTGTTGCCGCTATAACAACAAACACTAAAAACAGAATTAAATATAATTTTAAGTTGGGCTCCCATACAACAAACTTTTTTTTTTGTGATAATGGTACGGAACCCTACGTGCGAGCGTCCGACTCTCATTTGACCGGTTTTTTTCTAATCAACTGGTTTTCTAATGAATGTATGTTCATTTCAGGTTCGACGATGACGAAGGTCGTGTAGAATTAGATTATCCTCGGAACATGGCCATGTGGAAAGGAGTTGGTTACAACATCGACAGTGTTTTTCAATGGAAAGATGGTAAGTCACATTTTAAACTTACACGATTTCCGTCTACTTTTTTACCTAGCCACTGGTATGTATACCGAGTACCGAGTTTTATTGCAATCGGTTTAGCAGCAGCAATAAACACACGCGCAAACTTCCACCTTTATAGTAGTAGTATGATTAATTACTGGTTATTCTAGGATTAAGGGACCTTTATTCTAAAATTTATATATTAATGTAAGTGTATTTCATCGTTCTAAAATAAATATTTCAAATCTTTACAGGAAAAACCTATTTCTTCAAAGGCAAAGGTTTTTGGAAGTTCAACGATCTCCAAATGCGTGTAGAACACGAGAAGCAGCTACCTTCAGCACAGTTCTGGATGGCCTGTCCGAGTGTCCCGCCCGGCACACGCTCTCCGTACCGAGCGCTACCAGCTCCAGGGTCCACCCTGCGCTCTCCTAGTTCCTCTACTACAAACTACGTCAGCTTAATACTCTTAGCTATTTCTACTATCATAGCATTTAAAAACGACTACAAATATTAGATATTAGATACAGTAGAAAAGCAGCAATTGTTTGGCAAGTCGATGTTGGTAGTTCGAATTTGTCAGATTATAGAGTGCTCCTAGAGACAGAATCGCATATCCACCGTTGGGTACGAACGTCGACCTGGGTAATGCTACAACTCTAAGTTTTTTAAGTGAGTAAATGCAGTAGGTAACCATGTTACCAGAACTGATCTTCGCTAGCTATAACTTCTATCTATTTATATTGAACTAAATAAATAATCGCACTTATTCAATATTATTTTATGTGCTTTGTATTACTTTTAATATAATGTCTAACATAAAATATCGCCATTCTATATGTATAAGTTATTCTGACTGTCAGTGTTAGATTTTATCAATTTACATACATAGGTAGTTAACTTAATTATTTGAAGAAGGAAAAAATGAATGTCAATAAATGTTAAATTAATTACAGAGGTTCTTTAAAATCAATGATCGTCATTTTATAGTCTAAACAAGTGGGTGAAGTCGTTGTCGTAGGATGTCGGCAAAATGAAATAGCTATATTCTGAGAAGTCGGGGCAATAAAAGGACATTTGTTTTTTCCTGTGATGGTGTCTTCAATTTCGATTAGTATAAAATCAGTTTACTATAGCGCAATATAGCACTGCCTGAATTAGCCTATTTGTAAAATTATTTTGTAAGTCTCAAGTTTATTATAAGATTAGTTTAATGTTATATAAGTTTGATTATAGTGATTATCATAAGTACCTATATCAATTTTGTTATTGTATTTGTACATTTTGATCTCAACATGATTGAGCGTTTGGTTTGTTGACATGTAAGGTATAAAACACCACTGAATTAGCTTCTGTACAGTTTGTGTCTTCGATGTCAGTATTAAATTAATAAATATATTATTTTTATTGAAAATAAAATTTAACTAAGAATACATACACAAGCATAATTCCTATCCTTAATATTGTATAAGTATAATTATTTGTATAAGTAATGTATCACAAGAATGCCTTAGTACACTTTGTAATAATAACATAATTAATATTGTATATTATTTTTATGGCTACATAATAGAATATAGAATGTATTATTTATATTATTAAATTAAGAACCCAATTGACTATTAATGCTGGTAAAAGAGGTACACATTGAATAAGTATAAGTAATTTTGACGTACATGTAAGTACGGACTTAATTATAAAATATATAATGAATTTGTGATTGATTTAGTGAATGTTTAATATAGGTAAGCTTGTTTGTAAACTAATGGCCTTATGTGTACTGTGAAGTAAGCTATACATTGTTGAATGATAGTAATATTGCCAATTTGATCATACTTGGTAGAATGAAAATGGTGCTTAAATAGTTAGTCATTGTACAGAATAAATTATCATTCGATATTTTTGTAAGTGCTGTTGTGTATCAAGGATTGAATGAGTTTTTAAAATAAGTATCTAAATTCGGCCATGTAACTGACGAACCTCTCGCGAGTTAAGAGCTTTAGGAACGTACGATTCTCAGGCAAGGCGCGCCTAGTCATAGCGCGTATCGCATTTGCTAAAGAAAATTGAAACATCTGTAAAGTGCTAAAGGTCCTAATTTGCATGCAATTAAAGCAGCTATAACGCCAAACGCTAGCTGTTCTCTAGAGCCGCACCGCCGCTCGACTCTCACTAAGAATCGAGGTGTGGGTTGCAGGTTGCAGGAGTGGTTCGAGGAGCGGATCTCTTCTCGTTTGACAATTCGTATACTTCATATTTTATTTCCAAATAGGTATACACCTATCCACATAGGTATTGCTTTTTATTAAAATAAATGTGATATGATTAAAATACAAACTAATTTATTTAACGAGATAAAGATACATAATAGGTAGGTGCATTATTTAATACTGTCTTCCCATCATGGGATTTATCTTAGAGTTATTAACGTGGATTGATTGATACCGTCCCCACCATACGAAGAGTCGGAGGGTTTACAGTTACATGGTTCATTTATACTGTCCTTTCAATTGAACAATATTTCATTGTAATTGTTAATATTCTTAAGACTAAATTAATCCGTTTGTGATTTTTTTCTTGTGCAATCAGCAGTGAAAATGTAATCGGTACATAAGTCATTTTAAGGTCTATATTAAGCATAATAGTCATAGCTCGTAGAGTGACTTGTTATTATAATTATACCTCCAGTCGCTCAGTGTTTAAGAATAAATTAAGGCAACATTTAGCTCTTCTAAATTTCTTTGGTCACAAATAATTTAATGATAACTGTGATATTTTATGTTATAAAAGTAGCCATTGGCAGTAAATATATCATTTTTTCTAAAACTTCTCTAAAATTGCTCTGTAACTTTTTTGAATATCTTCCTAAGTAATATTATATGTTTAACTACTTTGAAATAAAAGTTTTCTAAGATTTTTATGTGTTTCATGTTTTATTTTACCGTCCTTACTTTCAACCCTATGGGTTGAGCCTCCTTAGCGAAGTTGGTAACATCAGACTAGTATACGGGAGGAGGTCAAAGGTTCAAGTCCCACCGGGAGCATTGAATTTGGAACAAAAAAATTACTTTTTCTACCTTTAGGTTATATATGATCGAAGTTTTCTACACAACAAATTTTCGCTAAGTGAAGGTAACACTCTTGTTGCAATATTTTGATTTCATTGTAAATTGCAAACAGTACATACGAATTAATGTAATGTAATGATTTTACGGTAGATGGCGCCGCAAGCCTCAGTCGTCAAATAAGAAAAATGCATCTCATAAATTCAATCCTGTGGCTTGAAGCTCTGTAGCGAAGTTGGCAGCGCGTCCAGTTAGAGAACGGGGTCGTGGGGTCAAGTCCCATCAAGAGCATGGAAATTTGGAAAAAAATCATTCTTTCAAAATTACTTAATTAGTAAATAGTAAATACAAAAACCCTGAGTGATTTTAAAGAAATTGTTTATTTTCCAAGAATCATATTTTAATGAAATTGTAAACCCCAGACTTATAAATTGAATAACTAATTGTGACTTCACTATAATTAAATATTTACAAAATGCAGTAACATTTTCTAGTTTCTACTCTATTCCACATGTTGTGTTAAAATACATGGTTAATACAAAATAATCAGCCCCATATTTATAACCACACTTGCTTGTATTTGATACAGGCTCTACTTAGATTTAATTTAGTTTCTGTCTACTGAACTTCTCTACTGTTCTGTCTGTCTACTACTGTTCTGTCTGTCTGTCTGTCTATACAGGGTGTTTGGTGGAGGGTTAGACAAACTTGGTGGGCGTGTAGGTAGACCTATTTGTAAAAAACAATTTGAAGGAAAAGACCCTAACTCTTCACATTTTTTTTTATGATTATTTTTGTGATTTTTTATTATTTTCCCAAATTTTACCTCTTTACCCTTACAACTTTTTTTTGGACATGTTTTCGCTTAAACTTTTTATTTGATTTTGGTCCTAGATGTATCTTTGATCTATCGAAGCCATTGTTAATCCAAAATAATGAGAAAATAATTAGTTATGGGCTCTTAAAGTTAAGGAATTAAAAAATGTTGTCTGAAAGGTCAACTAAACATCATTCTAAAAAAAAACTAATAGTGATTGAAGAGTTCAAATACTCTTAGAAACTGCTTTTGACATCCCTTATTACAATGGGGTATTCCATGTAGCATAAAAATCTACCAACTTGTCAAAAATTAGGCTTATAGGGAAAATGAAGTGGTATAACATACCCATTGTACATTTACAAAATAAATATAAAATATATATGTGGCTCCAATAGTATTTAGGTAAGTAAAGGAATAAGTCTAAGTAAACTAGACATTTTAGAGCAAATATAGATCTTCTTTAAAAGTTGCACATATACCTGCATTATATTAGATGCCACCTAAAACACACTAAATCAATTTTCATAGGTATCCACTTACAGCAAAACAAAATGATACAGGAATGCAAATGTTACCTTGTTTAAGTTGACTCAAATCTAGTATATACTTAATATCAATTTTAGCAGAGGATACATACATATGATGCCAACGGTACCTATATCTACAATAGAAGTTAAAATAATTCCAATATTGTCAATATTACTTGGCAATATTGACAATTTTAGTCTACCTGTTATCAAGAGGTACTGTAAAGTCCTTGAAGTATCAGGCATTCAAAAAATGCTAAACATATTAAGAGCAACACAATTAAAAAAATGAGGCTAATTTAATATTAGTTGGTTATTTCACAACTGGTTAAGGTCTGTTTATGTAAGTAATGTGTATGTTTAGTCATTTTGCATCCTATACTCGAAGGAGACAATAACAATCGAAATTTTAATCAACATGTGGAATAATTTGAACATATAATCTAATAGACTTTTTGATAGATACCTATAGTCACTTTGATTCACCAGCGTCTGTCACTTCTCCATCTTTGAAACCAAGTTTAGACCAATCTTCTTTAGCCATTAGGTTATGTTCCATTCTACAAGCCAAGTACTCCTTGGCCTCGCTCCTGCACATTGAGTTGTCACTGTTGTTACTAAACAAACACTTCATGTATTTCGTCATGGTTTTCTTGCAAACACCGTCGTGGTCGAGAGGAAAACTGCCTTTTTCCGGCGGTGTCGGAATAAACTGCTTCTGCCCAAAAGTCATAGCCGTCGACATTTTAGGTCTCGTTGGTTGATTGATTACAGAATATTATAATTAGGCTACCTGTTTAGATAGTATTTCATTCAAGATTAATGTAAATCAGAACTTTGATCAACCAACAGCGTTGAATTGTACAAAACAGCTGATTTTTGTTTATCAAAAATTTACATTGACATTTGCACTGACGGGCACTCCGTGAGCCATTGTCAGATAAATTCATTTTTTCTTTTTCTCAGCTGAGAGAGAAGTCGAGCGAGAGAGTCATAGAACATGGACAACTGAAAGTGTACACTCGTAAACTTTGACGAAATGGTGAACCACTTACGTTTTTTTAACTCTGGGTTTCACGAAAATGAAAACTCAGATCCAGCTTCTTCGATCTATTTTTTTTTGGTACTTGACCCTGGTTGTTCTAAATTATCCATTAGCGATCATCCTTTCAAAAAAAGTTTCTCTTTGACAGTGACAGTTCAGATGCCTAAATAGATTGATTTATTTATTTAGATCTGTCAAATCGTGCTTTTTGTCTGCTGGCTCGGTACTCTTTAATTTATTTGTAAATGGCTTACTATGTACCTATTTTTTATTTAATAATATAAGAATAAACTCGGCGTGTACTTTTGTATGTATATCTTGTAATCTGAGGGAGTGCACGTACCGAGATAAGTAGCGCGCAGGCAAACTTGTAAACCTCGATAACCATCGATACTAAACTTATTATATTTCGTTTTACCTACCTAGTGGATGATATAGTATGAGTGCGCTCTCCGCGTGTAGAGTGTGTCTGGCCCGCGACCGTGAGATGTACCGTCTCGCAAACACGGGCCTCGAGGATACGTACGAACGAGTAACCAGCGGGACGGTAAGCCTCAATATTCATAGGTATAACATACATACACGAACAAGTTGTGGTGTCCAGAAGTAGAGTATGTATATGTGTACAGCTGATCGTGGAGGGGCGACCTTGCTGCGTATGCGGCGTATGTCTGTCTACTCTACGCCGGTGCCGCCGGTTCATTGACACTGCGCGGGAAGCTAACAATGCTCTGGACCAGTGGATCCGGAACCCACATGATACAGTAAGTACACAGTAAAGTGTTGTGTAAACATAGCAACAACCACATCTACCTATCAACTATTCTCTTTTCAGTTGAAGCTTTTGGAGCAACCCCTGATTTCACTCACTCGAACCCCAATAGAAGTCTTTAATACAACATGTGGGCAGGGAAGTTTAGGATCTAGTGTCAAACTGGAGAGCGACATAGTAGGTATGATGCCCTTCCTTAATACTCATGTATACAATAATATAAAATACCATGTTCAGTTAGAATTTTGTAATGATTGTAAGAATAAAATTGGTCATTCAATATTTTACTTTTTATTTCAGAAAATAACAGCGGCAAAATGGTTAAATATAAAAATGAGGGTACACCTGATGCGAAGATTGACATAATCATGGAGGAAATCAAGGATGAAGTCACAAGTGATGATGAGAATGAGAACATGCATGACTCAGATGATGATAGTGACAAGTCACAGATGTCTGACAACATAGAAAGCCACAGTTCAGAAATTATATCTAATTTTGTATGTGTAAACATACAGGAGGGTTTAATGGATGTTGAAATAAATACAAAGACTCCAAAACTTGACTTTTCTGAGATTTTAGACAAGACTGGCAAAGAACCTGCTCCTAGTACATCCAATGCTGAAAGAAATCCTTCAGTAATACAAGAGGAGAGTACTCTGAGAAGAACCAGAAAGAGAGTCAAAACAAATCAAGCTAGCGAAGGTAGGTTTATTTTAAAAGCTTTTATTAAACATTAGTGTAAAGACTCCAATGGTACCAAAACCAAAGAATACAAAAAAGACAGATGCAGAAGACCCACTCTGGAAAGTCATTAAGATATTAGTTATTCTTGCTATGAAACACTTAAGTGCAATTCAGATTACCACAGCACATTTACTACATAAGCTATAATCACCTAAAGTTGAGTGTCTTTGTGATGTAACTGCTACTATGTTATGGTTGTCTTCTTTCAAGAATAACTAACTGTTGCCTGCAACTGTTACTAACAAAGAATCACTTCAATGACGACCTCTGTGGCGCGTCGTGCGAAAGTGCGACTGCAATGCAGAAGGTTGCGGGTTCGATTCCCGCCAGGTGCAAGTATTTATGCTTAGAAAATAAATATTTGTGTCTGGTCTGGGTGTTCCTCTATGTATAATATGTATGTATTTACAAAAGAAATATATATAAAAGCATTATATCCGTTGTCTAGTCACCGTAACACAAGCTTAGTCGGTTACCACGGGGCTAGATGGCGCTGTGTGTTGTTGACACAATTTATTTATTTATTTACTTACCAATGACCTATAGGTAGGTAGGTAAAAGTGCATAACCTTTGAATGACGTTTGGCGCGTGAAAACGTGAGGTTCGGATCCTCCTTATTATTATTTAAGCAGCCTAAAGCGATACAATATGCTTTCGATCTTATTTTTCGTAAGCGACGATCACGTGTGGTGCGGCTGACAGGCAGCAAACTGATTGATGCGGGCGTGATAGCTAGCACCCCGTACATTACCGATCGGTATAGAGTGGGACAGGCCAGCCGAACCTAATCTTTAATATAGATTATGTCACAGGTGGTCCAGCACTTAAAAGACGGAGACCGATGACATCGGAACCCCGACGTGTGAAGCAGGAAACACCAGCTGCACTTCGCAAAGAGAAAAACACCTTCTCTTGCCATCAATGCAATTATAAGACGTCAACACAGAGACTTTTAAAGGGACATTTTAAAATACATAAGGGAGAAAAGCCATTCGCGTGCGATAAATGCGACTATAAATGTAATCATAAAAGCTTACTTAATCAGCATTTAATCACTCACACTGGGATAAAACTGTTTTCATGCGATAAGTGTGATTTTAAGTGTAATTATAAGGGCAATTTAAATCAGCATATAAGGACTCATAATGGTGAGAAACCATTTTCCTGTGATAAGTGTGAATTTCGATGTAATGCTAAGAATAGTTTAAAAAAGCACATTATGACTCATACTGGTGAAAAACCGTTTGTATGCCAAATGTGTGACTATAGAGGAAATAATAAAGGCAATTTTAAAGATCATGTGAGGACCCATACTGGTGAAAAACCGTTTGCATGCGATCAGTGTGATTATAAAAGTAGTTGGAAAAAAGCATTGAAACGACATTTGATAAATCATACAGGACATAAGCCATATGCTTGCGATAAATGTGATTATAAGTGTTCTCAAAAGGGTAATTTAAATCAACATTTATTGAGCCATACTGGAGAAAAACGGTATGCTTGTGAATTATGTGATTACAAAAGCAATAGCAAAGGCAATGCAAAAGAACACATGAAAATTCACACTGGAGAAAAACCATTTGCTTGTGATAAGTGTGACTACAAATGTAGTCATAAAACCCGTTTGAATCGGCATTTAATAACCCACACTGATGAAAAGGCATTTGCTTGTGATTATTGTGATTATAGAAGCCATTTTAAAAACAAACTAGATCAGCATATGTTGAATCATACTGGAGATATGCCCTTTTTGTGTGATAAGTGTGACTATAAATGTGTTCAAAAAAGCCAATTAAAAAAACATTTAATGACCCATACTGGGGAAAGACCGTTTGCATGTGAAATGTGTGATTACAGAAGCTATAACAAAAGTAATCTCAAACATCATATGAGGACCCATACTGGGGAAAAGCCATTTGCTTGTGATAAATGCGATTTTAGATGCAACCAACAGCAAAGTATGAAAAGACATTTAAGAACTCATACTGGTGAGAAACCGTTCATATGCGATAAATGTGATTACAAATGTAGTAATAAACAAGGGTTGGATAAACATATCAAGAGTGTACATGCTGGTTCCATTGCAGCGTTCCAGTTTTAAAGTAATCTTTTTCTTTGAGCCATATTGCCAAGCGCCAGTCTGTGTTCAGTTGCGTAGACCGGTATAGCCATTAAAAGAAATACGGATCCGAGCAGCTACGTATTGCATGCTAGGTAGTCTGATGTGCACTAAAAGCATTAGGAGCCTAGTCGCGAAGTGCAACGAGATCTAATGAACACTGCGCCACTGGGTGATCGCATGTAGTAGTAAGTAAGTAAGTAGCCAAGTAGCGAACTCGCCATTCGTGCAAAGCTGTCCCGTCAACTAGCAAAAATTTTCTGTATATGCAAAGGTGCCAGTCAGCGACCAGATAAGAGAGCCCCATGGACATCCCCAGGGGCCTCGGGCATCCCGGCAGTCGTCAGACAAATGGTGTTGTGGGATGGTGTCCCACGTGTGTAACATCTAAACCACAGATACGTATGTGGGTTGCCCGTAATGCGCCTCGCTCTTCCGTTTTCACGTTCTATTGAGACTATTTTTTCAAATATCATGAAACGACATAAAAGGATAAAGGTAAAGGCACATTGCCAATACCAGAAATCTGCACTTGTGCAGTTCACCATTCGCTCAAGAATGAGAAACCCGTTTTACTTATATACTTACGGAGACGAAGTTACGATGTCCGTCGGAGGTGGCGTACCTACTTACCTACCCTGGCGACACACTGGAACACTAAATCTACGGCAGGAGAATGCGTGTACGACCGAAACGATACTGTCTCCGTAAACCTGAAGACTCACATTATTCCGTGCTGCCGATGTCTACCGGTCGCACAAGGGAAACTACTAATCATACGGAGTACCTAAGTGAGGCGGCGGATGCCGCTTAGCAGAAATAACAGTCTGCCCAATTATTACTTCTGGGGAATTTATCACGTTCACCAGGAGTTACTTTTTCCCGTGTCAGTTTCATCGCCACTTATAGTCACGTCCATACTACGAAACACCATGAAACTGTACACTTTTGGCATACCTACCTAAAGGCCTCCTCAACGTAGAATGGATTAGAAACGGTTAATATCTGGACACACCTTTAGGTTGAGGCATGGGTGGGTAGGCATTTGCAACGCACAACTCGCAGTGTCTGGTTTCACCCTTATGGAGGCTTGTTCTGTCATTTCTTCTGACTCTGAGTTTTCGAGATGGGTCTGTCACGATGGCTGACCGATTTGAGTTTATTGGTATGTCTTTAACACCTCTCAAAATCGAAAGGTTTTTACTCAAAGGCCAAAGCTCAACTAGCCTCTACGAAGCTTAGTATACTGGGGAAAATGAGGCAACACCTACCAACTTCACGTTAGAGAAGTTGCTAAGCCAACTTAGCTCAGCTTAGTTGGCTCAGCAACTTGCTTGCATGGAGTCTGTAGTGGAGGAGAAAGCTGTGCCGACCCCACATAGTGGGATGAGTGCAGGAAGAAGAGTGTGAATGTGAATTTGTTATGTATGATTATTATTGATTATGTATAAAAGTTTTAAGTTATTTTTACCTATAAAAGTTACCTAATGTACCTACCTATTAAATTTCTTTTATGAAATTTGTATTGACGTTAATTACTTTAAAGCTGAATAATAAAATATATCATAATTATTCATAATTCATAACAGACAAAATACAATGAATTATAATATTAATGCAACAAAATAAAAGTATTTATAAATTAGTTAGGATTTTATTTGTGAGATTTAAGAACAAATTATAATAGATAAGTACTTATCCGTTACCTATTTATTATAAATAATGATAAAAAGACGATCAACATTTAACCAAACAGGCTATTCGGTCGTCGTTTGTTTTAATTTTGAACGTCTTTTGTGACTTAAATAGTTATGTATGTTAGTTTAAAATCATTATACTACTTAGGTAGGCATACTGCATACTGCAATAATGTGGCATAAATGGCTACATACAATACTGTACCAACTATCTACGTAATGTGTTAAACTTTGTCTATAGTGTATCGTACATCACATCATTCGTTCTTCCATTTAAATAAACCGTCACTCGTTTGTAATCGCTTGAAAAAGTCGTTTTATTTTATTAGTCTAGCTGTTTTGTGATCGCGACCTGGCACTTATGTATGAGTCTCACAAAGATTAGGTAACCTAAAGATTAGGATTAGATTACCTATTTACTGATTTCTTGAGTTCTGCATAATGTTAAAGAAGGACGATATCTAAGGGGATATCGGCTCAGATTTTATCTCATCATCATCCAAATCAATCACCTCTTGTTTAAGCTCAGTTTTTATCTCATCACGCTCATCGTCATCGTCATCATCCAAATCAATGATCTCTTGTTTAATTTCCTTGTCAGCTAGTACATAATCACGGTTCTCGATCAAATCACATGTCGTACTTTCTGGTTTCATTTTAATTGGCCCAAATCCAGAATAACAAGGTTCATCTTCACTCATTTCTGCCGTACACAATTCACTCATCACCATTTTAGTTTTAGCAGTATCGAATTTAAGCAATTTTTCCCTTTGTATCGCGTAATCGAGACAATTGAATGACGTCCTACAAATTTCGCATTTAAAAATAATAGCTTCACGCGTCGATTTTAACGTATTATAAAATGTTAAATAGTATTCGTTGTTTAGATTTTTTATACATTCTTCGCATTCAACTGTTACGATATGGTTATTGGATCCGTAGTTCGCTAATTCCTCCACCTCAAACCCTAGGTGAAATTTCTTAATATGCCGCTTTAGGGTCTTTCGTGTACTAAAATCCTTCATACAGATTATGCAGCGAGGTAAAGATTTGTCCTTCAAATTAGAGATTAGACTGACATGTCGAGTTTCATTATGTTGCTCAAATTTCTGCAGTCCCTTAAAAACGAGATTGCATTCTTCGCATTTATAAATCTCATCTTCAGCCAAATGTTTCGTTTCCAAGTGAATTTTTAAAGCTTCTTTTGAGTTAAAGGATACTGAACATAGATCGCAGGGGTACGTGTTCATATTGAAAGAATGTAATAGTTTTAAATGTATTTTACAAGATTTAGCCGATTCGAAACGTTTGTGGCAAAAATGGCACTGAGGAAAGGCTGTGGAATTAGGATGTTTAGTGCGTACATGCTTGCGTAGACTTCTTTTCTCCTTGAATAAAGTTTCACATTCTATGCATTTATATCTTTGCATGCCTAGGTGAGTGTATTCGATATGGCGTCTTATATTTCTTTTAGATTTAAATTGTTTGTCACAGTAATCACATTTTGACCAAGTAACACTGGTATGAACAATTTTTATATGGGACGCTAAATAATACTTATTATTGCAAAGTTTCCCACAAAGCTCGCATTCCACTTCTTCGTCAGTTGAATGTTTTAATTTAATATGGTGTTTCAGAGATCTATCGCTGTAATACAATCTATCACAATGACCACATTTAAAAGGATTCATATCTGTTGCTTCATCTGTAGATGTTATATTTGAATCAGCGATTTGAGCTTGGGGATGAAAGATACGCGTGTGAAATTCCAAACTTGATATATCTGTGAATAATTTGTCGCAATGGCTACATGAGTGTGCGTTTGGTGGTGGAATGCATACTTTCTTATGTTTGATTACAGATTCTTTACTATAAAACTTATTGAAACATACATTGCAAGTCGAGAGACTGTATTCCGTATCATGATTGACTCGCATATGGTATTTCAATTCGTATACAGTTATGAATGACGAAAAGCAAAATTCGCACTTGTAACCAACTTTTTTCGATTCATTCTCCTGATACACTTGTTTTTGTAAATAGTTCTTGCAGTATTCGTAAAATATATCAAACGGGTGATCTTTTTTTATATGTTGTCGCAGGAGAGATTCCTCTTTAAACGTTTTATTACAGGTTTCACACGTTATAATGTCGTCTTCAAATTCGGAATCGTATAATACTTCGTCTGGTGATTTTGTGTCTTGTGTATGCCTAGTCCTTACATGCCTCTTCAAACTTTGATTTGATGTGTAAACTTTAGGGCAGATGTCACATTTGTGCTCTTCTTTCTCTCCATGAAACATTTCAATGTGGCGTTTTAGATTTCTATTATTTGTGTATACTTTATCACACATGAAGCACTTAATAGCTCTATCTGTCCCACTGTGCACTGCATCTATGTGTGCATACAATGATTGCTGACTTTTAAAGATTTTCCTACATGATGCACATGTTGGGTATTCAATATCTGGATTATGTAATAAATTCACATGTCTTCGTAAATTGCGATCTGTGGTAAATGTCTTGTCACACAACTTGCAACGTATAATGGGGCCTACGCCTTGTAAATGCACGGTAATCATGTGAGATACTATGTTTTGTTTACGTGTGAAAGTTCGCCCACATATATCACACTCGGGGTAAGGTAGATCATTAGAATTGTGGCCTCTCGATAAATGGAGCTGTAAACCTGCAGGGCTCCCAAATTTTTGCTCACAAATTTCACAAGAACTAGAACTGGTGATGTGGCAGTTTTCTATATGTGTTTGTAGATTAAATTTTCTTGTAAATGATCGATTGCAGTAGTCACAAAAAAAATCTAACTGGTTTATATACATATGCGATGACATTTTTCACAAAATCTTCTAAAGATAACTATGCAATTAGTATTTCAATACACAATGTAGTTTTTTTAAAGATATTCCTCAAGGATTATAATTGGGTCTTATATTTTAAATGGCTTATAGTTTAAAACTTTTAGTTAAGTAGTTATAAAATATGATAATTACTAGACTTCCTAATGATTTATAATTAATAAATATATTAGATTATGTTATTTGAGATAATTTCAAATGAGAGTTCAGGTTTTAACATTAAACAGATACAAATACTTGAATCAACCTTGTTCTAATCCAAATGCTGGCCAAATGTCCTTCCTTGTCTAAATTACACTTGTTCCAATCATGTTCCTTGTCCTCATGCCTTATCTAAATGTTTGTCTCTTCAGCAGCTCTTCAGTTAAGATTTTTTTAAACTTACTGTGAAACAAAAATATTTTAACTTGAATTTGAAGAAATTGTGCTTTTGCACGGTTTAATAGATCTTAGACCCTACTTACGGTAAATGAAATAAAATAAAATAGTTAATACCTGTACGTTCCCTCGTGATTATGAATTTTGTATTGCCGTAGCTTTACAGAAGAATTGTTGCAATAATTTTTAGGATCATGTACCAAGTTGCACTTGTCTTGTTCTAATGTTCGAAGTTACGTTTCACAGCAATATTTTTGAGGGAAGATTTTATTCTTCTGGGTATGCACCATATTAAATATAAAAATAACAATAAAAATTCAGCAAAATCGAAGAAAATTGAATCGGGTTGATTTTCTTTTTTCTATGACAATCGAAATAGCTATTAAACATGCAGCCAATGTCAGTCAAGTATCATAATGATTGATTATTTATTTATTGATGTAATAAATGTTGCATTGTTGAAAATAAAAACTTCGTACATATTACAAACAAACTCTGGTGGTCGCTGGTGCTGCTGATTAGATGATTACCCGAACGCGGAATTTCTTTTAAACTGGTTGGGTGATCTGCAATATGCATAGGTCATAGGATAATCTAAATTTTATGTTTAAAAATTTAAAGCAATAATTAAAAAAAAAAAACTTTTTTCGTGTTGCCTTATTGCAAATAGTGGACCTTTCAAAAATCAACTTGGCAACACTGCTCGTATTTTGATCGAACAAAAACACACGTGCGAAGTTACAAACTTTGATTAAGATGTATTAATTCTAATTAATAACATCTCAAACTCAAACCATGTCACGGCTTATAGTCAAGAATTTGCCGAACAGGGTAAGTGAAATTTTTTGCTCAAAACAAAGTGCAATTGACATTACATAACTCTTTAAATAATTGTTTCAGGTTACAGTTGATCAACTCAAAGAAATATTTGGTGAAAAAGGAGAGGTTACTGATATCCAGCTCAAATATACAAAGGATGGGAAGTTTAGGAACTTTGGATTTGTTGGATATAGGACGGAAGAGCAGGCAACAGCTGCGAAAGAATACTTTGATGGGACATGTATTCGATCCATGAAAATACAAGTTCTTGACTGTGCTAACCTTGGTGATGAGAAAAAACCTCGAGCATGGAGTAAATACGCGCCAGATAGTACGGCGTACAAGAAACTGCATAAAGAGGAAGTCGATGAAGAGGCTCAGCTAAAGAAAAAGGAGAAAAAAAGGCAAAAAAATAAAAATAAAATATTGGACCTACTCAAAAAGGTTTGTATACGAATCACTACGTTTAATGACAAAATATTGACAGTGTTTTGGTTAGAACAAGATGATACTACTGTAATAGGTACATATCTTTAAAATGCTTTGTTCTGACTAGGGCATGAATCCCGGGATCCCGGGATATCGTAATCCCGGGATCTCGGACGCAAAAGTTCGATATTATAATCCCGGGATTGAGTGATCCGATATCGAGATTTGAGCAATTTACTATTTGGGTATAAATTAAGGTTTTTAGCTATATTTTTCCTCATGGAATGATTGAATAGAACTATTAAAATTAAACCCAAATTAGTCTACCCCTGAGGAAGAGATCTGTAAAGATTTAGAAGTGTAGGGAATTGGTAAAATGTTTAAAACAATAAAAGTAACGTGATTCATTGCAATTTTTAAGACAATTATTTTTTATACAAGCTCGCATGCAATTTTTTTCTGCTAAAAACATTTTAGTGGTGCGCCTAGAATTTGGCGCGAAAGTTTAGACACTTTCGGGTTTAGGCTATTTGTCCGCCATATTTCCAAAATGATGGGGTGGACGGCCCTCGGGGTAACTTATTTACGTAATGAAACCACTTAAATCTTAAATATTTTAGATTTAACACATTTTTATTGTATTAAATTCGCTTTTTTTAACGATATCTAAAATCTCAGTATCAATCCCGGGATCCCGGGATTGAGCTCTTAATATCGATATCGTCCCGAGATTGAAAACCTTCCGATATTGCATGCCCTAGTTCTGACTGACTGATCAACGCACAGCCTAAACCACTGATAGTAGAGGGCTGAAATTTGGAGAGTAATCTTTATGTGACGTAGGCATCTGATGAGAAAGGATTTTTGAAAATTCCTAAGGGTACCTAATACTCCCAAGGAGACTTCTGTGGGTAAAACTGTAGACGCAGCTAATATATAATTTATTTAATATTATCATTAACCAGTTTGAACTATACAGCACAAAGAAGACCCGCTATTTTCGTCATTTATCGAAGCACACATCAATGATAAAAACGCTTGGATCAAAGAAGCTCTTCTAAAGGCTCAGAACAGTGACAACGAGGACAGTGGGGTCGAAGATGAAAAACAGGACAACTCAGATGAAACCAATAAGAAAAACGAAAACCAAGAGAAACACAAAGAAAATAATAAGGAAGACAAAGTTGCTAATAAACATATTAGTGATTTAGAGGTAAGAATTAGTAGTCACAGACTAAGATATCACATATTTTATGGCCTCTATAAATTTCAATGCAGTAAGTTTCGGGTTTCCGCCATTTTCCCTTATCTAGGATCTAATGAACTCGTATCTGGTTTTGGTTTCAAATCAAATCATTTATTTATTGCTTCATATATAACAAATTAATTAATTACAAAGGTCTTAAAATAATAATATCATGAACCCAATGAAGTATGTAATTAACCTTAATGTAAATCTTAATTCTATTTACTTATACAGTCTATTCTTATTTCAGTACATGAAGCTTCTAATGAAGAAGGTTGGCGTGACTGAACAAAGCGAACAACAACCTGAAACTGTAGAGGACACACCTAAGAAAATTAGAAACAGACCACTCTTTCATGTTAAAGTTAGTCAATTAAATTATCTTAAAAGCCCAGTCACAAGATTTTCTTGCAAAAAAAGATTGTTAACCAACTTCAAAAAAAGGAGGAGGTTCTCAATTCAACCATATATTTTTTTTAAATGATCAGTAGGGGTTTCAACCCAACCTGATTGAATAACTTAAATCTCTTATAATTATAATTCAGTTTTTGGAATATTTGTAGATGGTTCTATTTCATAGATAGGTCCTATGGAGAACCATAGCAACAGATACCATAGCCATCTCTTCCCTTGGTTATCGTAAAAAGCGACTAAGAGATCTGGGCTGACAAGCGAACCTGGAGTTTTCTACTAGCCTAATATCGACATCGATAAAGCTTTATTTTATTTATTACAGATATCCGGGTTGCCATATAAATGTAAAAAAAAAGATATCAAAGAATTCTTTAGACCGCTAGTTCCCTACTCAATAAGATTACCACTCGGTAAAGGAAAGAAGTTGACAGGATTCTGTTATGTTGGCTTTAGAACTGAAAGTGAATTAAAGAAGGCATTGAATAAGGATAAACTATTTTTAGGTGAGTACTTAGGTATAGTGCACCCTTATACCTATCTTGTTAGATAAAAATCTTTACTACTCCTACAATCCGTCGTTTCAACATCTAGCGAGACTTTAAAAGTAAGATCGGCTTTACCGATTTTGATGTATTTTGATATGAAAGAGAGACGGGAAAGGTTTAAGTTAAGTTTGATCCCAATCCCACACCAAACAGTTGGATGGGACGACAGACGCGCGCTGTGTGCTCGAGCACTTTTCTATGCAGGCAAAGAAGCGGGTAATACGAAAATATTAGAATGAAAATACAGTAGAGATTTTTTGAGTTTAAAATTTGACTTTAGAAGCTGATAAATTGTTTAAGTACCTACCCCTTGAATTTTAAGCTGCGGTACTAATACGCATATTCATTAGTTACATAGCCTTATTGAATAAAAATATTTTATTGTTTAGCAATTCACTTTGGTTCATTGACCTTCACAGGCTAATGAACCAACGCTGGGTTCGCTAAGCCCTATGTCAGACAAACAGAGGCCTTTGTAAGCCCAGTGTCTACACACAGTAGATCGCGGGTTTGATTACTCTGTTGACTTTATATTGGGTAAAAATGTGGTTATTTTTTTTACAGGAAATCATAGGTTGCAGGTCCATCAATATGAAGACAAAACTAAAAAAGCTGCTGAGGAAGAAGAACAGATCAATAGTAAAAAAAGACAAGAAGTTAGTGGATAACTAAATTGTGTAGGAATTTGATAACCATACCAAGTTTAATATTTTATGTTAAGTGCTTAAGCCTGCATTCAAACATGCCTAGTTGTAGTAGATGGTAAAATACAGATGTAAAAATTCGGGATGTGAGTCACCGACGCGACGCCGCGCCGCGCCGCCGCTGATCTAACTGGTAAAGTTGTTACTCCCGGACTGAGTAAAGATACGTGGTTCGAATCCCGTCCTGCGTCCTCCATGCGTTGTTTTCGTAGATGTATTTTTCCTTTAATAAATAAATAAAATAAATATTGCACGACGTTACACACAGCGCAATCTAGCCCCAAACTAAGCACTAGGCTTGTACTATGGGTACTAGACAACGGATATACTACATATTATACTTTTATAACTACTATACTACATATTATACTTTTACTTAAGTATATTTTATTTTTTACTTTTTTAAATATTTCTAATACTTAGTTTATATTAGGCCTCGCGAAACTAACGAACTAAAGCTTATAATAACACAAATTGTGTCTGAGCACGGCCTAAGCTAGCAATTTCTTTACTTCATTTACTTGGCAGAATTGTGATTAAAAAAATTATAAACACAAGGAACCTAATTGTAGAAAAGAAAGATAACACATTTTATATTTTCAATTTTACCATTCACCTCACTTGTCTAACGATCATCTTCACAACATATAAATACCTACTTTGCCTTTTTGTTACAGAAATCACACAATGAAGAAAGTATTGCAGAGAGTGGTAGCATTTTTGTTAGGAATCTCCCTTACGTTGTATCAGAAGAAGAATTGACAGCTCTCTTTGAGAAATATGGTAAGCCATTAAATTCAACTCAAATTCAAAAATTATTAAAATGCTTTGACTCAAATTATAACTATACTAGCTGCGCCCCGCGGTTTCACCCGCGTAAGTCCCGATCCCGCGGGAATTACGGGATAAAAAGTAGCCTATGTATTATTCTAGGTGTCCAGCTATCTATATTCCAAGTTTCATCGCAATCGGTTCAGTAGTTTTTGCGTGAAAGAGTAACAAACATCCATCCATCCAAACTTTCACATTTATAATATTAGTAGCATAGTAGGATTTGACGATTGCGTAAAAAAGAAGTAACCCCCCAAAAGTTTCTTGGGGAATTTCTAGATGTCAATGTACCAATACTATCATGTATTTAAGTGGAATTACATCTTAATGGATTAATAATGATATGTTAATATTAAACAGGTCCCTTAGCAGAAGTGAATATGCCAATCGACTCGGTGTCCCGCCAGCCCAAAGGGTTCGCGACAGTGACGTACGTGATACCGGAGCACGCCGTGAAGGCGTTCACAGACCTCGACGGAACCTCCTTCTGTGGCCGCATGATGCATCTATTGCCCGCTAAAACTGAGAAATTGGATAACGAAAGTGATGATGGTAAGTCTAGTCGTTTTTATTGCTGCGGTGAGTAGAAAAGATAAGAAAGAACAAAATGTAATTAGACGCGCCTCTGAGCACTGCAAGTCTATCTACTATCCTACTAATACTATAAATGTTAAGTTAGTGTGTGTTTGTTGCTCCTTGAAGCAAAAATCGCTTAATCAATTGCGATGAAACACGATATGCACCTGGAGACCAGCAGTGATAGCATACGAGCACGAGAAAAAAAATCGGTCTTCAAAAAACTGCCTCCTCTTTTTCTCATTTGAGAAAAAGGAACGGTAAATTGTTCTTGATCGACAGAATGTTTCTCGCGCTCGTATGCTATCACTGCTGGAATAACGTATATATACTTTTTAATCCCGCTGGATCGGGATCGCGACTTACGCGGGTGAAATCGCGAGGCGCGCACCGCTAGTAACGTAATATTTGCCCCTTTTTTATACGGTTGCCTAGATGAAATCGCTTTTAGCGATAAGGTCGCCCATTTGTACAATATTTTCCTTTAAACTTTTCTGTGCATTTGTCTTACTTTTGATGTATACTAATTGTAATAGTTTGTTGTGCAAATAAGACATTAATCTATCTACCTATTTGTTTTGTAGAGGGTCTATCGTTCAAAGAGAAGAAAGCAAAGAAACTGAAGGCGCTAGCGAAGTCCTCACACAACTGGAACGTACTGTTCCTGGGAGCGAACGCGGTGGCTGATGTGGTGGCCGCCAACTACAGCACTACTAAGGAACAACTGCTTGATGATAACAATAAAAGTAAGTTTTTACATTTCCTCGTACTGATTTTTTTAATGCTTTAGAGCAGGGGTTCCGTAACTTATTAGGCCCCTTTCTTAACTTACGCCCCTCCCCTCCCCCCCCTTTCGACCACAAAAAAAACCGCACGCAACCCCCATCGTATTAAATAATAAAACAATTATTTTTATTGCTCATTAAAGTTTTACAAGGTCATACAAGCGATATATGGTCTATGGCAAGAGCCCGTGAAGTGGCCGCGGGGCCGATAAGGTTTTTAACATTTGCCCATTGAGAAAACAATATTATGTTCTTGACTGGCGTCAATTTCAGATAATTTCATTGGTCGTAACGAGCAGTCTGGATGCATTCTCGATCGCGGGTTTTTCTATACGGGTGGCCCGCGCCCCCCTGTAAAAGTATGCCCCCCCCCCTGCCCCCCACTTAGGGAACCGCTGCTTTAGGGGCATATCTACTAAAATAATTTATAATATAACACTTTACAGTAGGTACATAAGGTTGCAATTTCTTAAGAATTTGGTAATTAATTATAAAATCTAAGTAAACTAAATAGCAATCTACATTCCTTAACTTTCGTGATTTCTTGATAAACATGTTACCGAAATGGAAACTAAATCAAATCTACCTTATCAAAAGATTAAATCTATATTTAAGTAATTTTAGGTACCTACATAGTATTGATTTGATATGAAGTTTTATCTACATGTTCTGAGAATGGACAGAAATAGGTCAATAATTGACTTTATAGATTTTTATTTGAAGAACTTAGTAAATGTGGCAATTTCCTTGTGACCAAACTTTTACTAAACTATTTGTATCGCAAGGACTCTTGATTTTTCTGGTACCAGAAACTATACATAAGCAGAAAGGATACAAACTCTTGTCTCCATACAAACTTTACAAACGTATTCGACTTTTTTTTCCCTGGATAAGGGAGATTAGAGAAAATATGTTTATGCCAAAAAATCAGTCATGCATGACCGACCATGCCCCTACGTTTTGTTTTTTTTTTTCATATTCCATTTTTTAGGGTTCCGTACCCAAAGGGTAAAAACGAAACCCTATTACTGAGTACTACATTTAATTTCTATGCTAATTAGAAATTGAAAAAAAACAACAAAACTTAGGGCATTGTCATGGCCTGGCAGACATAAGTTTTGGCATAAACATTTGCTAATGTCCAGGGAGGAAACAGTCAACTATGTTTATATGGAGAACGAGTAGGTATCCTTTCCTCTTAACGATCGTATCAAAAACATGACATTCCTCGTTCCTGTTAATCTTAATCTTGTCTTTAGATCTCCTTTAAATTTAAATTTACTTTTTTTAATTAGTTCTTATTTATTTTCTACTTTAGGGATATCTTGTCTTTGTATATAGTTTTGAAAGTTAATTACGGTTTTAATTGTAATACTTTGTGATAATATTTTTAATTAATTAGTAAGTAAGTACTTATTGTTTTATAAAATAGGTAAGTACCTGATTAAATAAAATAAAAGTATTAATACGCTAGAAGAATGATTGTGATGATGATGTATGTTCACTTGCTGCGTCCAAGGCTTTGAATATAATGTTGTTATAGATACGAGCGCCGCTGTGAGACTGGCGCTTGGTGAGACCCAATTAGTAGCTGAAACAAAACAGTTCCTCGAAACCAATGGGGTTTACTTAGATGCATTTAATAGAGTAAGTTATTTACAATCTTTAACGAAGATTTCAGTTATCTTTATTTCATTTTCCTTGTTTTTTTCAACTAATTTCGAGGAAAAAATAAGGCGGTTTAGGGTATTGAATTGTATGAAATCGTAACGTAACGTACTCTGGTTCTAAACCGATTAAGATGTGTTAAAAAATAATAATAATAAATATGTAAGACTTTTGTCAAATTTTTGCTGCATTTCACTAAGGAACTTTGTTTTCGACAGGGTCTTACGACCGCATCAATTTTCATCTTTTCATTTTGTTCTAGCCATCGAAAAAACGATCTAAAACCTGCATTTTAGTAAAGAATTTACCTTTTAACACGGACCAAACTGAAATTAAAAGGCTTTTCGAAAAACACGGACAACTATCCCGGTTCGTGATGCCGAAACACGGAATCACAGCTCTCATAGACTTCATCGAAACTTACGAAGCGAAGAAAGCTTTCAATAGACTAGCTTATTCCCAATTCAAACATGTACCTTTATACCTTGAATGGGCACCGGAAAACGTATTCATAAAATCTAATGAAAAACCAGAACCACTTGCGAAAGAACCAGAAACTACGGACGAGAGAAATGTTAAAAATGTAGAGAGAAATGTAAAAAATGCAGAGAGAAATGTAAAAAATGCAGAGTTGAAAGAAACGACAACAGAAAACATCAGTGAAGATAAACAAAACACAGATGTTCCGAGTAGCATCGATTCTGAGGAACCTGACAACGATACGACATTGTTTGTTAAAAATGTTAATTTTAGAACTACAGAGGACATGCTTAGATCGGTACGAATTTATCCTACTTATGTTTTAAAGATGAAAATTTGTATGTTGGTTGCTATTTCACACGAAAACCGCTGAACCAATTACGATAAAACTCAACGTGTAAATAGTTGGAGACGTACAATAAAAAAAAGACTACTTTTTATCCTCATAATCTCACGAGATCGAGAGTTACGCGGGTGAAACCGCGTGGCGCTGCTTGTAGAGCACACTGATTTTATTTCCGCAGAGTAAACTAAAGTATTCTCTCTGTTATGCATGATTTATCTATCTATCTATCCATATCTATCTATCTATCTTCTTCTTCTATTATATAAAAATCAATCCCTATTTCCCTTGGTCACAGCATCACACTTCAACTTTTAGACATATTTCGATAATTCTTTTTTGTTGTGTTTGCTATTGTCAGGAGAAGGTTCTTATGAAAGAAAAAATGCTAAACCGATTTTGATGAATTTTATTTTTTTATACTAAACGACAGGACAACGTCTGTCGGGTCAGCTAGTCTATCTATCTTCTTCTTCTTCTTATATATAAAAATGAAACGTTTTCCGTTGTCACGACATCACGCGTGAACGGCTGGACCGATTTCGATAATTCTTTTTTTGTTGTTTTCTAATACTCTGTACAAGGTTCTTAAGGAAAAAAATATTAAAAAATTTCTCAGAAAATTTACGCTAAGGCGGTACGAAGTTCGCCGGGTCAGCTAGTGTATGATAAAATAGTAGCCTTAGCTCGGAGCTTAGATTATACTATGTACTACAATATTTTTTAATTTTTATAACATTATTATAATTGAACTATTTACTTTCCAGCATTTTTCAAAATGTGGCAAAGTTCACAGCGTAACGATAGCAAAAAAGAAAGACCCACGAAATCTTGGACAGTTTCTATCGATGGGGTATGGGTTCGTGCAGTACGTTCGTAAGGAACACACCAACGCTGCTCTCAAAGAGCTGCAGAGTTCCACCTTAGATGGGAAAACATTAGAATTGAAGAGATCTGAAAGGGGAAATACGTAAGTATATTATGAATTAGCAATAATATACTTATTTATGTTAACAAAGGATTTATTTTTTGGTTTCTCGGTAGGAGTTTTCGACCGCGGCTTACCATCCACCGGACTAAGCCGTAGCACTAAGCGGACTTGTCCGTGTTACGATACGTAGACCGGTGCAGACGGGTCGGATCTTTTTCTATTGCCGTCTTCTTTCTTTTAGATGAGCGTGGTACATCTTAGACCATATCGTTACTTACCATCAAAAGATAGTTGTCAAACGCTCATCTCATCTATCGTGTTTAAAAACCATTTAGTGGAGGACTGGTATTAACTCACATCATATCTGTTGCGTCTATACCGTTTGTACCTACAAGTGTGCTTTTGTGTTGCCTAAGGTACTATCTTACATGAAAAAGTTGAAACAAGTATTGTACAAAAAAGGACACTTATTAAGATTTAATATGTCATAATGTTACAGCAAATCTCAAATTGTCCTCCTCTTGCCCTTACACAGGCCCTTAACCTTTTTATAAACGATCTCTTAAGGACACGATTATAATATTTTCTCCTATTTGCTGTGCCGCTTCGTGGACGCGTAGACGCAGGTCTTCAATTGTGTTTATGTTTTTTTTGTATACTTGTTCTTTTAAACACCCTCAGTAAAAAAAAATCAAGTGGATTCAGATCAGGCGAACGTGGAGGCCACAATATTGGACCTAATTGGCCAATCCATCTTCTTGGATAACTTTCATTTAAATAGTTTCTCACTCGCACGGCATAATAAAGAACAAGTATACAAAAAAAACATAACCACAATTGAAGACCTGCGTCTACGCGTCCACGAAGCGGCACAACAAATAGGAGAAAAAAAATATAATCATGTCCTTAAGAGATCGTTTATAAAAAGGTTAAGGCCTGTGTAAGGGCAAGAGGAGGACAATTTGAGCATTTGCTGTAACATTATGACATATTAAATCTTAATGAGTGTCCTTTTTTGTACAATACTTGTTTCAACTTTTTCATGTAAGATAGTACCTTCGATGCATTCATAGCACAAGCTTAGTAACTTATGACAAAAATTTATTAGTATAATACTGTTTTAGAATCCTTATGAAATAGGCAATTTTTTTCAATAGTCGGCCAGACAGGTTTCATACATTTTTTTTACACCACAGATGCTCAAACTTAGCAGAAAGTAAAGTTTATAAAACTAAATCTATCTTTGGGGACATCCTGTAAGTTACTAACTATAGTATTAAAAAAAAATTAAGGTGATTTTCAAACATCAATATTAGTGAACACATGGCGAAAAAAAAACCAATGCTATCGCTTAATCTGTGGACGTGATACCCCGAAATGTGCAAAAAAGTAGACATTTTGCAATTTTTACTAAAAAGTGACGTACAGCTCGAACCGTTTGAGATAGAAAAAAAAAACGTATTCTGGGCGGCCAACCCTTCCCCGCCAGCCGCCCGTTCAGGGATATCCACTGGTCTCCGGACACCCTGTATATGACACACAATTAATTGCATGTGATTTTTCCTTTCAAATTTTCTTACCTCGACGTTTCGACTATGTTACAATACCTTGGGTCGTAACTAGGCTATTAATTGGAGTCCTAGACAAATGGACTAATTTTATCCTGATATTTCTAAGGCTTAACATATTCTTTGTATTCTAGGAATGAAGTTCGAACAACAAAGAAGGATGTGAAAGATACTGTACAAAATGGTACTAAAATTCTTGTAAGAAATGTACCTTTTCAAGCAAACAGGAAAGAGTTACAAGAAATATTCAGGTAAATATTTATCTAGTTCATGTAATAAACTAAATAGATAAATTCTGTGAACATCACACAGCGCCATCGATATAATACTTATATTTATTTTTCTTTTGTAAATACATTATATAATATAGATACATAGAGACTATAATAGAAACAAAAATATTTTAAAGCATAAATACTTGTCCCCGGCGGGAATCCAACCAGCAACCTTCTACATCGCAGTCGGGTATTTGCCAGACGCGCCACGAAGGTTGTCATAACTCATTACAATAAATGTGTAGTGCTAATATGAAATACTACCCAATTGATTGCGATAGCACTGGGGCGCAATTCTAGTGATATAGATACATATCGCTATAAACATATTCTATTATGTCATAGTACATTATGATATAAGTGCGGTAAGTTGAAAATTACAGCCGAGGCGATATTGCTAGCCCGAGCCGTAGGCGAGGGCTACAAGAAAGCAGAGGCTGTAATTATCAAAGCGCACGTATGTCATACGACGTTTTATAACACATTTGCGAGGAAATAAATAAAATTTGTTCACAAATTAGCGATGCGCGGGCATCAGTGCTTTTTTTTTTTAAGGCAACGGTACAAAAACAGCCAGTATTACTAATAAAGTAAATTAATATTTTTTTGTTTCTGTTACAGATGTAATTTACTGTCAAAATGAATTAAATTAAAGAATTAAATGTTTATTTTTTATATTTTATCTCCCAAAGTTAATTTTATTCATAAAATATTGACCACTTTTCTGACTTAAAAACTTTTTGATTTGCTTTCTTTGCTTTTTTTTTCTTAAGATTTAAAAAAGTACCGTTGGTTTTAGACGGAGCATGATAAACCGTACGTGTTACCTTATTAGAAAGAAACTCGTGCGTTTTACTTTACGATTACGCACAAGTACGTAATGACATACATTACGATATTGAAATTGGTGAAATAAGAGGCCCTTTACGAGCAAATGTGTTATAAATTATTTTTAAGTCTTAGATAAAAGCACTGTAATGTCAACACAACGCTAAATATTCAAGAACAGGGCATTTTCTTAGTTTTATTACATACAAAGAACTTTGTTAGGGTTCCGTAGCCAAATGGAAAAAACGGAACCCTTATAGATTCGTCATGTCTGTCTGTCTGTTCGTCTGTCCGTCCGTATGTCACAACCACTTTTCTTCGAAACTATAAGAGCTATACTGCTGAAACTTGGTAAGTAGATGTATTCTGTGAACCGCATTACGATTTTCATACTAAAATAGAAAAAAAAATGAATTTTTGGGGTTCCCCATACTAAGAACTGAAACTCAAAATATTTTTTTTCATCAAACCTATACATGTGGGGTATCTATGGATAGGTCTTCAAAAATGACATTGAGGTTCCTAATACCATTTATTTCTCAACTGAATAGTTTGCCCGAGAGACGCTTCCAAAGTGGTAAAATGTGTGTCCCCCCCCCCTGTAACTTCTAAAATAAGAGAATAATAAAACTAAAAAAATTATATGATGTACATTACCATGAAAACTTCCAATGAAAATTGGTTTGAACGAGATCTAGCTAGTATTTTTTTTTTAATACGTCATAAACAGTAAACTGCATTTCATTTCATTCAATTCAAAAATGTACGGAACCCTTCGTGAGCGAGTCCCACTCGCACTTGGCCGGTTTTTTTTTCTTTTCATTCAGTTCAACAAAAAGTCAAATGCAATGTCAGAATTGTGACATCATAACCACGTAGCACAATTGAGTGTTTTGCCACCCAATTTCGCATTTTCCTAAGATACCCGTCACTTTCTCTTTCCGCGTATATGTCATATATCCGTCCTTTTCAATGACATACATTCGCAATATATCTACTGTACACAAATAGAGCCCCAGTTAATTTAATCATGACGCCTTATCATACGATCTCATTACAGAGCTTTCGGGGAAATTAAAACATTACGGTTGCCGAAAAAACTGTCGCCCGGTAGCGAGCAGCATCGAGGATTCGCGTTCGTCGATTATCATTCTAAAGCTGATGCTAAGGTGCGTACCTATCTTTGAACTAATGCCAGTAAGTTTGTAGTGGTAACAAATATTTTATGGACATTTTTATGTACCTACCACCTAAAAACCACAGTCCAATGTGTTACCTAGCTAAATTATTAACATTTTACGGCCTAAAAAAAAGATAAATTACAGTTAATTGAACTGCAAAATTTATCAATTTCCTTTTTCTGGATGTCCTATTTCGGTGGATTATATTAGACAACAACAACAACACTGGCAACACTCATTTCCTACTAATATTATAAAGGTGAAAGTTTGTGAGTGTTTGTTGCCTTCACTATAAAACCGATTGCGATGAAACTCTGTATGTAGATAACTATTACTTTTGACAAATCCTCTGATAATACCAAATTTATTTCTTATCTTTAGTCTGCCTTTGAGGCTCTCTGCCTGTCTACCCATCTGTACGGAAGACGCCTAGTCCTAGAATGGGCCGACCAAAGCGACGAAAACGAGGATGTCAGTTTATTGAGAAAAAGAACAGCTGAAGCATTCCACGCAAAACACCCTGGCGGCAAGAAATCTAGGAAAGGGGCTGTTGACGTCGAGACATTTGTGGGAGATGACAAAGATTTATAATATTAAGTTTTGACTTTGTAAAAAAATCTTGTACAGTAAAACAATGTTAAAACTTTTTATCGTTTATTTTTTCTCAATTTATTACATTTATTAAGATGGATGGCATACCAGTTCCACAAAATACTCAACCAGAGCTTTGTAGTATTGCTACTATGGTTTCATTACACTGTTTAGCTAGATTATAAATAGTTCATTAATTATTTACAAAATCAATATGTATAATAAGTAAGTATAAATAAAAATACCCTATGGTTTCTTGCAACACCTTAGTTATTTGACAACAGCATAAATAACAAGTAACCAAAATGGAAACTCACTCTCCCTAGGTAACAAACATAAATAATAAAAAAAAAACTAAAATAAAAGCTTTGAAAATCAACTAATTTCTACGAAATTAGTTTGTAAATTGTGAAGGAAAAGTTTTTTTAGATTTATTTTTATCTATAAGACAAGAATATTCATTATTTACATTGCTAATATTTTAATTTAGTAGGTAATAGATTGCCTCAACCTAACTACTCTATTATTGGCTTGTTAATATGATAAAAGCAGAAATATTGCTATTTGGGTAGAGACACTCAGTATTTAAAAAGTACACTTACAGACAGTTACACTGGGAGCCATAATTTGGCCAATATTTAACTAAGTAAGATTTTACATAAAGCCATTTTCATATAAGAAGTCAAACAGATGCAGCACTGCAGTTGCCAGAGAATGTTCTACAATTGATTTTTTTGTAACAAAAGAATATGGCATAGATACTATTTTAAACATTAGCTTCTGTCATCTGCAGGACTCCTTATTTTTTTTCACAGACAACTCAATTTACATTCATACAATTTTATTTATTGTTTCAATAAAATTGTTTACTCTCAATATTACATCGTAGAGGAATGTCTTTAATTTCTACACTCCTGTTTTCACAAAAACAAATTACATAGTAGTTACTAACTTATATAAATTTAAAGTGTGCCGTTTTGAATTGAATCTAGATCAAATATTCATGTTTATGACACACTGTCATACATGATTTATGGACTGTTGACATGGTGATCATTTCAAGCCATTGACTTAAAGCCATATAATGCAACATGGCTGAGTATCTGAAAAAACAGTTAGCCAGTAAGAATTGTCGATTTACATTTTGCTTTTATTACTGACTTAGTAGAATGGCTTGAAATCTGCACCATGTGAATGGTCTCTTATAATAGCCATTAAGTATAACATTAAATTACTTCAGTCAATCTTTACAGTTGAATAGATTTTTCTGACAAATAAGCTTGTACCCAAGTAGCCTACCGTTCCACAAATTATACCAAGTGCTACACTGAACAAAGCCATGTATCCAAAATAGAATGTAGTTTGGAACAAACCATACATCTTGGTCTTGAATAGGAAATAATAGAATGAATAAAAATAAACATAGATGGCAGTGCTTCCAGCGGAGAGAAAACTTGTCCATTGCCAGCGGTAGTCCTCAGCATTCAACAAGAAGTAAGTGCATACAATGGTCACACAGACTGTTACAATCATTAGAATCACAAATACGAGCAGCATGAATCCATACACATAGTAGATCTTGTAAGCCCAAAATGAGGTGAAAATAAAGTACATTTCAATAAATATTGAACCGAATGGTAAAATGCCACCAACAATAATGATAATCAATGGCTCCATAAACCATTTTTTCTCAGGAATGGGTCTTGGGACTGCATTGATACGGCATGGATAGTCCGGTTGTCCAGCTAGGTTTCTCCCAAGGACTGTTCCAACCAGGGTCAGAGGGAGAATAACAAAGGTACAGATAGACATCACAGCAATCATACTGCCGAAAGGAATAGCTCGGGATGCGTGGTAGTACATTGCAATAAAGTTAATAAAGAAGGCAGTCCCACAAACTAACACCGGTAAGAAGAAAGCTGAAAGGAGCATCTGTTTGATCCATAGTTTGCCACCCATCCTTGCATATAGTGATCCACCGAAATAACCATTCACTGGTGATGTGGCTGCATAGATGAATATTGCTGTTGACAGCAGAGACCCTCGTTCAGTGTAGAGTTCACCAAAAATAGTAAATATTATAACAGCAAGAGTGACAACAGTGAGCTGGTAACCAGACCCTATCAAAGCTGAGAACAATGCAAGATGGGGTACAGGTCGGAACACATCACCATGGACTTGCTTCCAACCATATTCGTCCCCTAAATCTTTCTCCAAATCATCAAGATCATCATCTTTAGAATATCTAGCATAGTCTTTACGTAGGGTCCTCATTAGAATCATTGAAACAAGTCCCACTAAAAATATAACCATCATAAAACTATTGAAAATGGAAAACCAATGAATTCTATGCTGAAAGAAATTAGGATCTAAATATTTATCAAACCTATCTTCAAAGTTGATGTTACTCTTCTTCCAGTTGACTTCGTAGGTGAAAGGGATCTTGGCATCAGGGGTGAGTCGTTCTTTATTTTCTGTAGTGAGGTTGACTTCAACAATTCTATTTCCATTGAATCCAATGTCAAACTTCTTATGAGTCCAGATGTAGAAGTGATCTCCATCTATTTCGCCTACGGTTCCCCATATCGGCAGGTCGTCTATGTACATTTGATACCAGTAATGGTTTTTTACGGCGTAAACGAGAGCTTTATAGGATTGGTCAGTTAGTTCTATGGCACAAAATTGTTGGGCTGGGGTGTTTTCTGCGTAGGTGATGTCGAGACCGCTGAATTCCAGTTCGACGCCTTGAAGAGCTTCCGATAGAGTCTCATGGTAGTGCCCGATGGTTACTTTAGTGCCAACACAAAAAGGCAATGAAAAATAAGCATACGTCTCCTGCCGATTGTGGTATGGGCCAACTGTATTCATCCAAAGCACCACTTGTTCGCCTTCCTTATACGAATGAGTGTGCTCATCACATTTCACTGTAGTCCACAATAGAAATAAAATGTAGAAGATTTTCATGGTCGTTCTTTATCCCAGGGGTTTTCTAATAAAATAAACTTTGGAATAAAAACATACACGTATTCGAAATGCCGAAGTCAGACATTTGCAAAATGTTGCCAGATAATTCTACCAATGTCAATAAAATCAACTGACAGTTGGCAGGTAGTGATGTTCGTAGGGCCCCTATGGGGTCCACACCCCATAAGCCACAAGTCGATAGCATCGATTGGCCACAACAATGAGAATGACAAATGTTCGTACCCTGTGTATGTTATTCTTACGTCAATGTCAAACAGTTTCCATTGCATGCTGTTTTGTTTTGATTTTGTTATTGACAAAAAATAGAGAATTCCGTACTAAAAATCAATAGTAAAAGCAAATCAACAAATCGTACTAATAAAATGGACGTGGATCTTCCGAGTAGCATTCAGGCTAAGCTCAAATCGGACACTGGTGAAGAAACTGGAGGCACCTTAGACTTGCCACTGAATGTAACTAAAGACCAACTACAGCTCATTTGTAACGCACTCCTACAAGAGGTATTTACACTTTTTTAAATTTAATTATTTGCCTACACATTTTCATCAAGAGTAACGATAAACCTAGGTACAGAATTTCTTGTATTTTGTATCTTGTGGTTTCACCTTTTTTAGGTTATGTCACATATTTTTTCTATGATTTAGGTAAGTACTTTGTTTTAGTTTCTTGTCCGTATTATATATTACAACTAGCAGTGCAGGTTTTATCCGCCTTAGTCTCGATCCAGTGGAAAACACTGGCGTTCCCATGAGGAGGCTGGATCTGGCTCGGTAAGTGAGGAGCAGCCTCTGTGTTTTGTTAGTTACTTAGGTGGTCGGGGACACGATCTGTCTAAAACAGATCCTTGACGGTTTCTCCTGGAAGTGGCCTGACGGTCAAAATCAAAATCAACAATTTGAACAAATTTTAATTGACTTTCTGTTTATATGTCATTTCAGGAAGAAAAACCATTTCTCTTTTTTGTAAAAGATGTAGAAATCACTACATCTTTGAAAGATGCCCTTGATATTAAAACTTTAAATTCAGAAGAGGTTGTGGAAATAATTTATCAGCAACAAGCTGTGTTTCGAGTTAGACCAGTTACAAGATGCACAAGGTAATGTATTTACAATAATTACTATTTTAAATAGCAAATGATTATAGATAGAGAAGTGCAATGCAGAAGGTTGTGGGTTTTTATTCCCCACAGGTGCAAATATTTATGCTTAAAATAATATTTTCTGAGTATCATATGTATGCAGTTACATAAAAGAAGTTTTTATACTTTTTGAAGTATATCGGTTTTGTAGTCCTCATTGTACAAGCCTAGTGCTTATTTTAGGGCAAGATTGTGCTGTGTGTAAAGTCATGCAATATCTATTTATTATTTCACTTTAGCTATTCTAGCAGCTGGTAGTTTCTGGTAGCATTACCTATTCTCTAAAGTTGTGGTTTTAAAATGAAATTTATTTTTTCCAGTTCTATACCAGGACATGCAGAAGCTGTGATATCAACCAGCTTCAGTCCTACAGGAAAGCAGTTAGCTAGTGGTTCTGGAGACACCACCGTCAGGTTTTGGGACTTACATACACAGACTCCCCTACATGTGTGTAAAGGTTAGCTTGGTCCCTCACCTAATATTTGGTGTGGTGTCAACAGATACGTAAAAAAAGTTCAGCACAAATAACATTAAATAAGTTCAGCAGGTCTAAAATGCTTACGCTTATATTGGATGAACTGGATCCATGGGCATGCAAAGTATCTGGATTTGAGTATGGATGCAGATATCCATAGAAAGATAGATACAGATCCATATTGTGTATATCCATATTGCATGCCCAAAAAACATTTGGATATATTTTGATTACATGCTTTATATTTGACTAATTAAAACAATTACTTTGTGTTGCTACAACTTTAAATATTTTATGTATTTTGTTTGTTTTACAATTATTTATAAAGGCATATTTTTATCCCAAAGGTCACACTAATTGGGTACTCTGCATTAGTTGGTCTCCAGATGGCTCAAACTTAGCCTCAGGTTGCAAAACAGGAAGGATTATGATATGGGATCCTGACACAGGGAATCAGATTCAAAAAACTTTGTTAGGACACAAACAATGGATCACAGCTTTAGCATGGGAACCATATCACAAGTAAGCTTATCTCAAGATCCGCTTTTCTCACTTAAAACTTTTCCTAGAATAAATTGTATTTTATTTGTAAACTAAAACTCCACAGAAATCCAGAATGCAGACGGTTAGCTAGTTCATCAAAGGATGGTGATGTAAGAATATGGGACATATCAGCTGGATTTACTGTTATCAGTCTCACAGGACATTCTAAAGCTGTCACGTCAGTCAAATGGGGTGGACACGGACTCATATATACAGCCTCCCAAGATCGCACAATTAAGGTATTTTAGATGTTGATCCATCCTCATACACAGTATTCTGAGTTGCATTTATCATTGTAATAGCTGCGCCCGGCCGCGGCGTTGGCACCTGCGTTGGTTTCCATTGAAGTACTCGCATAAAAAGTAGCCTTTTTTTTTTTTATCTCCTTTAATCCTGCAATCTGTCTTTCCTGAGACATTCAGCGAAGAGGTTACGTATGTGCATGAGAAGTGGCTTGCATGGCGCGACTCCATCGAGACACCCATTTGTATGGTTATTTGCAGGTCATGAGAGATAGATAGATAGATAGATAAAAACTTTATTGCACCAAAAATTTACAAAACACATTACAAAAACAAAAACTTACAGCTAATTTTAAAATAGGTACAATGGGCGGCCTTATCGCTAAAAGCGATCTCTTCCAGGCAACCTTTGGATGGACAAGAATTGTAGGAGGGGATGGGTGGGTATAAACGCGTGAAAATAAATTAAATGGTGAGAAATATAAATAACAATTCAAGTAGGTACATAATAGATACAAATGTGTTACAAATTAAGAATATACAATATAAATATAAATAGTTTCTATGCTAATAGTATACATACATATAAATATAATACACATATAAATACACATAAAAATACTATTATTTACAAAAAATACATTAAAGTGTAGGTAATAAATAGACACTTATTTATTTGATCTACCAGATTTGACAAGATCAAGGTAATGTTTGTAGACGTTTGCTTTAAAAATTGCCAACGACTTACATTGGCGGATAGACGCAGGCAGCGCATTCCACAATTCCACACCGCGAGCGGTGAAGGAATTTTGATAGAAGGTGGAGGAACGATCAGGGATTGTTAGAAGAAGAGCCTTGGAAGAACGGACGAATTGAGTTGGGGGGTGACTAAATTTGAAGCGGGATTTTAAATAAGAGGGTGATGTGGGGAGAAAGAGAATTCTATAAAGAAGAGAGAGAATATGAGAGTCCCTACGCAGACGAATGGGCAACCATTTAAGCTTTCCGCGGTATTCCGAGACATGGTCAAATTTACGGAGACCGTAAATAAAACGGATGGCGAGATTTTGCAGTCGCTCAAGCTTGTCTAGTTGTGCTTCACTCAAGTCGAGGAAGCATTCATCGGCGTAGTCAAGGACAGGGAGCAGCAGAGTTTGTGCTAACATAATTTTGGTGGCTGTGGGTAGGAAATTCCGCAACCTTCTAAGCGAAGCATTAGAAGATATTGAGTTTATATATATAGCGAAAAGGAGGGGAGAAAGAACGCCGCCCTGCGGGACACCGGCAGATATCAGATTCCAAGAAGAGTACTTCTCATCAATCTGAACACGCTGCCGTCGTCCAAACAGGTAACTGTGAAACCAGCCAATTACCGACGGACAAACGTTAAGAGAGCGGAGGATGCTGAGAAGTATGTCGAAGTCAACATTATTGAACGCATTGCTGAAGTCAAGAAGGGTGAGTACAGTGAGTTTTTTGTGATCCATACCAAGTCGAATGTCATCAGTTATCCTAACAAGTGCAGTTGTCGTACTGTGCCCTGGGCGGAAGCCAGACTGGAACGGGTCCAACAAGGAATTTTTAGAGAGAAAGACGCTGAATTCTTTATGAACGAGGCGTTCAAGAACTTTAGAGAGGAATGGAAGAATAGATATTGGACGATATTCAGCAAAGGAAGAAGGGTTAGGCTTTTTAGGCAGTGGAATTATCTGGGCTTCTTTCCAGGCCGCGGGAAAAGAGTTTGAGAGAGAGTCTTGTGGAGCTTTCCTTTTTAGCCTTTGATGAATTTGGATTCCGTTCAGCAATACCGGTGGACAAGTGTCACGTCTCGTGGTGAAAGTCACATGTACCGACTTAGTTTCATTAGCTTTAATACGCCAGTCTTTGAGCCAAGTGAAAATGTTGTTCAGGCTATTTTGGAGCATGGCAGATGCTGTCACAGGATCGGAGTGAACTGCCAGAATGGCTGTATCATCTGCAAATGTACCGGTCAGTACGTCGCTATAATTTGGCAGGTCGGCAGTGTATATGAGATACAGGACTGGTCCCAGTACGCTTCCCTGAGGTACACCCGCATGGATTTCTCTTGGTGTTGTTTTGTCATTCCCATGTTTCACAAAGAAGAATCGATTAGTGAGGTATGATCGCAGGAACTTAAAGTAGTTTACCGGAAGCGCCATTTTAATTTTGAAAAGAAGTCCTTGGTGCCAAACGCGATCGAAGGCCTGAGATATGTCAAGGAAAGCCGCTGAGCAGAATTGTTTATGTTCAAATGAGGTATTAATTTTATTAACTAGTCTATGAACCTGTTCGACAGTCCCGTGCCCTTGACGGAAGCCGAATTGGTGGTCAGGAATTAGGTTGGATTTTGAGACTTCAGTCATTAGTCTACTGAGGAATAAGCGTTCCAAGATCTTAGAGGTGATTGGAAGAAGGCTTACGGGCGGTTAAGATTTGCTTTCATCGGCCTTTTTACCGGGTTTTAGGATCATAATGATCTCGGCAACTTTCCACTGCGGTGGGACGAATTCTCTCCAGAGCACCGCATTATAAAGATATGTAAGGTAAGTTAGTGCTGAGTTTGGTAATTCCTTCATGATTTTTGCGGTGATCAGGTCGTAGCCCGGAGCTTTGTTTTGCTTAAGCTTTTTGATTGCGTGTCGCACTTCGGGTTTACTGAATTTAGATATAGGTAGATCGAGTTGGTAAGTTTGATTTAGCAGCTTTGGTACGTTAGTGCTTTTCGAAGAGCCTGTGTCAGGGTTTGGTGTAAACACAACCTCTAAATGTTTTGCAAACTCCTCAGCTTTCTCTACGTCGCTTTTGGCCCAGGAGTTGTCATCTCTGTGTAGGGGGTGTTGATGAGCTATGGGTCTTTTTAGCTTCTTTGTTGCTTTCCAGAGCGAGTAATTAGATACATCTGTTGCTCCTAAGTTCTGCAAATACAGACTGACACTGTTATTTTTGTCTGCGGTAAGCACTTTTTTGAGGTTTGCAGTCAGTTGGTTTAATTTCGTTTTGTCTCTTGGGTGTTTCGTTTGTTGCCATTTTTTCCTGGCTTTCCTCTTTTGTTGGACCAAATCGTTAATTCGTTTGGAGTCTGTTATAATAGTCACATCACGAGAACGTGGGGTAGCATTCCACGCTGCATCCTGGATCACTGTGGTAAATTTCTCGACTGCTAGTAAGATGGCCGTTTCAGTCTTTAATGGTATCTGGGTGTCGAGAGTCACAAGTTCTTGTAAGAGTTTCCAGTCGGTTTTTTGAGTATGGAGTTTACATGGGATCTCCTTGTCAAAAATTTTACTATCTATGGCCACTAGCACCGGTGTGTGATCAGATGACAAGTCAGAGCTGGATCTGCAACTTGTGCTAGTTTTTGGGATACCTTTGATGACGCAGAAATCCACCAAATCTGGTCTTTTTTTGAGGCTAGTCGGCCAATATGTTGGCTCTAAGGTTGATACAACTAGAAGTTGCATTTATTGCACAGCTTTCTCTGCCCCTGGTATTTGTGATGCGAGCTCCCCAATCGGTGTGCTTGGCATTGAAATCACCTTCTACAAAGAATCTCGAACCGAGAGAAGCAAAAAAGCTTGTATATGCATCACATTTTACGTTGTGCTTGGGTGGAGTATAAAGTGCAGAAATTGTTATTGGCCCGGTTTTGTCTTCAATAACAATATTTGTTAAAAAGTAGCCTAAGTATTATTCCAGGTCTCCTGCTATCTATATTCGAAGTTTTATCGCAATCGGTTCAGTATTTTGCGTTAAGGAAACTTGTTAATAGGATGTAAAAATGTGGCACCCACATCACTGCACGCACAATGACGCACATCTATGTAAAAAGGTGAACTTGATTTGAGGGCTGCAGCTCTGGGTATGTTTTACCCATGTAAATTTTCACATTACAAGGCTGGCGTCTATTAAATTGCTTTCAGTTTCGTACAATTCAAAAGAGAGAGGAATGCCACAAAATTGGCCTGACGTGACTTTATTGGTTCCCTTTTGTTTATAACAGGTATGGAGAGCAGAAGATGGTGTTCTATGTAGGACATTAGAAGGGCATGCACATTGGGTGAACACGCTAGCACTGAGTACAGACTATGTGCTAAGAACGGGGCCTTTTCATCCTGTTACTGATCAGTTTACTGCACAAACCGATGATAGTAAGTCATAGATTTTTGTTTTTATTTTGCTACTATTATTTCTAATGACAATGTCAATTTCTTTAAGAGCGATGTTAAGCTCTTAACATCGCTCCTAAGGTGAGGAAAACATCGCGAGGAAACCTTTGTCTTAAAATGGCTTAATTATGAGCCTAGCAAAACCTTTAACCTTTATATTTGTATGATTTTTACAGAATGTTACGATTTATTATGATGATGACTGACTTCTGACATCACTTAAAATGTTGTTTTTATTATTATAGAGCTTGTATTACAAAAGAGGGCTCTAGAAAGATTTGAAGCAGTATGCCAGGAAGGGGCTGAGAGACTAGTGTCGGGGTCTGATGACTTCACACTCTTCCTATGGCTGCCAGAAAAAGAGAAAAGACCTTTGGCGCGTATGACGGGCCATCAACAGCTAATTAACGATGTTAAATTTTCGCCAGATACTAGGTAAACATATCCTACTAATATAATAAAGGTGAAAGTTTGTGAATGTGTGAGAAAAACTGATTGCGATGGAACTCGGTTTATAGAGCTGGAAACTTGGAATAACACATGGGGTACTTTAAATCCCGATATTCCTACGGGATCGGAACCTTACTAGTGTAACCGCGGAGCGCTGCCGCTGGTAATTAATGTCATTAGATCAATTGTTTTCTAAATGTTTGGAAAAGCGTAACTTGACCGCTGAATGAAATAGCAGCCCTTTGCCGTGCAGTGGCAAAGTTACACATTGTTCACATCTTTTTTTTTTTTTTTTTACGAGGGGAATCTAATTAAGACCGTTAGGCCGCTCCCGGGGGAGAGCGGCCCGGTGTGTGGGGGTCACCCCGGCCAAGATGGTGTGCGGCCAGGGTATACCCACTAAACCCCTCGGTGTCCTTCGCGCCGTAGTTGCCAGAGCTTGCCGGAACCTTTCGGATAACTTCGGCAAGCTCTAGCGGCGGGTGGTCCGGGTGGACCCCGTCTCCAACCACAAATGGGCAAAACCCTTTCAAGAGGCGGCGCGGACACGCCGCCGCCATCTCGCGGCTCAGTGTTTGGCGACGAACTCCCCCGAGTCCGCCGCCAAGAGCCATTTAGGGGAACCAGGGATGTTTGGACACTCCTGGTTCCCCTGCGACGACGGGTGAGGTCTGTGGCCCGTCGCCGACCACTTTTCGGCTGCAGGAGATAGGGCGAGCGGCAACGACACACCGACACTCCTCTTCCCCTGCAGCCCCACCGCGTCCGCCATCAACTTTTACAAGCGTTTATTAAATTTTTTTGTCCCACGCGTGACCCCTGGCTAAACCTAAATAAGCGAACTCTTGGTGGAAGCCTAAGTCATAGGTTAACACAATTTTATAAAGTTTTACTGGGTCTTATTCCCATATTGTTATTTTTAAAATGACCTTACCTCGACGGTGCGACTATGTTACAGTAGTTTTAGTCGCGAGGAGTAAAACTATTGTAACACCCTCCCGTGTCTCCTCGCGACCAAGGCTATAACAAGTCAAAACGACGAGGTAAGGGATTTAAAAATTAACAATAATCAAAAAACACCATGTAATATATCGTAATAATTATGTTCCAGAATAATAGCATCAGCATCATTTGATAAGTCTGTGAAGCTATGGGAAGCGACGACGGGCAAATTTATAACTACTCTGCGTGGGCACGTGCAGGCTGTTTATATGGTAGCTTGGTCTGCTGACTCAAGGCTTTTGTTAAGCTCCAGCGCCGACTCTACATTAAAAGGTAAATTGCATGAAATATACTTATTTCCAAGAGAAGCTGACAAAAAGCAACCGATGTTGAGGGTGTGGATATATTAATTCCAAGGTTGTTAGATTCCTTCAACTGCGTTCGTATAGCGCTGTAATATTATGAGAAATTTAATTATTCTAGATGCGCGATCTTACACCACATCATCACTTGCCATCTAATGAGATAATAATTGATGGGCTACTATATATTTATTGCACAATAAATAAGTTACAATACCTTTTTTGGGGGGGGGTCGGTGTAGGTCTTAGTGGGGTGGGTTCCAGGCCAGGGAACTCACACCTAAAAAATGCTAAGTTGCCAATAGCGTACGCCTAGGTGTGCGGAGCTAGGCTATTAGGCGCGCACCGATAAGCACTTCAAGCACGTCCACGCTACCGTTGGGTTACCCACGGTGGACCCACTTGTTTGTGGGTCGTCCCCTCCGGGCAATGCTACAGTCCTCAACGAGCCCCGCACATAACATCTACCTCGGGACTGTAGTAGCTAAGCTTGAAGTGTGCGGGCGAATATCCGGCGCCCCAAATAACCGGACCCAACTGGCTAGGGGAAGACAACCCTGACAGAAAAAATAACCCCCAAAAATTAACTACATCCATGGAAGCAAGACTAAACAAAACTGTACCCCAGGAGGGTACCGTCGACCCCGTCGATGGAGAATCCCTCCCTGAGCAAAGCTCGGGCTGCCCCACGTATTCTGGGGGGGGCAAAGTAGTGCTACCCGTGGAACCAGTAAAGAAACTTACCCAACAAGTTTTTCACCCAAGTCTTTTTACTCAACAAAGACTCGTAATTTCTACCACACCACCAAATACATCTTCTCTAGACCAACCAGACAACACAGAAAGAAACACAGAACTACAGTACCACTCTGAGAGCGACAACACTGAGAACGAGTCAACTGTTAAACCCAGATGGCAACAAGATCGAGTGCCTGACTCAAAGAGGAAGAGGCAAAGAACAAGTCCTGAAATAACGTCAAAAAAGCGAACAAAATCCTCGACTTCCTTTTTTGTTCCTGTACACAACAGATTCGCTAATCTGGAGATTGACATAAATGATAACAAAACAACAAATACTAATCTGACAAAAAATAAAACGGCTCTACCAACACCCAAACCGGAGCCAATATTTATCACTGGAGTGACAAACGTTGTTGATCTACGAACAACTCTCCTAGACATCACAAAGGAAGCAAACAAATTCCAATTATCCACTCTCCGAAATGGTCACACGGTAAAAGTCATACCAAGTGATGTAGAATACTATAAATTGATAAGAGAAGCACTAATCAAACAAAACATAAATCACTACACTTATCAGCTCAAACATGAGAAAGCCTATCGTGTGGTGCTAAGAGGACTGCATGCCACAGAGGATATTGCTTTGGTTAAAGAGGAGATAACAAAAAATGGCCATGAAATCAGGAATCTTACAAATGTTATTAGCCGTAAGAACAAAGAAAAACTACCACTCTTCTTCTTGGAACTGGAGCCCAAGGAAAACAACAAGGACATCTATTTAATAAAAATTATCAATAACACTGTTGTTCGCTTTGAGGCACCATACAAGACACAGGATGTGGTCCAGTGCAAGAGATGTCAACGGTACGGACATACAAAGAATATGTGTTACCGGCCGTTTAGATGCGTCAAATGCGGAGAAGAACATCCTACAACACAATGCAAAAAGCTTAAAGACAGTCCAGCAACATGTGCTAACTGCTCTGGATCCCATCCAGCTAGCTACAAAGGGTGCTCAAAGTACCAGCAATATAAAACTGACATAATGGGCAAAAAAACACCAAACAGACAAAACAGAGAAGGAACTCACAGGGAAATTACCCAGCCATCAAAGGCGCCACCTAGACCGCCCGCTACGCTCCCGGGTACTCCAGGTAGCACCAGCTTCAAGTTTCCTACTAAGAATAAAACTTACAAGCCAACATATGCTGAAGCAACTGCAAAAAAATTGACACAACCTAACAACTCTACCATCGGTAACATTGAACAACTTATGGAAAATATGTTTTCAAAATTCGAATCAATGTTAGAAAAAATGATTGACAAAATGATGGACAAGATGATTGACCTCACCACCAGGTTGATCAAATAAATGATTACAATAAGAATATGCACATGGAATGCCAACGGCCTGACGGAGAGACTTAGAGAACTTAAATCTTACATCACCACAAACAACATTGACATAATGTTGGTTGCGGAGACTCACTTGACTAGTAAAAATCACCTTATTATCCCAAACTATGATGTATATCTAACCAATCACCCCTTAGATAGGACCCATGGAGGCACGCTAATCGCCATTAAAAGAACTATAAAACACCATGAGACTGAAAAGTATAGCAAGACCTACCTACAAGCAACCACAATAGTAGTGGAGACATCAAATGGTCCGCTGACAATCAGTTCAGTCTACTGTCCACCTAGTCAACGAAGAGGTGAAAGCGTAAAATGTGAACATTTCACTCATTACTTAAAAACACTTGGGCAAAAGTTCATTGCAGGAGGTGACTGGAATTCAAAACATACGGTTTGGGGATCCCGTATAATTCATACTAGAGGAAGAGAACTCCATAAAGCCATACTCGAATTGAACGCCCACTACCACTCGACGCCGTACCCGACACACTTTCCGTCAGACCAACGTAGAATACCAGACGTTCTTGACTTCTTTATATCTAAGAATATATCAGATAACTACATACTCACAGAAAACGACATTGACCTATCTTCAGATCACATTCCGGTGATCTTAACTATTAGTAACCGAGTTATATTCAAAGATGAACCCCCAACACTAACCAACAAAAACACTGATTGGGATAGGTTTAAGGAAATCGCCAACGAAACCACAAACTTAATGGTACCACTGAAGACACTAGAGGATATTGAAGAAGCTGTCGAAAAATTGAACAAATGCATTCAAGAAGCTGCTTGGGCCTCTACACCAAAAACAAATCAAACAACCCGCAAGGCTAATCAGTATCCCCTTATTATAAGAGATAAAATAAGAGAGAGACGATATCTTCGGAGGCAATGGCAAACAACGCGAAACGTTGCCGACAAAAATAACTTTAATAGAAGTTCACGACAACTAAATCAAATGATCTTTGACTTGGAAAATATATCACTTCAACATTATCTTCAACAACTGACACCTGATGCCTACACTGACTATTCACTCTGGAAAGCAACAGCATCTTTCAACAGACCGATCCAACACATACCCCCACTGAAAAAACCAGATGGAAAGTGGGCTAGAAGTGATCAGGAGAAAGCAGATATATTTGCCGAACATTTGACTCGGGTATTCCAACCTAACCCAAGTACTGCCAAAACAAAAAGTGAAGGTGAGATTAATGACTTCTTGTCGTCCTGTTATCAATTATCACCGCCATTGAAGAATATCTCACCAAGGGAAGTCAAGTACCACATACGTAAACTCAAAAACAATAAAGCTCCTGGGTACGATTTGATTACTGGAAGAATTCTTAAAGCTCTCCCGCACAAAACGATAGTGCTGATCACCGCTATATTTAACTCAATACTGAGAACAGGATGTTACCCTGGACAATGGAAAATTGCCCAAATAATTATGATCCCTAAGCCTGGAAAACCAACAAATGAGGTGGAATCCTATAGACCAATAAGCCTGTTGCCTATCATATCAAAACTCTTTGAGAAAATCTTCCTACAAAGGCTAAAACCCTATTTGAATAGTGTTGTCCCCAACCATCAATTTGGTTTTCGAGAGCAGCACTCAACAGTTGAACAGGTTCATCGAGCGGTGAACACAATTTCAAAAGCCCTAGAAAGCAAAGAATTCTGCACAGCTACTTTCCTCGATATAAGCCAAGCATTTGATAAAGTTTGGCATGAAGGACTCTTGTTCAAGATCAAGACAGACTTCCCACATAACATCTACATGATCATAAAGTCCTACCTCACAGATAGATGCTTTGAAATAAAATTCAAGGAGACTACCTCAAGAATGTGCAAAATCATGTCAGGTATACCACAAGGATCAGTATTGGGGCCTGTCTTGTATCTTATCTTCACAGCTGATCTACCGACAACAGATAACACTATCACGGGCACTTTTGCCGACGACACCATTATACTATCATCTGACAAAGAAAGAAATATGGCATCAAAAAACCTACAAGATAGCCTGAATCTAATGAGTGACTGGTTCGAAGCATGGCGCATAAAAGTAAACCCCACCAAATCCACCCAAGTGACATTCACACTCAGAAAACCCACATGCCCACCTGTCAACCTTAACGGACAACCCATACCACAGTCAGACGACGCCAGATATCTAGGAATCTACCTAGACAGAAGGATGACGTGGCAGAAACATATTTGGACGAAGAGAAGACAGTTAGACACTAAGGTCAGAAAGATGAGTTGGCTACTTGACACTAAATCTAAGCTATCTGAATTAAACAAGCTCGCCGTATACCAAGTCATCTTAAAGCCTGTGTGGACCTACGGCATTCAACTGTGGGGCACCGCTGCTGAATCAAACATCAACATTATCGAGAGATTCCAAACCAAGATCATCAGAAAGATTTTTAAGATTCCATGGCATGTCAGTAACAGATACATATATCGGGACCTACAACTACCAACTGTGAGAGAGGAAATAAAAAGATATTTCGGTAGATATACGTGCAGACTAACGGACCACCCTAACAAAATGGCAAATGAACTACTAAATAGTGAAGATGTACAATTCAACAGACTTAAGAGGCATAGTGTGACTAGCCTACGAAATCGATTTATATAAAGAAAGACAAAGATTGAGGAATGGGGTCACAGGACACCTCTCATAATTCAAGACATACTACAAGCAAAGGCAGCCAATAATGTTGCTCATTGCAGACTATACTGCAGATAGCAGCAGGAGAGAACAAGATAAGAGAAAAAAAAAAAAAAAAAAAAAAAAACAATACCTTTTAAAACTATAAATGCAGTTTTATAGTCGGCCAACACAGTTCATTTGCAACCGACCATGTGAGTAGTGTGTGACGTCACATGAAAAGTTTTATCACTTTTTAAAGGTTTTATGATAGTGTTATTCTATCTTATTGATGCACTTACCATTTATACAAAAAATCTATCATTAAACATGGATATTGTATGTTTGCAGTTTGGAATATGAAGACCAAGAAACTAGAGTTAGATCTCCCTGGGCATGCTGATGAAGTGTTTGCAGTGGACTGGTCACCAGATGGTGCCTATGTAGCCTCGGGTGGAAAAGATAAAGTATTGAAATTGTAAGTATCTTAAAAATCAGTCCTGAATACGTCAATTTGTTTATATTTGATATTAATTGCCTTTTCTTATTGTTTCAGGTGGCAACATTGATTAAAGAAAAAACATTGTTTTAAGTTTACAGTTTATTACAACAAAATTAAAATATTACATTAAATATGTAAATGAAATAAATTATAATTTTATTTAATCTTTATACTCTTCCTCACATTTGCCTTGATACCAGAAGCCTCTCCTGCATATCTTGTTAGTTCAGATTTAGCTTCTCTGACCGCTCCCTTCCTCCTGATCTTAGCTTTCCTATATTTCAGTTTATGTTTAACCCTAGGATTGCGTTGTTCCTTCTTTCTATGTGGTGTCAGGCCCTTGTTTTTAGCAATTTGATACGTAATTTCTCTCTTGTCTGCTATTTCTTCAGTCGCCAACTCTTGAGGTGTACCTTCATTTTCAGTCTGTACATTTTCATCATTGTCAGAAAAACCACTTTCTTCAGATTCATCATTATTTGTTTGGGTTTCGGCCTTGTCCTTGTTAAAGAAATCAGTGCCATCATAATTCTCTTCATCATCAGATACTCCAGTATCTGGATCATCATCTTTCTCCATATCAGAGATAAGTTTAAGCTTTTTAGAGACAGATTCAGATACAGCTTTATCAGATTTCCTCTTTTTGGTAGCTGTCTCTACTACACACAGCTTTAAATTGTTTCTTACTGCTTCTAATATTTTGTCAACTTGTGGTTTTACATTTTCAAAGTATATTGGTTCCAACTTATTTAACAATTGTCTGTATTGATACAACTTGCTTATAACAGGATGGTTTTTAATATTAATCCTTTGTGATTTAAGAAGTAAATAAAAACTGATATTAATGAAATATTTCAATGTGAGATTGTAGTTAGTTTCAATGAATTTAGAAGCTGGACATGAGGGAATTTTGCCATCTTTGATAAGTTCTAGAACAGGGTGTAAATCATCTTTAGCTACATTCAATTTTGTTTTAAAATCATTAATTAGGCTGGTAAATTCTGGGCTTTCCTTTTCCAATAACTGCATTTTTTGCCGCTTAGACATTGTACTTAGATCACTTTTAATTACAGTATCTTTTTCTTCGACATCTGAAATTATTTTTTTGAAGAAGTCTAGATTATAGTCCTCTTCTCCTAGTTGTTCGAGAAGTCTCTTCTGGATATTTTTGGCTTCTTCTTCTTCCCTTAGGGCTGCTTCCTCCTCATTACCAAAACCTCCATAGTCTTGGTCAACATAGTCTGTAGCGTAGTACGATCTTTTATTCTTTCCCCAGGCCTTAGAATCTGGTAAGTCATCATCAGATTGTTCTTGGCCTTCCACATCACTATCAGCCATGCCTAAATCTTTGTCAGAATCATTGTCAGATTCTGAAAATGCATACATCTCTTCTTCACTTTCGGAGTCAAGTTTTTTTTTTCTGAACTTATCCAGCAACTGTTTTTCATTTGCTGAGTACTCATCTTCAGAGTCAGATGGCTCGTAAATTCCATCTCTATTAAAATTTGATTTCACCCTAAAACAATAAAAACATTTTTAGAATCACCAGTAGCCCTTATCAGAGAATTAATATGACTGGGCCTCTTTAAACTAAAATCAGGTATTTATTCCTACCCCAACGCTTTCCCTATACCTTTATCTACATTAATATTATAAAAAGGAGTGATTTGTATTTTTGTGTGTAGGTGTGTATGTATGTTTGTAATGAATAAACTCAAAAACTTATTATTATATTACACATTAGCTGCATCCCGCGGTTTCACCTGTGTTAGTCCTGATCCCGTGGGAATATCGGTAAAAAAGTAGCTACAAAAGTAGCCTTACTCAGGGTGAATGTAGCTTTCTAATGGTGAAAGAATTTTAGAAATTGGTCCAGTAGTTTTTGAGTTTTTTCATTACAAAAATACAGACACACACACACAAAAATACAAATCTTTCCTCTTTATAATATTAGTGTAGATGTAGATTTGTAACAACATGTGAATATAGAAACACTTGTGACGACTGTCAAAAAACATTTAACCTAAATTCACAAATTTAACCTAAACACATATTTTGTCAGTTATCAGTATTTCTGTTAACTTTGGGCCTGCCATATTCAATCAAGGGTAAACTGTATCACAGAATTTTTAGGGGAAGTTTAGAGTTCTCATCAGGTCTGTACCAAAGACTTTCTATTTGCAGGGAATCATAACCAATTTATATGTTATAGTTTACTAACAGTGTAACGGTAAACATTTACTGAAATAAAAAGAAATGTAAGTATAGGTACGTACCTTATTTTGTCTGCCATTCTCTCTATTTATTTATGAAATTAGTGTACACATCTAAAGTGAGGTTATTTATCAGGTCCGTGCTATTTTATATTTTTCAATCTTCTTGCAATGGACAAAGTTTTGTTGTGGCAACTAAATCGCAATATAAATAATTTGATGTTACTGCGACCATTAATACATTAAAAACAGAAAAAGAGACTTTTCCTTGAGAAAAAACAACCAACGATACAGTGAAAAGCGAGCGAACCGTGTGCGAACGAGAAAACGAGCGAGTCGAGTGACAGTGACAGCAGCAAACGTATTTATTATTTGTTTTCTTCTCGGTCTTGAACCGATTATGGCCATTTGAGAAAAAGGCAGTGTCAAATATCTTACTAAAACTAAACATTATTTTTTAGTTTAATCTAACAACAAGAAACACTGCTAGAAAAATGCTTACAAACATTTTAGTATCGGCGGCGGGACTGGATGGAACCCGCAACTACTGGTAATCTAAACCACCTCGAGTCCTGCCGGATTTTTTTTTACTTATTTTAATATTTTATTTTAGCGGGCTGTGTGTGTTTGACGGTTTGACCTCAACGGCCAAAGCAAACATAAAAAAAAGATACTTTGGAGTGATATCAACATAACCTCACTTTTCATATATTTATAATTCTTGAGATTTTAATTCTTCCGTGATTTGTATGGCTTTAAATATATATTTTTCAATTTAAAAACAATGACCTCGACTATCTCATTGAAAGTGCTAATCGTTTATTTATATTTTTTCTGTGAAGCAACAAACAGTAAGAAATTAAATCCACCAACTCCTGAACTCGATAAACTGGAGGAATGTAACCGATGTAAATTACTAACGGATTCCTTTAGCTACTGGATTCAGAAAACTGCTCGTGGAAACTATGCTGGTGGTGACACAGCATGGGAAGAAGCTAAATTAAAATCATACTCTCGAAGTGAAGTGAGGTTAGTTGAAGTGCAAGAAGGTCTATGTTCAGAGCTAAGAAAGAACCAAGACGAATGCTACATGCTCGCTGAAGAAGCGGAACAGGCGCTAGAAAAGTGGTGGTTTAATGAGGACCCAAATGGCGCAGATTTGTACACTTGGCTCTGTATTGACACTTTAAAAGAATGCTGCCCGTCAAACCACTTTGGAGAATTCTGTAAACCTTGTCCTTTAGATAGAGAGAACAACATCTGTAGTGGCCATGGGAAGTGTGACGGTGAAGGCACACGCCACGGTAACGGATCATGTATATGCCGACGGGGTTTTATTGGAGAGTATTGTGAGGAATGTGGTAGAAACTTTTATAATATTGATAATAGTTGCAAACCATGTCATAGAGCTTGTGATGGCTGCAGCAATGCAGGCCCTGCAGCCTGTCACGTATGTAAACCTGGCTGGGAACTAGAACAGTCCACCAACATTTGTAAAGATATAGATGAATGTATGGTAGAATCCTCTTGTAAAACTAACGAGTTTTGTGTTAACAGAGACGGTAGTTTTAGATGTAAGTCATGTGATAGCTCGTGTAGAACTTGTGAAGGGCCAGAAGCTTCGAACTGCACAACTTGTGACTCTACTTATACACTATGGAGTAACATGTGTATATCTGACAAACAAAAGGCTGAAATTCTCACTAGTAGCTTAAAAAGATTAAGTTTGTATTTAGGACTTTTAGTGATAGCTTACATTCTTTTCCGCACATCTAAACCTCTTGCTGCTTTAGTTATCGTAATTATATCATGTTACATATATTTCTCAGAACAGTCTTCTGATGTAAAGTTGTTTGATGTATTGAATAGTAAGTTAGGCTATAATTTAGTAGACCAATTGTATAAGTTACTAAATATCAGACCACAAGAGTAGTTTATAAGCAAGTTTTAGCTATAGAATGATTTAGGTAGTTGCGGGTAATTTTATTTATTGTAGATTTATTATCAACATTGAAATTAAGTACAATAAAATAGTTAAGTATTTCAGTTAGTAATATTTTATCAGTCTCCCACATACCTTTTCAATATGCACCGCTGCCCTGTCTGGGATGGGCGCAAATTGGAGGCAGTCGTCGAGCGGAACTTGTCACTGCTGGCCATAGTGTATTCTATGGTTGACAGCGACTAATACTGCAAAGTAATGCACCTCTTTTGCCCATGGCGGCGGACTCGGCCCGTTAGACAGGCGGGCGGAGATGGCGGTGGCGTGTGCTACGGTCTGATTGACCACGCGCCGCTCGAATTCATGGATGTAACTACTTCAAAAATTTCTGGTGAGCTATGGCACTTGTGGCGAGACAGAATATTCTGTCTCGCTGCAAGTCACAATTGGAATAAGATTCGCTTTTTTCAATTGTGCCTACTTAGCAACAGTCCCATTGTAAAAAAAACTTTAATTAATTAGGGAAAAAAATAGCACAGTATTTTCTAACATTATTTTTCCCTAGCTAGCTGATATTCAAGCAAGCAGTCAATCAAGGACATCAAGTATGATTTAAACTTTGACTAATCTTAGGAATTAATCATCATCATCATCATTTCAGCTGTAAGAAGTCCACTGCTGGACATAAGCCTCCCTCATAGATTTCCAGATGCTTCGGTCATAAGTGGCCTGCATCCATCGTGAACCCGCGGCCTTAACTAAGTCGTCCGTCCATCTCGTTGGTGGACGTCCAACGCTGCGCTTTCCGATCCGCGGTCTCCATTCGAGAACTTTTCGGCCTCAACGACCATCTGTTCTCCGTGCTATATGTTCTGCCCACTGCCACTTCAAAGAGCTAATCCGTAATTAATATTAAAACCCAATGAAAAGGTGTATTAAAAATACATTTATTGCAAAAAAATTACATTCTAAGTTTTAGTGTCATTTATATACAAAAATTAAATACATGGTTAGGATAATCAAAATGTGTAAAATACTATTTATATTACAACAATTTTTGATAATTCAGTTGTGTAAAAAAGAAAATATTTTTGTTCAAAAAGTAACCTGCACAGAGTCACTACATTATCTTAAAAGTCAGCTGTCTTACCTATAAATGTATAGAAAAAAAAATGTATACTTGAACCATAAAAATTGGCAACTCTTAATTTGGCGACAGCAAGCTTGCGTTTACCATTCAGTCTGTAAAATGTTCTCACTATAAAATACTAGAAGGAATTGCCATCAGTGCTTCATACTTTTTACAAAATTATGTGCTAGTGTAATTTGATTGAAGTCATAAGATTTCATGAAATATTCTCAAGTGCATGTAAAAAAATAATGATCAATGAAATCTCTTTGGTGAAACGATGAAGTTACACACTACTGTAGCCTAGTAAAGTGTTGATTCTTACAACTATTTCTAAATTGAATATATTAGTCAACAAAATATAACACAAAATAAAAGAAATAATAGTCTACATTTTAATAATTTTTGGTAAAAATAAAATATTAAGTACTAACATTACATCCATTTAAGCCTATTTGTGAAACACCTTTTTCAACACTTGTGAGACTTCTAAAGTTGCAGTATAGTTACAAAAATAGATGATAGCTACTAAAATGAATAATAAAAGTGCCATTGTAACTAAAATACATAAAGCTAGAGAATAATACACACGCATCCAAAATGCTACCATCCAAGGTGATAAACTGATTAAACAAGACAGAATGTGTAGACGTAACAACAGTTTATAAGGTTGCCACCTAAGTGATAATAGGACTTTGCATAAATAACCACACATCTCAAACGTTTCATTGTAAATTGTAACTTAAGTAAATACAAAATATTTGAATTTTAATTGAAATTATTTCACAATCAAACTAGCATTTAAATGCTACTGTTCAAAATTTATTTTATAATCAGTCTGCTCCAATTTACGCTAATAATTACCGTAACGTTATCAAATTTCGGTCCCTTTAATACTCATTTAAAATCCTAGAGTATAATGTTCTAACACAAAAAAAAATACTAATTTTGTAAAATATTTCACTTATATTGAGAACATTTATGAGTTTCGAATGTTTATTAGTGTTAGATCATATTACTATAGGTACTCATATACTTGGGCTCATATACTCATATACTTACTATAGGTACTCATAACTTGGGCTTCATTCCTTATTGAATATTTTGCCGCGTATATCACTGAAGTTTTGCGACAATTTTAAAGCTACGAATTAACTGTAAGATATTTTCCTGTAAACTGACCCAGAGTTAGTGTAACAAAATTATATTTTAACCTTCTAGTGTTTTTAATTGTACAAAGGAATCTATTGTTGGTATTGTCAGGCATACTGATATATTTTTAGACTAAAAATGTCTAAAACTTATTGTCAGACAGAAGAAGTAGCGTGATCCCGTGCCGGGGCTATTGTGGCTTTACTACAAGTATAAAAAAACAAAGTCCAACCAAAATCCAACCAAGTAAAACATTTTGTGACAAAAAGATCAATTTTACTATTAAAACTTTCACCAATTCAGAGTTATTTGAAATTGTTACTTTATCCCCGGGTCACCTTACTTAAGTAAATAATGTATATAAACAAGCAATATAATTCCTATAATCAGTCTGATTTTTTCAAATGGAATGTTATCAATAAATTAAATGTGTCCCTCTGAATTTTGAGCTAATGTGCTTACAAATAATTGTGTTATGTACTAAGATTGCAAACTAATATTCAATGCAAACATTTTGTATACTGGTTTAACACTAAGCTTTAAACTTACATTAGTTGTTTTTATAAAGTAAAAAAAAAACTATTTTATGAACCAACTAATTTCAACCAAAATAGCATTTGTGAATTTAACTGCTGTGAATAAACATAACACAGACCTGTTCTAGTGTCACATGTATTAATTAAAATGGGACTATAAAAATGTGTGCACACAATATAGGGGTAGAATTGAATGATAATAATGGTGTGTCAAGTTAATGTAGTCTCTAAAGTTATGCTCCAAATACGTGATATATATTTTTTTACAAAAATACTGTACTTATGAAACAATACATGTTATTACAATTTGGTGCCGTGACCAGGATCACTATTTTAGTTACAATACAACGGAATGTTCGTAACATAGGTTTTAGTAAGAGTAGTAAATTTAGAGACACCATTAAAAGGCACACAAACTCCATAGTGACTAGTGTGAATCACTAGTCGAGAAGCGTGGGTGTGCGGTGGTGCGAAGAGAGCTGGGCTGCGAGCTGTCGCTGCTGCAGCAGGCAGTACAGTATGCCGGCTTGAGCCATGGCGTCCACGGTCCCCGCAGCCAGCAAGTCCGTGCGCGTCTTGGACCCCGCGCCCGCGCTCGACGGCCGGAGCAAAGTAGGACCGAATACAGTCGCTAAGTTGTGTAACGACATCTTATTCTCACCGTCGTGTTGGTTTACCCTGGAGAAATAACTTACATCATCATAATCAATTTACATACAGCCCTACAGTTGCTGAAAAGTTACCTCAATGAAAGGAAACAGTGTGTAAAATTAGCTGATTTCGTTAGTGAGGAGACTGACGTTATTTTTGGCGTACCGCAAGGTAGTGTGCTGGGCCCCACGTTGTTTCTCATTTATATTGATAAGCTAAGTAAACTTTCTTTAAAAAACGGATTTATAGTGTCATATGCAGATGATACTGCCATTATTTTTACTGGAGATACGTGGGATTCAGTTCACAACAACGCAGAGGAAGGTCTAGCTAAAGTAAATCAGTGGCTAAACAAAAACCTTCTTACTTTGAATACAAGTAAAACTAATTACATTTGTTTCACTAAAACTATTAAAACTCAACCAGGTAAAAACTTTAAGTTGAAAATACACAACTGTGATTTGTCGGATCCTTCTTGTCAATGTCCCCAAATTCAAAAACTAAATTCCACAAAGTACCTTGGTATAATGATAGACGAAAGATTATCATGGCATCCTCATACTGAACTCATCATGACTAGGATAAGGAAACTAATTTGGATATTTAAGGAATTAAGGCACGTTGTTACTAAAGAATTGCTCAACAAAATTTATAAAGCCCTGGCAGAATCTATTATAGTCTACTGTATTACACTGTGGGGTGGTGCAACTAAAACAAAATTTTTAGAACTTGAAAGAGCTCAAAGATCACTACTGAAGGTTATGTATTTCAAACGTTTCAGACACTCTACTCAAGACCTATACGCCACCAGTAACCTGTTATCCATCAGAAAATTATACATATTACATGTAGTCATGAAACGACATATGTCATTAACTTTCAATCCTACATACCTTACAAAAAGAAAGAAACATAACGTTGCTTCCACACGTTCAACGAAATCAAAATTTGCAAGTAGACAATATCCGAGACAATCAACCTATCTGTACAATAAAATTAACGAACAATTAAATATATATACACTAAATAAACATGATTGTAAGATAAAACTGACGAATTGGTTGCATTGCTTGGACTATAATCAAACTGAGACTCTCCTAATAAATGATTTCTAAACCACAATTTTATTCATATTAATTATTTTATTTTATATTAATTATTTTGTTTTATATTAATTATTTTGTTTTATTACACACAATATATTAAATGTATTGCCTGTTTGTAATCTTTTAAATTATTTAGTACTTTACACTTCTATCTCTAATGTAAAACGCTATCAGCTTGTGACTTAGAGTTAAACTTATTTGTGTCTACCGACCTGCGGAAGAGCGGAGATTCCCAACACAAGTATTTATACTTAAAGGGGGTCTCCCAACGATTATGTTACTAGAAAATAAGTTTTTCTGTTATTGAAATAAACTGATTATTTATTTATTTATTTAATTTAAATAATAATCATCATCGAGAAATCCATAGTTAGTAGTAGTATGTAGGTTTTTTTTTATCCATTTTTAAATAAAAACAAACTGCATGTTACTATTATGACAAGACTTACTTGACAAAATGATTCAGTAGAAAATCTATACAGTTTTTATTGAGATCTGGCAGCTGCGCGTAACATTTTAATAAAGCGTGACGTCTAGTGTGCGCCGGCCCTGAGTCTACAGACGTGCCCGCTCCCTGGAAAAAAAAAATGTAACTAAAATCGGTTAAGTGTGGGTCTTGTATTTATTTTTACTTTTTCGACGTTGGACGAACAGTTATTGTTATTAATAATAATATACCTGCGTAGATCCCAAGCACGTAACAGTTCAGGGTATAAGGCATCGGTGAAGAGAGCTTCCGGCAGTTCTCGCAGGTACAACTTGAGTACACCCGTCACGGAATGTATATCTACTTCTTTTAGTAACTGCTCCG